>JARQOD010000001.1:207505970-207546985 GCA_033576555.1 Oophaga sylvatica | reverse complement strand
TTTCTACACTGGTCAGAACATGCATCTCCATGTCAGCTGCTTGTGATCTTGTCATTAACTCTTCCAATATATTCTGGCCAGACCCTCTTTGTCTTGCCAGTGAAAGCTCTGCTTCCGTGCTCTTAGGAGACACTGTGCTGAATATGAGTTGGTTGTTGCTCATGGAGATTCCTCTTCCCGATGCTCTGTGCTTAAGCTAATTGTTTGGAGAGAAGTTGTTGGGGAGGTGATCTGTAGTACGTATGTGTTTATCTCCTGGTCCCTGGTCCCATTTAGATGCTTCCTCCCTATCCTCCTTCCTATTGTTGGTTTGTGCTTTTGTATGTTAGAGTGTTTCTGTTATCCCTGTTTTGTCTTTTGTGTCTCGATCACATTTAATTTCTGTCTCAGTCTCCAGTGGGGGAGGTAACAGACCAGGGATTAACAGGAGCATAGTGAGGGCACAGATTCGGGCCTCTCTACCATCAAAGGTACCCCCAGTACAGGAATTGTTATGGTCCCAGTTCCAGCCAGAGACAGTTTGAGGCCTCCCTCACCTAGCTAAGACCATCACAATTTTACAATTATACCAATAAATTTTGAGCTGGTTTATTTAGGCTTTTTTTTTTAGCAACAAAATGTACTCAAGAAAATATCCATATTATTGAGCAATATGATAATAATGAATTTTGAACAAGTTTTTTGAGGGTTATATACCAATAAAATGTACTCCAGTCCACGGAATAGTATATAGGTGAGCATTATAATACTGATAAATTTAACAAGGTTTTTTGAGGCTTTTATTGCAACAAAACATTCCCAGGAAAATAATACTTTATGGATGAGCAATATAATACCAATAATTTTTGCTCAAGATTTTGAGACTTTTACAGCAATGAATTGCACCCAAGGAGATGTAATGCTCAATGGGTGAGCAATATGATACAGATGAACTTTGCACAAGTTTTTTAATGGTTATATTACAACAAAATATACTCCAGACCACGGAATAGTGAATAGGTGAGCATTATAATTCTGATAAAATTCTAATCAAGTTTTGGGAGGCTTATACAATACTGAAATCTACCAAAGAATATGTCAAAGTTTCTGGATGAACAATATAATACCGATAAAACTTTTTTGACTTTTATATTGCAACGAAATTTATCTAACAAGTTATAATACCCTATAGATGAGCAACATAATAGCAATAAATTTGGAAGAAGTTTTTGAGAGTTACATACCAATAAAACATACCCAAAAGCACATAATACTATATGGCTGAGAAATGTAACACAGAGAAACACTTTTTTGTACTGTTATATACCACCAAAATGTGATAGAAAGCATGTAAAAGTGTATGAATGGGTAATCTAATCCTGACATTTTTTTAATGCTTTTTGTAAGTTTTACATACCATTGTAATGCAACAATAACCATGTTAAACTGTATGGATAAGTCATTGAATCCATAAAAAGATTTTGAACAAAAGTATTTTGAAAGTGTAGTTGATTTACTTATAAAGTCATAAAGGCTTTGCAGAACGTGCAAAGCCAGACAGAAATTATGAGCAGTAACAACCATAGAGCCCTGAAAGGCAACAACTGGTCTGCCTCATTAAAATATTGAATATTACAAACATTTTATGTGCTGCTGTCATCTGGTGGTGTGGAAAAGTGTGAGGTAATCCAATCTTTGTTCATTTTTATGAGTATGATTCTGTCTGCATTATCTATCGACAGACAAAAGCAGTCTGTTATGATAAGCCCAGTAGCACCAAAAACCAGCTCAGACAATTTGCTAGCAGCAGGGCAGCACAACACCTCCAAGGCATAGAGGGACAGCACATGCCAGGTGTCCAGCTTTGAGACCCAATAGTTTAGTCACAGAGGAATTTGGGAGTAGGCTGGTTTACTCAGCCAGGTATTGCTTGAACATCTTTAAAACTTTTCCCTCCTGGTTAAAAATACTCTGTCATCAGGCCCTGGGTTCTGGACTGCTGTCATGAAATTGGCAAAGACCTTTAACAGTATACCCCTGCCTCTGCTTATGTCTCCCTGGCCTTTGCTCCTTTATTGGGCAAAAAAGCTTGTCAGCTGCCGCTGACGTTGTCTGATGGGAGTTTTTTCAACATATTTTCCCCAATGGCCTTCTGGTATAGCACTGTTTTAGAAGACTTCTCTACCTCAGGAAGAAGAAATGAAACTTTCTCCTTGTAGCATGGATCTAGCAAGGTGAACAACCAGTACTCTTTTTTGGCCAAGATGAATGTAATGCGAGGGTCACGGGAAAGGCAGTGGTACATAAAAAGTAGGCCATATGTGCTAAGCTCCATACAGAAAACAATTCCCTATCTCCTCCATGATGACGATTCTCCATCTCTTTCATCTCTTCTGCCTCTTTCCCTTCCCCAGCCCATCCACGTAGTAGAGATGGAACAAAAGTTCTGTGGCTACTAGCCTCTGTTGGGCTAGCCACCAGCTACTTTTTCTCTCCGTCCTCCTTCTCAGCATCCACCTGCTCATAGTTACCAAATCCATGCTGAGCAGGCTGGACTGGCTAGTATCTGTCTGTGTTATGTATTCCTCCATCCCCACCTGGTCTGCATGCAGAGGTTCATGTTTAATTGTAAGTAGCGACTGTTTAAGAAGGCATTGAAGCAGGATAGTTGCTCTGACTATGGTGTCATCACCACTTACCATCTTTTTGGAGTCTCCAAAGTCTTAGAAAACCAAACAAATGTCAAACAACCATGCCCAGGCTTCAATTGTTATATGCAGAGGCTGACCAGAAAAGGGAAGGGTGTGATGGAGCTGGTATTCCTCCACTGGTCTTTTCTGCTCACGATGCCTTGCTAGCATGTGCAGTGTGGAGTTCCAACTCATGGTGACATCGCACACCAGTCGGTGAGCTGGCACTTACATGCATCGCTGCAGGGTTGCCAGAGTGGCAGCAGCAGTACCTGACTTACGGAAATGGGTGCTGATGCAGCGTACCTTGATCAGAAGCTCTTGCAAATCTGGGTATGTTTTCAGAAACAGCATAAACTATTAGGTTGAGAACATGTGCCAAGCATAGTACGTGTGTGAGCTTGCCAAGCTTCACAGCTGCCACCAGGTTACACCCATTTTTACACAAAACAATGCCTGGTTGGAGATTCAGTGGCAGAAACTTCAGATCTGTCTGGTCTGTTATTCCTTTAAGTAACTCGGCTGCAGTATGAGGTTTTTCTCTTAGATAATATTAACTTCACAAGAGCCTATTGCTGCTTTACTGAGGCAATGCTGCGGTGATTTCAGCTTCCGACTAATGTGGATGATGTGCTCTGAGATAGTACATCAGAGATGGAGGATGAGGCAGAGCAGAAGGGTGTGCAGGAACTGCTGTAGGAGGTGGAGGAAAATCTGATAGAACATGAACCGTGCCAGGGTGCGACTTGGCCACAGCCTCCACAGTGTTCAACAAGTGTGCCGTCAGGGAAATGTATCATCCCCGGCCACAAGCACTTGTCCACATGTTGATCGTTAAGTGGACAGTGCCAGAAAATGAATTGGTAAGGGCACAGGTGATATTCCTGGACAAGTGCTGGTACAAGGTGAGGACGCCACACTGGGAGAAACAGTGGCGTCTGGGGACCGAGTACTGAGGGACATCTGCTGCCATGAGTCAGTAGAAATCCTTCATGTCTACCAGCCAAAATGGCAACATTTCCACGGTAAGCAGCCTGAAAATGTGCTTTTTTACCATTTGGGCCGTGAATGGGAGGTTGAGAACTTTCTTTTTCGTTCTAAGGTAGGGACAGCTGAACACTGGGCTGGGAATAGGATTTGGAAGTGCCTAATGATGGCAAGTCAGAATGTGCAAGGATTATGGCCAGGCAGGAGGAATCTGAGCCACTGTTTTGGACAGGGAATTGTGAAACACCTAGCACAGGGGAAGAGGCAGTGGTGTCACCCAATGGCATAAATCGTGGACCCAGGCGTTCGGACGACCAAGTCGGGTGCTTAGATGACATGTGCCTGATCATTCTGGTGCTTGTTAGATTCTTATTGGTCAGGCCCCTGCTGATGTTTTCATGGCACTGGTTGAAAATGGCAGTTTTGTTTGCCTCTGAACTCTCTTTAAAAAGGTCCAAGACTGGGGAAAACCTAACTTTTTCACAGAAAAATTTAGGAGTGTTGGTGCTCTACAGGACAGTTGTTTGCCTTCTCCCTCTGGTCACCACATTGCTATTTCTTGTCTGTTTTAATGCTGCCAATCTCACCTCAAGAGGACTGCTGGCCTCACTCTGTATGCCAACATCTCATTTTGTGTTGGTGACTTTTTCATCTGTCACCTTGTCTTCCACTACCGCTCCCTGGTCCTCCTGACTTTGTGACTTAACAACAACAAGGCTTAGTTTCAACTGTGTCTCATCATCACCTTCCTCCTTATCCCAAATTTGCCATTCCCCACATCATGTTCTTGTGGTCATTGATGCTCTAAGGTTTGTGCATTAATGAGCAGCATGCCCTCCTCTTCCTCTTTTAGCATATAGTGTGAAATGCCAAAATCAAGTCAAGAAATTATGTTGTAAAGAGCTCCTTGGTGTGTCCTAGTGTGGGATCACTAGTCTCCTGGGGCTCAACATTATGCGAGAATGGAGTATTAGGGTGAGGATTAAGTAATCCAGACTTTAGGCTGATTAGACTTAACAGTGTGAAACACTGAGGGATGCTGCCAAGCATGCTGGAAGCATTATCTGCTATCAAACCGACCACCTATTCCCACTGCTCTGGCTTCAAACTGGTGTACCGGGCCTCCCTGCAGTGTGGGACTGGAACCTATGTGTTGTGTATGGGTGTGTTTCTTGTGCTCCAGCAAAAGGCACAACTGCTCAATGTCCTTGGCATCTGCACGCATCACCATCAGCACTTCCACTTCCTCATCCCTTAACGCACACCTTAGGCATTTTGTAATTGCTAGGCATCTTGACACCAAGTTTATTTTTAATAAAAGAAAATAAATGATCACCTGCAGCAATCAAAGCAGTTTTTGTGAGTTTACTCCACCTTAATGTAACAGAAAGAATTCAAAAATGTATGGATGACAATAAAATTCAATTCAGAAAAACATTTCAATGCTTTTTCTCAGTTGTAGAGATCACAGAAATGTTAACAGACAATGTGTTGGAGGTTGCGTTCCCGCTTCTGCACAAGGGGAGTCTCGAGCCATCCCTGCTGCGGTCTCCCATCCGTCTCCGGCCGCAATGGACTCTGCTCAGCTTAGACGTCGGTCCCAGTGTCTCGCCCAGTCTAACAGTGTGCAAAGGGTTACTGCTTCCTCTCCAGGCTCTGCTATTGTGGCCAGTACTGGTTAGCGGCGAGCAGACGTCTTTAGGACAAAGTCCTTGTTTTCCCCTTCTGAGCATGCCCAGGGTGAGATATCTCATTGGAAATCAGGGGTCACATGCTCAGGTACTGCAGCAGCTCCTATTGGTCTGCCAGGAAGGTCCTGTGACTACTGGTGTTCTGGAACAGTTTCATTGGTCCTTGTTTCTGGCAGGTCCTGCAGCTGTTACTATAAAAGGGTGGCATGGCTGGGCCGCCAAGCGCTAATATCAATCGTTATATGCTTTGCGCCAGTGTGGTCATGCTTTTGTGTGGTTAGGGCCCGGTTGAAATAAGCCCCTAGAATACCGACTTAATCGGTGAGGAGTTTGGTATGCTAGCTGGTCAGGGTCGGTGTCCTAGATGCCCTAGATTACCGGCATAACCGGTGAGGAGTTTGATTGCCATATTCAGGGCCTGGCGTTCAGACGCCATAGATTGCGGTGACTCCCGCGAGGACATTAGCGCATGATCACGTTCTATGTTCGCTTAGCAGTCAACTGTGTACCTGGGTGCATGACAGGACACAGAAGCTTGTCTCAGCGGCTCTGTGACGTAACAGGGTTCGCTTTCAACGCTAGACAGCTCCCTAGCGTGTTTATTTTGCGACTCAGTGGTGTTAAGTGAGTTCGCACACATCGCCATATAGCGCTGCGGCATTCCTTCTAGCGGCTCTGTGGAATAACAGAGTTCGCACATTTTGCCACAGCGCATTACGGCGTTTATTTTGGCGACTGCGGGATAACAGAGTTTGCTTCTTGTGTCATTTTACTAGCAGCAGGATCCGCCTGCATGGTGGACCCCGGGCTGCGAATGCACCTCTTTACATCATATATTTGGTGCGTTCCGCAGACCCTAACACCGTGTAACACTGTATGTCTGAGAAATGGAGGCCTACAAATTTTTTAAAAGCTTTTTATCAGTTTAGAGATCAAAAATATATTCACAGAAATGTACTCCAAACTATGGAATAGTTTATGTCTGAGAAATGTAGCCCAGGAATATGTTTCAACATTTTTTGTGTATGTTATATAAGGGTATGTGCACACGTTGCAGATTGGTCTGCAGAATTTTCTGCACAGAATCTGCATCTCTTGGTAGAAACTGCAGGTCAAAATCTGCACAGTTTTTATCCTTTTTTTGTCCTTTTTATCTGTAGATTTACTGCAGTTTTTGTGCAGATTTCCCCTGCCTTTTGAGACCTGCAGATTCCTATAATGGAGCAGGTCTCAAAACGCTGCAGTTCTGCACAAAAGAAGTGACATGCTGCAGTTTTGAATTCGCAACAAATCTGCGCAGAAAAATCTGCAGCATGTGCACTGTATTTTTTGATTTTCATTGACTGGAATGGTACTGTACATCACTTGCAGTTCTGCTGCAGATCTGCAAGGCAAAATCTGCTGCAGAACTGCAACAAAATCTGCAACGTGTGCACATACCCTAACACAAAAAGAACCTCAAAGCATCTAATACTTGATGGATCAAAATATATAAAAAATGTTCAGCCCCACAAAAAAAATGCAGCTATATATTTGCTAATGGACTGCACAGGCCTAATCACTGTCTACAGACTAGATTCTGTCACTTTCCCTGTTCCTTCAACTCTCTCTCCCTCCCTATCCTAAGTGCAGATTGTATGTGCTACAAACAATTAGCCCCAAGGGCTGTTAGTATGATGGCTCAGATTCAGCACCAGTATGAACATTACAGGTTTCTGAATCATTATACTGTGCACACAGGCCTAGTGAAACTCTCTCCCTCCTATTCGAAGTGTCACAAAGCTGTGCAATGGCATCGTGTGAGCCAGACAGTGCGTGTCCTTTTAAAATCCCTGATGATGTCAGACTCCCAGCCAATCACAGTAATGCCACAATCAAGATGGCTACGGCATTACAAGCTACAAAAAGACAGCCAACAGCACTACAGGGATATTGGGGATGCACGCTCAAAATTCAAGGACCCAATTGAACAAGAAATCCATAAAAAATAAAAAAAAAAATTTTATTAGGAAGTAATAAGGGTTAAAAGTTGACCAGTGATTACTACTTTTTGAAGTACTTGAAAAAGGCCACAACATGGCCGAAACGTTGTATTTGATGGCTGAATAAAGAATCTTTTGTTACTTTTTCACTTGGACTGGATGCTGCTTTTTATTTTTTATGACTACTGCATTACAGTGACTCACAGGCAATCCTAGCATGCTTATTGGCTGCATAACAGGCACCAAAGATGCTGGATGAGGATTTGAGTCTTACATTAAGCACCGCCCATTCCAAGCAAGCTGATACTCGAGTTATAACCGAGTGTCGCCTAGCATGTTCGCTCATCCTTAGTCACTATCCCTACTACTGCAATTCTCTCTCTCCATCCCTAGGCTAAATGCAGATTGTATATGAAACAAACAGCAAAGCAAATGATTAACACTTTGAAGGGTTGTTAGTATGATGCTTCAGATTCAGCACCAGTTTCAACACTACAGGCCTCTGATTCGTTATACTGTGCACACACAAACCTAGACTAGCATTCTCAAGCGTCACAGAGCTGTGCAATGGCACCAATGTGCCGAGTCGGGCAGTGCCTGTTCTTTTATAACCCCTGATGATGTAACATAGCCAGCCAATCACAGTAATGTCTTAACCAAGATGGCTACGGCATTACAGTGATGCGCAGTCAATCCCTGCATGCTTATTGGCTGTGTAACAGGTGCCAAAAATGTGGGTCGGGGATTCGAGTTTTACAAAGAGCACCACCCATTACTCACCAAGTAACGAGTACATCTGAGCATCGTGAGTATCACCAAGCACCTTTGCTCAATCCTAATAAACGCATCTCCTTTATTAACCTGTAGGCTTGATGTCAGCTGACAATGCAAAGCTGATATCAACCCCACCATTGCCAGTGCACCAGGGCATGGAGAGGTCCAATATCCATGGCCCCTTTCCAGTCTGAGAATTTCAGACCCCAGTTGTCTGTTTTAGCTTGATTAGTTGTCCAAAATGACGGGGTTCCTCCACTATTTTTTTTTAAATTATTCATTTAAATAATTTAAAATATTGGTGTGGGGAACCCTCTATTTTTGATGACCACCTAATATAAAGCTGACAGCTGGGGTTGCAGCTCGCAGCTGTCTGCTTTACCTGTGCTGTTTATCAAAAATAAAGTGGACACACAGCCATTTTTAATTATTTATTGCACAGGGACTGCTGATGAATACTTCATCATCATACACCTGCTATCACTGCTTTCAGAGGTAGCAGATAAAGAATGATGAAAATAACACTCTCACCCATCAATGCCTGTGACCTGCGGTAACCTCTTTACTGCCAGTCACAGCTTCTGGCTCACATGCTGTCATCATGGTAAGCATAGCGCTTTGACCGGCAGTAGCGAACTTACCGCCGATCAGAGCTGCCTGTGTTTCTTGCATTTGTTACACAGATGACAGCATGGGAAACATCAGATGTTCAGGCTGCTAATCCTGAACAGTAACACAGACTTACTGGAGAAGTAAGTGTTTGGGGTCAGTGCATGGGCACTACTGTAGATGTTTGGTATAGATCCTGAACTTTATTGTTCGGGTTCGTCCATTACTATTCGGTTTCTAGCTCCAGAGTCACTCGACAAGTATCTCTCTGTTAAGTGTAAGCTCTTTTTGTTTTTTATGACCTCTCTTTCTTTTTCCTGCAGACTGTAAGCTTTTATGGTTAATGAAATCATCTCTTTCTTTGTCCAGCATAGTTTAAGCTCTTATGGTCAATAAGGTACTTTTATTTTCTCGCATGTAGATTGTAAGCACTTATGTTCAGCTGGGCTATCTCTTTTTGTCTCCTCTTCCCATGTGTATTTTATGAACAATGTTACAAGCTTTCCAGTAATGAGATTCATACAAATTTATTTGTCAAAATCTTTTTTAGTTGGGAAAATTTGTCGAATTTGAATTTTAAAAGATCTGCTCATGTCTTTTTGTTAAACCTTTATATAATATTGCTTTGCATTAGAGGTTTGGAGCAACAAAAAAGAGTGAATGTTAGAAAAAGTGTGAGTATTACACGTTGAATTAATATAGAATTATTGTAGTCAGTGGAATTTCATATTGAGGGGTTTCATAGTTCTTGAAAAGATTTTGTCAGGAGATATGATAAAATCATTTAACATTCAAATTTGCCAGGTTTTACAAATTTTTTCCCAAAATTTAATTTGCAACCAATCCATTTGCCACAAATCTGAATATTGCAAAGATTTTAATTGCCTCAATTTCTTAACATTCTGTGATCTACTAGGACTGTATTGAACCCCTTTTAATCACTTTAATGCGAAAACAACCAGCTATATGTAAACAAATAGTATAGTAACTTCAAGTAGCTAACAGCCTGTATTAAAATGCCCTGCACTGACAGACTATCTAAGCTTCTTAAATTCTAAAAATAGTCCAACAAGTACCCCTTTTGAGAGGCAGATTCCTGCCTTGTTGTTGTTTATGTAGTCAATGGAAAGGTAGGACAAAGTGGCTTTTTTAGGTGTAGTGGAGAATGTATCCTTGTTTGTTGAGTAGCAAGAGCTTTCTTCTTCTGAATGAAGGAGCAATTGCTTTCACACAAACCATCCAAAATCTATACATTTTTCATTTATCTAGGTTGAGAAATGGTGTGCTGTTTTCAAAGTGAAGAAGAAATGGCCAAGGGTGAAATGATTGTAGCAGCAGGGAATGCAAATCTGTCCAAGCCCAAGGGAGAGCGGGGCCAGAAATTGCCAACACTCTTTTGAACTTTAGGTGCATCTTTACATGTACCTCCAGTTGAAAATCAATGAGGAGAGACACCCACTGGCTCCCTGCTCCACACTTGCTCAAAAATATGAAGGTCAAAATTGGTGGACATTATTATAGAAGCAGTAAAGGGAGGCATTATTAACTTATGGAAACCAGAATTTTGGGGCATTAGAACTATGTATGGACCACATTAACTACTTTACCCCAAATGGTGGTTTGCACATTAATTGCAAGGCCAAATGTTACAATTTTAACCATTGTCCATTTATGTGGTAATAATTCTGGAAAGCTTCAACAAATCCCATTGATTCTGAGAAGGTTTTTCATTACATATTGTACTTTATGATAGTGGTAACATTTATTTGATATAACTTGTGCTTATTTGTGGAAAAAATGGAAATGTGGCAAAAAATTTTAAAATTTAGCAATTTTCAAAATCTTAATTCTTATGCTCGTAAATCAGAGAGATGTGTAACACAAAATAGTTAATAAACAAAATGTCCAACATGTCTACTTTACATCAGCACAATTTTTTTAAAAAAAATTTCTTAGGCAGTTATAAGGGTTAAGAGTAGAGTTGAGCGATACTTTCCGATATCCAAAAGTATCGGAATCGGAATGGTATCGCCGATACCCAAAAAATATCGGCGATACCCGATACCGATACCGGAAATCCAATGTAAGTCTATGGGAACAAAATATCGGAATTAAAAAAACCCCATTCTTGCCTTGTTGGTTAATTGTACATGAAGGAAAACAACAAAGAGTAATGTAGAATGTATTGGGGAAGGTTGAGGAGACATTAAATGCATAGATGTTTAACCCAATCAAATGGAATAGCATAAATATTTTTTTTTTAAAGATGTTCGGATTGACGAAGAAATTGACAATGTTGTTCACGTTTTTTCTATTTTGGCAAATATGTATATTTCACAACTTCCATGCTCTTCACCTTTTTAACTTTTGACACACTTTCTCCTTCATAATCTTCAGCAGCATCATCTTTTTCATCAAATTATTCTTCATCTTCACCTTCTTTATCTTCTTCTTAAACTTCTTGCTATTCACCTTTTTGTTAACATTACTCATATTCTTCTTATTAAACTATTATTCTTATTCATATTCTACTTCATCTTCTTCATCATATTCTTATTTGTGACAGAGATTCCTGTACTTGTAATCTGTAAAAGTATGAATTGTTCATCCTTCCGTTCTTGCTGTCACAAAAGATTTAAATTACAACAGTATTTGTCCGCGTTCAGTTTAGCCTGCAGCAGCAGCAGGCATTTTCCAGGGGCACCACGAGGAGGAACGGACTCACCCCCATACACTGCTTAGTCTTCTTCTGCTTAGAATTTAGAGCATATATTTTGCTCTTCATTTTGGTCTTATACTTCATGTTCTTCTGTTTTTTGATCTTTTGCTTATTGTTCTTCTGTCTCTTGTTCTGTATCTTGTAGTTTGTCTTAACCTTCTTTGTCCTGTTGGTGATCTTCTTCTGGGTAATCTTTTATTTTTTCTTTGTGATGGTGTTCAGGCTGGTTGGCTTCATGTTCGTCGTCCTTGTTGTCGTCATCTTCTTCTGGGTGGTCTTTAAGGTCGTCTAATTTCCGAGAAACATCTGACGTTACTGGAACCCTGACGGGTATCAGATGGAGCAAGAGACAATGGAAGTAACGAGGACCAGCTGACTGTGCTGGACCCCGGACGGGTAGCAGAAGGAAAAGAGGCAATGTCACAACCGAGTACCAGCTGACGTTACTGTGACACGGTTACTAAGCAGGAGGTACCTGTGCTCCAAAGCACTACCAAGGACCAGCAGACGTTGCAGGAACTCGGAAACCGAGATGGAGGCACCTAGGCCAAAGGCACTGCGGAGAACCAGCTGACGGTACTGGAACCCGGACGGGTAGCAAAAGGTACAAGAGCCAATGCAAGTAACGAGGACCAGCTGACTGTGCTGGAACCCGGAGGGGCAGCAGAAGGAAAAGAGCCAATGGCACAACCGAGGACCAGCTGACGTTACTGGGACACGGTTACTAAGCAGGAGGTACCTGTGCTCCAAAGCACTACCAAGGACCAGCAGACGTTGCTGGAACTCGGATACCGAGATGGAGGCACCTAGGGCAAAGGCACTGCGGAGAACCAGCTGACGGTACTGGAACCCGGACGGGTAGCAGAAGGTACCCATGGAAATTTAAGTTGACAGGCCGCGAGCCGGCCGCAGTTACCGAATCCCACAGTACTACAGTGGGTGATTGTCCTATTGTCACAACGGAAACAGCCTTTATTTGCATATCCCGCAGCACACATAGGAAGCACCTAAACTCCAAGCACCATAGAGTCGGCTAACCCGACCGCAACACGACAGGACAACTTATTGGAGGCTAAGTGACGTTTACACTGACGGGAAACAGATGGCGTGCTGTAACCAGTCTGAGCAGGAGTGAGTACCCGTGCCAATGACACTTCCGAGCAACAACTGCCGGTGTTGAAGCCCAGGGATGAGAAGACAACAGGGTGGAGGCAGCATGACTTTTTGCCGTTCACACAGCAGGGGAACAGCTGACATTACTGAACGCCAGTAACACTATAGCTTGTGTATTGGTCTGTGGACACGACACTTCTGAGCAGCAACTGCCAGTGTTGTAGCCCAGGGAGTACAGTCATGGCCAAAAGTTTTGAGAATGACACAAATATTAATTTTTACAAAGTCTACTGCTTCACTTTTTCTAATGGTAATTTTCATATACTCCAGAATGTTATAAAGAGTGATCAGCTTAACAGCAATTACTTGCAAAGTCAATATTTGGCTAGAAAATGAACTTTATCCCCCAAATCACATTTCAACATCATTGCAGCTCTGCCTTAAAAGGACCAGCTAATCTCTTTTCAGTGATTGCTCCATTAACACAGGTGTGGGTGTTGATGAGGACATGGCTGGAGATCAATCTGTCATGATTAAGTAAGAATGACACCACTGGACACTTTAAAAGGAGGCTGGTGCTTGGCATCATTGTTTCTCTTCTGTTAACCATGGTTATCTCTAAAGAAACACATGCAGTCATCATTGCAATGCACAAAAATGGCCTAACAGGGAAGAGTATCGCAGCTAGAAAGATTGCACCTCAGTCAACAATCTATCGCATCATCAAGAACTTCAAGGAGAGAGGTTCCATTGTTGCCAAAAAGGCTTCAGGGCGCCCAAGAAAGACCAGCAAGCGCCAGGACCGTCTCTTAAAAGTGTTTCAGCTGCAGGATCGGGCTACCAGCAGTGCAGAGCTTGCTCAGGAATGGCAGCAGGCAGGTGTGATTGCATCTGCACGCACTGTGAGGCGGAGACTCTTGGAGCAAGGCCTGGTCTCAAGGAGGGCAGCAAAGAAGCCACTTCTCTCCAGAAAAAACATCATGGACAGACTGATATTCTGCAAAAGGTACAGGCAGTGGACTGCTGAGGACTGGGGTAAAGTTATTTTCTCTGATGAATCCCCTTTTCGATTGTTTGGGACATCAGGAAAACGCCTCATTCGGAGAAGACAAGGTGAGCGCTACCACCAGTCTTGTCTCATGCCAACTGTTAAGCATCCTGAAACCATTCATGTGTGGGGTTGCTTCTCAGCCAAGGGAATCAGCTCTCTCACAGTCTTGCCTAAAAACACAGCCATGAATAAAGAATGGTACCAGAATGTCCTCCAAGAGCAACTTCTCCCAACCCTCCAAGAGCAGTTTGGCGATCAACAATGCCTTTTCCAGCATGATGGAGCATCTTACCATAAAGCAAAGGTGATAACTAAATGGCTCAGGGAACAAAACATAGAGATTTTGGGTCCATGGCCTGGAAACTCCCCAGATCTTAATCCCATTGAGAACTTGTTGTCAATCATCAAGAGATGGGTGGACAAACAAAAACCTAAAAATTCTGACAAAATGAAAGCATTGATTGTGCAAGAATGGACTGCTATCAGTCAGGATTTGGTCCAGAAGTTGATTGAGAGCATGCCAGGGAGAATTGCAGAGGTCCTGAAGAAGAAGGGTCAACACTACAAATATTGACTTGCTGCATTAACTCATTCTAACTGTCAATATAAGCTTTTTTTACTCATATGTTTGCAATTATTATATTTCTGTCTGTGATAAAAACATCTGTCAAACACACATAAAAACCAGAGGGCAGCAGATCATGTGAAAATATAAAATTTGTGTCATTCTCCAAACTTTTGGCCATGACTGTAGAGTTCAGGTGGTAGAAAGATGAACATAACAGGAGACATGGATAACGTTGCGAACCAGTTATTTAATCTGAAAACGGACAGACAAATTCTGGCGAGATCCATGCCTTGTTCATTTTCAGAAAAGTAAGCCGGTCTACATTATCGGAGGATAGTCGCATGCGACGGTCTGTTAGTACACCACCTGCAGCACTAAAGACGCGCTCCGATAATACACTGGCAGCAGGGCAAGCCAGCACCTCCAATGCATACTGGCTAAGCTCTGGCCATGTATACAGCTTAGAGACCCAAAACTTGAATGGGGAAGAGCCATCTGGGAGTACACTGAGAGGGAAAGACATGTAGTCTGTCACCATCTTACGGAAACGTTGCCTCCTGCTGATTGGAGCCGTCTCGGATGGTGTAGACATTTGTGGCGCTGCCACAAAACTTCGCAACATTTGGAACGTACTGGTGTTGCCCTGTGCAGAGGTGCTGCTTGTGCTCCCTCTTGTTGCAGAGCTGTCTCCACTGCCTCGACGCACAGAGCTGCTTTGTAAAGCAGTAGCAGCAGCAGTGCTCTCGGCTGGAATGGAGAACATTATGGATTGCACCAGTGTGTCTTGGTACTCCCGCATTTTACGCTCCCGGTTCAACGGTGTGATGAGGCTTTGTAAGTTGTCCCGGTAGCGAGGGTCTAGGAGGGTGTACACCCAATAATCAGACGTGGTGAGAATGTGGGCGATGCGGCGGTCGTTTCTCAGGCACTGCAGCATGAAATCAACCATGTGCTGCAGACTCCCAACTGGCCAACAAACGCTGTCCCCTGCAAGAGGCGTCATCTCTGCCTGCTCTGCATCACCCCACCCTTGCTCTACATACTGACTAGAGCGTTGTGTACCTCCCTCTGGAGCGATGTCTTCCTTCTCCATTGACTCCTCCTCCTCATCCTCCTCACAAAGTGAGCCCTGCCCAGCCCTTTGTGAGGAACCACGTTGCGCTGACTGTCCAGAAGGTGATGGAATTAGTGACTCCTCATCCTCCACCTCTTCCAAAACCTCATCCCTTAGTGTTTGAATTTTTTTTTGAAGCAGGCAGATAAGGGGGACAGTCAGGCTGACTAGTGCATCATCTGCACTCGCCATCCGCGTTGACTCATCAAACGGACGCAAAACGTGGCAGATGTCCTTCATAGAGGCCCACTCAGTAGTGGTGAAGTGTGAACGGTAGTGTTGAGCATTCCGATACCGCAAGTATCGGGTATCGGCCGATATTCGCGTTATCGGAATTCCGATACTTAATTCCGATACTTTTTCCATATCGTATACCGGAATCGGAAGTTCCCATAATTCTTTGAGACAGGCAATGTGATTTTAGTCAGCCAATGAGGAATCCTACGAAGTGTGGGCACATCCTGTAATGCTGCGGTCATCTTAACTAATGGCATGGCTGTGATTGGCTGCTGAAATGATGTCAGAATGCACTATAAAAGGCGCCGCCGCCATTTTAGCGTCACTGTGCTGTGAACTCAGTAAGGGACAGAACGCTACTCTGCTCACTCTGAGGGACAGTTAGATATTGCGATTTTGTGTACTACTGTGCTTGAGGCAGGCTAGTTTACCAACCGCTGTGTAAAGCTTCATTTTGCCAGTGTTGTTTTAACAGCTCTGTGCAAGGTGTGTGTGTGACAGTGCAGGTGACGCTGCAGTTTGCTCTGCATCCACCGCTGTTTGTAGGCATCTGCACGTGTCACTGACTCTTTTTTTTTTTTTTTTTTTTTTATTTTGTGGAATTGGTGCAGCTCCATTATATTACAAAAAAAAATCAAATCTATTAGTGTGACGTGCTTCCATCCGTATACAATACATTGGTTGCAAACACTATAGAACTACACAAAGGAGCTTTTCACAGATTGTGGACAGTTGTGTTTCAGTGTTCACTTCAGTCTGTGTTTTTTACTTTTTTTAGTGCAGATCACGCTCCAGTTACATGTTCAAGCACTGCTGCTTGTACTCTGCTGAGCGTGTCTCAGTGTCTCATCCTTTTCATTTATCTCCAATTGGTTCTGCTACATTCCATTTAAAATAAATGTAATCTATTAGACTAATAGATTAGATTTATTTTAAATGGAATGTAGCAGAACCAATTGGAGATAAATGAAAAGGATGAGCCACTGAGACACGCTCAGCAGAGTACAAGCAGCAGTGCTTGAACAAGTAACTGGAGCGTGATCTGCACTCAAAAAAGTAAAAAACACAGACTGAAGTGAACACTGAAACACAACTGTCCACAATCTGTGAAAAGCTCCTTTCTGTACTTCTATAGTGTTTGCAACCAATGTATTGTATACGGATGGAAGCGCGTCACACTAATACTATTAGTGTGACGCGCTTCCATCCGTATACAATACATTGGTTGCAAACACTATAGAAGTACAGAAAGGAGCTTTTCACAGATTGTGGACAGTTGTGTTTCAGTGTTCACTTCAGTCTGTGTTTTTTACTTTTTTGAGTGCAGATCACGCTCCAGTTACTTGTTCAAGCACTGCTGCTTGTACTCTGCTGAGCGTGTCTCAGTGGCTCATCCTAATAGTATTAGTGTGACGCGCTTCCATCCGTATACAATACATTGGTTGCAAACACTATAGAAGTACAGAAAGGAGCTTTTCACAGATTGTGGACAGTTGTGTTTCAGTGTTCACTTCAGTCTGTGTTTTTTACTTTTTTGAGTGCAGATCACGCTCCAGTTACTTGTTCAAGCACTGCTGCTTGTACTCTGCTGAGCGTGTCTCAGTGGCTCATCCTAATAGTATTAGTGTGACGCGCTTCCATCCGTATACAATACATTGGTTGCAAACACTATAGAAGTACAGAAAGGAGCTTTTCACAGATTGTGGACAGTTGTGTTTCAGTGTTCACTTCAGTCTGTGTTTTTTACTTTTTTTAGTGCAGATCACGCTCCAGTTACATGTTCAAGCACTGCTGCTTGTACTCTGCTGAGCGTGTCTCAGTGGCTCATCCTAATAGTATTAGTGTGACGCGCTTCCATCCGTATACAATACATTGGTTGCAAACACTATAGAAGTACAGAAAGGAGCTTTTCACAGATTGTGGACAGTTGTGTTTCAGTGTTCACTTCAGTCTGTGTTTTTTACTTTTTTGAGTGCAGATCACGCTCCAGTTACTTGTTCAAGCACTGCTGCTTGTACTCTGCTGAGCGTGTCTCAGTGGCTCATCCTAATAGTATTAGTGTGACGCGCTTCCATCCGTATACAATACATTGGTTGCAAACACTATAGAAGTACAGAAAGGAGCTTTTCACAGATTGTGGACAGTTGTGTTTCAGTGTTCACTTCAGTCTGTGTTTTTTACTTTTTTTAGTGCAGATCACGCTCCAGTTACATGTTCAAGCACTGCTGCTTGTACTCTGCTGAGCGTGTCTCAGTGGCTCATCCTTTTCATTTATCTCCAATTGGTTCTGCTACATTCCATTTAAAATAAATCTAATCTATTAGTGTGACGCGCTTCCATCCGTATACAATACATTGGTTGCAAACAATATAGAAGTACACAAACGGGCCTTTCACAGCTACTGAACATGGGTTTTTAATTTTTAACTAAAATATGTTATTTTTCAAATGACACAAATATAAGTAATGTTGAAGAGGAATAGTCCTACATCCATTGTTTGCACAATATTACAGGTGTACATCATGTCCCTTAATCAACAATGTATTATTATATTTACTTGTATGCTTTTATTTAAAAGCCAAGAACACAGAAGGATAACCTTCGCACTGCAGCTGTTGTCAAAGTTCAACCCACATTATGCACTTCCAACATTGCAGCATTTGAGGCATGATGTGAGTTGGATTGGTCAAAGTTATGGAGTGAGAAGGTTCACCATCAGTACCCTATAGCATAAGTATGCTTTTGTGTTAGACATGTGGATATCTGCCATAATATGTCACAATTATTTAGTTACAGATTTGTTACCAACACTAATCATTGAATGGTTTTAAATTTGACGTTTCACTTGTTTACAGCTTAGAAATAAGGGTGTAGCCTGATATCTATGTGTAGCACTAGCCACTTTAACATGTCATGTTTTTTTAAACATGTGTAGCTAGGTAGCAGTAATTTTTGCCGGACACACAGCAGGGGAACAGCAGGCGTTACTGAACCCCACTATTACTATAGCTTGTGTATTGGTCTGTGGACACGACACTTCTGAGCAGCAACTGGCAGTGTTGTAGCCAGGGAGTATAGCTCAGGTGGTAGAAAGATGAACATAACAGGAGACATGGAAAACGTTGTCAACCAGTTAGTTAATCTGAAACCGGACAGGCAAATTCAGGCGAGATCCATGCCTAGTTCATTTTCAGAAAAGTAAGCCGTTGTACATTATCGTAGGATAGTCGCATGCAACGGTCTGTTAGTACACCACCTGCAGCAGTAAAGACGCGCTCCGATAATACACTGCCAGCAGATCAAGCCAGCACCTCCAATGCATACTGGCTAAGCTCTGGCCATGTATCCAGCTTAGAGACACAAAACTTGAATGGGCAAGAGCCATCTGAGAGTACACTGAGAGGGCAAGACATGTAGTCTGTAACCATCTTACGGAAATGTTGCCTCCTGCTGACTGGAGCCGTCTCGGATGGTGTAGACATTGGTGGCGCTGCCACAAAACTTCGACACATTTGGAACATACTGGTCTTGCCCTGTGCAGAGGCGCTGCTTGTGCTCCCTCTTGTTGCAGAGCTGTCTCCACTGCCTCGACGCACAGAGCTGCTTTGTAAATCAGTAGCAGCAGCAGTGCTCTTGGCTGGAATGGAGAACATTATGGATTGCACCAGTGTGTCTTGGTACTTCCGCATTTTACGCTCCCGGTTCAACGGTGTGATGAGGCTTTGTAAGTTGTCCCGGTAGCGAGGGTCTAGGAGGGTGTACACCCAATAATCAGACGTGGTGTGAATGTGTTCGATGCGGCGGTCGTTTCTCAGCCACTGCAGCATGAAATCAACCATGTGCTGCAGACTCCCAACTGGCCAAGAAACGTTGTCCCCTGCAAGAGGCGTCATCTCCGCCTGCTGTGCATCACCCCACCCTTGGTCTACATACTGACTAGAGCATTGTCTACCTCCCTCTGGAGCGATGTCTTCCTCCTCCATTGACTCCTCCTCACAAAGTCCTTAAAATACATATAAATTTACAAAATTTAAAACTCAAAATTTAAAAACTTTGTATCATAATTCTGTAACATCAGTTTATGGAAACACAATAGCATTACAAAAGGATAGACAAAAAATGTACATTATGTGCTTTGTAAATACATTAAAAGTTTGTAATGGTTATGAAAATATAGACAGCGACTCTGGAGGTTCAATTGTTGATACAGCATGGTACTTTGAAAGTCCTCCAGCCCTTTGTGAAGAACCACGTTGCGCTGACTGTCCAGAAGGTGATGGAATTTGTGACTCCTCATCCTCCTCACAAAGTCCTTCAAATACATATAAATTTACAAAATTTAAAACTCAAAATTTAAAAACTTTGTATCATAATTCTGTAACATCAGTTTATGGAAACACAATAGCATTACAAAAGGATAGACAAAAAATGTACATTATGTGCTTTGTAAATACATTAAAAGTTTGTAATGGTTATGAAAATATAGACAGCGACTCTGGAGGTTCAATTGTTGATACAGCATGGTACTTTGAAAGTCCTCCAGCCCTTTGTGAAGAACCACGTTGCGCTGACTGTCCAGAAGGTGATGGAATTTGTGACTCCTCATCCTCCTCACAAAGTCCTTCAAATACATATAAATTTACAAAATTTAAAACTCAAAATTTAAAAACTTTGTATCATAATTCTGTAACATCAGTTTATGGAAACACAATAGCATTACAAAAGGATAGACAAAAAATGTACATTATGTGCTTTGTAAATACATTAAAAGTTTGTAATGGTTATGAAAATATAGACAGCGACTCTGGAGGTTCAATTGTTGATACAGCATGGTACTTTGAAAGTCCTCCAGCCCTTTGTGAAGAACCACGTTGCGCTGACTGTCCAGAAGGTGATGGAATTTGTGACTCCTCATCCTCCACCTCTTCCAAAACCTCATGCCTTAGTGCTTGCAGTGTTTTTTGAAGCAGGCAGATAAGGGGGACAGTCAGGCTGACTAGTGCATCATCTGCACTCGCCATCCGCGTTGACTCATCAAACGCACGCAAAACGTGGCAGATATCCTTCATAGAGTTATTCGCCACTCATTACACTGGCAGTGGCTGCCCATTCATTATAGGATCCAATTCTAATTACTGGTTCTCACCAACATAGCTCTCCACAGCGCAGCACCCCCCTACATCTCCTCCCTTATTTATATTTATCGGCCTAACCGACTGCTGCACTCTGCAAACGACCTTCGACTAACCTCTGCACTAATCCGTACCTCCCACTCCCAACTCCAAGACTTCACCCGCGCTGCGCCAATCCTCTGGAATGCTCTACCCCAAGAAATTAGGACTATCCCAATTTGGATGGTTTCAGGCGCTCCCTCAAAACACATTTGTTCACAGTGGCCTATCACATTCTCTAATCAAAGTCATTCTATGTGTAATTCTGTGTGTGTAGCCCATTCACTATCTCCATGCATCCCTCACTTCCTTAAAATGGCTGGACCATCATTGTAAAAACACCATTGTATATAAACACCTGTACTTTGTATCTCCCACACCTCATTGTAGATTGTAAGCTTTCACCAGCAGGGGCGGCTGATTTTGCTTTAATTATTGTATTGTTAACGTTGTTACTTATGACTCGTGTTTTGAAACTGTTAAACTGTAAAGCACTGCGGAATATTATGGCGCTATATAAATAAATAATATTATTATTCTTATTATAGAGGCCCACTCAGTAGTGGTGAAGTGTGAACGCCGCAAATTGCGAGTTGACTGCGCCTGATGCAGCTGATACTCCATTACTGTTGGCTGCTGCTCACACAACCGCTCCAACATATGTAACGAGGAATTCCACCTGGTGGGTACGTCACATATAATGCGATGTTCATGAAGGTGAAATCTGCGTTGCAGAGCTGCAATCAGCGATCTGGCCATGCTGGAACGTCGCAAGTGAGCGCACTCTAGGCGGACCTTGTGCAGCAGTGCATCAAGATCCGGATAGTCCCTCAAAAAACTCTGCACGACCAAGTTGAGCACATATGACAGACATGGTATGTGAGTGAGGTTGCCAAGGCCCAGAGCTGACACCAGATTTCGGCCATTGTCACACACTACCAAGCCTGCCTGTAGATTCTCTTCCAAAAACCACACGTCGCTCTCCTGCTTTATGGCATTACAGAGCTCCTGCGCTGTGTGGCTAAGATTCCCCATGGAAATTAATTTCAGGATGGCCTGTTGACATTTGGACACGGCTGTGCTCATATCGGTCGCAACAGGTAAACGTTCACGGGTCCATGTGGAGGTAGACCGTGACGGCTCCTGCAGCGATGATTCTGAGGAACTGGAATAGGAGGAGGAATCAATGTGTACAGACTTGATTCCTGCAATCCTTGGAGTTGGCAGAACACGTACAGCGCCACTCGCAAGATCAGTACCCGGCTGCACAACATTGACCCAATGGGCAGTGAGGGAAAGGTATTGTCCCTGGCCATGGGTGTTAGAACCCTCTTGTTAGGTTTTGTTTCAGTTTGCTGGTCACATGACCTTTTTTCCCTATTTAGTCTGGCTCCGCCCTTCTGGCTTTGCTTGACTTCATTGTATTATCTACTGTTAAGCTAGCCGGGTGCTTAGGTGCCTTAATCTGTGAGTTTTGCTTGATGTTAGGATCACAAAGTATTTATTTTTCTGTTTAATTATCCATGCTACAATTTATGTTAGGACTAGGAGGTGTCCACCTTTTCTCCCAGTCCCTAGATCTTGTAGGGATTACTCCCTCGCAACTATAGGTCTTCGTTCACACTAGATGAGGACTTTAGCGGGTCTGGTCGCAGGATCAGGTTCCCCGTTACATCGTAGGGATTCAGCTTAGTTGTATTGTAGGGACAGAATTCCCTTCTTTCCTTACTGGTTGTAGCAGATCATAACAATGGGTACTGGTCCACGCATCGGTGGTCAGGTGGACCTTGCTACTGAGGGCTTTTAGTAGCGCATGTTTAATTTTTCCCTCAACATGCTTTTGCAGACCAGGGACGGCTTGCCTGCTGAAATGAAATCGGCTTGGCACATTGTATTGTGGGATTGACAATGATATTCAGTTACGGAAACTGTCTGTCTCCACCAGCCTGAATCACAGCATTTCAAGGGACAGGAGTTTTGCAATGCCAGCATTCAGAGCCTGTGCTCGTGCATGGTTTGCGGAGTATGGCCGTCTTTTATCCCATGCCTGTGCTACCGCTGGCTGTTTTGTGGCCTGGGAGTGTGAGGATGACAGGGAACTTGCTGCTGTGTGTGGAATAACAGTTTGTCTCTGGACAACAGTGGCCGAGGTTCTTCCATGGCGATCCTGTGAGGAAGCATAACCAGCTGTGTGTGAGCTCGATGAAGAGGCTTCAACACAACCTGAAGATGTAGGTGCTGCTGTAGGTTGGCCTACATCTCCAGTGTGTCTTTGTAACTCAACTACGTGCTTTGTCCGCACATGTTTCCACATATTTGTGGTATTGAGGTGACTGACACTTTTAGCTATTTTTAATTTTTGATTACACAGCTTGCATTTCACATAGCAAATATCATGTGCAAGTGTGTGAAAAAAGGACCACGCAGTGCAAGTCCTGGGAGCGCACGTTTTGACTTTTGGAACACAACTGCTCCGAACAGGTGCCAAACTGGAGGCTACAGGCAACCGAGTCTGCAGCCTAACTCTCCCTCCTGTTTGTACCGTTGGGGCAATGTCTTCCTCTATCTTCCTTCTATCACTAACCATTTCTCTAGGCCTCTCCCAGCTTTCAACCAAAGTACTGGTTCTCACCCACAAAGCTCTCCACAGTGCAGCACCCCTCCTACATCTCCTCCCTCATTTCTATCTATCGGCCTAACCGACTGCTGCGCTCTGCAAACGACTTTCGACTAACCTCTGCACTAATACGTACCTCCCACTCCCGACTCCAAGACTTCTCCTGCTCTACGCCAATCCTCTGGAATGCTGTACCCCAAGAAATTAGGACTATCCACAATTTGCATGGTTTCAGGCGCTCCCTCAAAACACATTTGTTCAGAGCGGCCTATCACATTCACTAATCAAAGTCATTCTATGTATTCTGTGTAAGTGTGTGTGTGTCTCTAGCCCATTCACTATCTCCATCCCTCAGTCCCTTAAGATGGCTGGAACATCATTGTAAATGCACCATTGTATATAAACACCTATACTTTGTATCTCCCCCATCTCATTGTACATTGTAAGCTGTCACGAGCAGGGGCGACTTATTTAGCTTAAATTATTGTATTGTTAACGTTGTTACTTATGACTTGTGTTCTGAAACTGCTAAACTGTAAAGCGCTGCGGAATATGATGGCGCTATATAAATAAATATTATTATTATTCCTCTGAGCTGCTCCCACCACCTTCCTGTTCTTCATGCCATGTTGGGTATTGGACCTCATCATCTCCACTACCCTCTTCCAACACCTGCTGTTGGGTGGTCTGGCCAGCACCATGCTCAACAGAAACTGGCACCTGGGTCTCATCATCATCATCAGATGCGTTCTGCGGTGTGCTGACCATCGGCACTGTCTCACCCGCCTCTTCAGATTCAGAGAGACACAGCTGTTGCGCATCACTGCATACTCCCTCTTCTTCACATTACAGAATGCTGCTTGGCTGGGCCCCTGTTTGCAAGCCAATAGATTCTGAGAACAGAAGCAGACACTCAGCTGGCTCCTGTACACAACTCTCTGACTGCCTGGGCAATTTGCCAGGCGGTGAAGAGACAGATGGTTGCCCAACAGTGCTGTGGTCCTGAGAGGAGGTGGAAGCAATTGAAGTCGATGCATTGGCTGAGATCCAAACAACAACGGCTTTAATTTGTTCTTCCCGCAGCAGGGGGGTACTCCGAGCTCCTACAAAAGTGCGCATAAAGGAACGCTCACGGGGAAAACTGGTGGATGCTGTGTCACTGGGGGCCGCAGCAGCCACAGAATCCCCACGTCCTCTCCCTGAAGAAACTCCACGACCACGTGCCTTACTCCCTGCCTTCTTCATCTTGGTAGATTGATAAAGAAAGTCTGAAAAGTTATAAGGCCTAAGTGTGGTTATTCCGCAGAGACTGCAGTGAACACTGCACACAACTGTTCAGTAGGTGTGAAAGGCCCCTTTGTGTACTTCTATAGTGTTTGCAACCAATGTATTGTATACGGATGGAAGCGCGTCACACTAATAGATTTTATTTATTTGTAATAGAGTGGAGCAGCAACAATTAGAGAAAAATTTCAAGGATGTGCCAGTGACACACGCTCAGCAGACTACAACCAGCAGTGGTTGAAGAACTAACTGGAGCGTGATCTGCACTCCAAAAAGGAAAACCTCAGACTACAGTGAACACTGCACACAACTGTTCACTACCCAACGCGTCTCAGCAGGAAGGCAGTCTGTGCGTCAAAACAAAGGCGCAAGCATACATCCACGTACCCTGTTTATAAAGCTATATAAAAAAAATTATGTAGTAGTGACGCACACTTTATTGAGGTACAGTATTACATCGCCATTCACCATCTGTGGCTATGCAGTCTCATCTATATATACCTTATCTATCCGTTGTCATGCTTGCAAGTCGACAGTCAGGCATAACTAGCAATTTTCACTATGCACTATGCACTTTTTAAAGGTTATGTTTGTTAATAAACATGATTATTGCCACATATTATGAGTATTACATGATGGAAATTGTATAATTTTGTATAAACTGTTTAGTGACATTATTCAGCAAATGTAACATTTTAGTAATGTCACAGATAACTTGTAATGCTGATGATGTTTTGAAGTCAGACATTCATTGTCTATACAATAAAAATGGTGTACATACTGTTACTTATCCATCATTAATGGATTCAGATATGTACTTGTATGCTTTTATGTACAACCGTATAGCAGATTCCTTAACTAATTTATTTTGTGGTTTGCATTGCTGTTCAACATGTTAATGTATGTGTTTATGTTTGTCAATTCTTTATTTATCTAGATATTAGTTTAAATGAAATCATCATCTTATGGTAGTAAAGGTTATCTTTCTCTTGTTTGAAGTATAGACATTTAAAATTGACAGGTAACAAGGAAATTACTTTATCTAGTATTTAAACATCCTCCTTGACCCTGGGCTCCAACACCGCCAGTTGTTGCTCGGAAGTGCTGTTAGCACAGTCAACACTTGCTCCTGTGTTACTGGGTTCAGTAACGTCAGCTGGTCCTCGGTTGTGCCATTGGCTCTTTTCCTTCTGCTGCCCCTCCGGGTTCCAGTACCGTCAGCTGGTTCTCCGCAGTGCCTTTGGCCTAGGTGCCTCCATCTTGGTATCCGAGTTCCAGCAACGTCTGCTGGTCCTTGGTAGTGCTTTGGAGCACAGGTACCTCCTGCTTAGTAACCGTGTCCCAGTAACGTCAGCTGGTCCTCGGTTGTGCCATTGGCTCTTTTCCTTCTGCTGCCCCTCCGGGTTCCAGTACCGTCAGCTGGTTCTCCGCAGTGCCTTTGGCCTAGGTGCCTCCATCTCGGTATCCGAGTTCCAGCAACGTCTGCTGGTCCTTGGTAGTGCTTTGGAGCACAGGTACCTCCTGCTTAGTAACCGTGTCCCAGTAACATCAGCTGGTACAAGATTGTGCTACAAATACAAGATACGGAACAAGAGACACAAGAACAATAAGCAGAAGATCTAAAAGCAGAAGAACATGAAGTATAAGACCAAAATGAAGAGCAAAATATATGCTCTAAATTATAAGCAGAAGAAGACTAAGCAGTGTATGGGGGTGAGTCCGTTCCTCCTCGTGGTGCCCCTGGAAAATGCCTGCTGCTGCAGGCTAAACTGAACACGGACAAATACTGTTGTAATTTAAATCTTTTGTGACAGCAAGAACGGAAGGATGAAAAATTCATACTTTGACAGATTACAAGTACAGGATTCTCTGTCACAAATAAGAATATGATGAAGAAGATGAAGCAGAATATGAATAAGAATAATAGTTTAATAAGAAGAATATGAGTAATGTTAACAAAGATGAATAGCAAGAAGTTTAAGAAGAAGATAAAGAAGGTGAAGATGAAAAATAATTTGATGAAAAAGATGATGCTGCAGAAGATTATGAAGGAGAAAGTGTGTGAAAAGTTAAAAAGGTGAAGATGAAGAGCATGGAAGTTGTGTAATATACATATTTGCCAAAATATAAAAAACGTTAACATTGTCAATTTCTTCGTCAATCCGAACATCTTTAAAAAAAAAAATATTTATGCTATTCCATTTGATTGGGGTTAAACATCTATGCCTTTAATGTCTCCTCAACCTTCCACAATACATTCTACATTACTCTTTGTTGTTTTCCTTCATGTACAATTAACCAACAAGGCAAGAATGGGTTTTTTTTAATTTCGATATTTTGTTCCCATAGACTTACATGGGACTTCCGGTATCGATATCGGGTATCGCCGATATTTTAGTGATATCGGCGATACCATTCCGATTCCGATACTTTAGGATATCGGAAAGTATCGCTCAACTCTAGTGAACGGCGTAAATTGCGAGTTGATTGCGCCTGATGCAGCTGATACTCCATTACTGCTGGCTGCTGCTCACACAACCGCTCCAACATATGTAACGTGGAATTCCACCTGGTGGGTACGTCACATATGATGCGATGTTCAGGAAGGCGAAATCTGCGTTGCAGAGCTGCAATGCGCAATCTGGCCATGCTGGAACGTCGCAAGTGAGCGCACTCTAGGCGGACCTTGTGCAGCAGTGCATCAAGATCCAGATAGTCCCTCAAAAAACTCTGCACGACCAAGTTGAGCACATGTGCCAGACATGGTATGTGAGTGAGGTTGCCAAGGCCCAGAGCTGCCACCAGATTTCGGCCATTGTCACACACTACCAAGCCTGGCTGGAGATTCGCTCGCAAAAACCACACGTCGCTCTCCTGCTTGATGGCATTCCAGACCTCCTGCGCTTTGTGGCTTCGATTCCCCATGGAAATTAATTTCAGGACGGCCTGTTGACGTTTGGCCACGGCTGTGCTCATATCGGTCGCATCAGGTAAGCGTTCACGGGTCCATGTGGAGGTAGACCGTGACGGCTCCTGCAGCGATGATTCTGAGGAACTGGAGTAGGAGGAGGAGTCAATGTGGACAGACTTGATTCCTGCAATCCTTGGAGTTGGCAGAACACGTACAGCGCCACTGGCAAGATCTGTACCCGGCTCCACAACATTGACCCAATGGGCAGTGAGGGAAAGGTATCGTCCCTGGCCATGGGTACTGGTCCACGCATCGGTGGTCAGGTGGACCTTGCTACTGACGGCGTTTAGTAGCGCATGTTTAATTTTTCCCTCAACATGCTTTTGCAGAGCAGGGACGGCTTGCCTGCTGAAATAAAATCGGCTGGGCACATTGTATTGTGGGACTGCCAATGCCATTAATTCACGGAAACTGTCAGTCTCCATCAGCCTGAATGACAGCATTTCAAGGGACAGGAGTTTTGCAATGCCAGCATTCAGAGCCTGTGCTCGTGGATGGTTTGCCGAGTATTGCCGTCTTTTATCCCATGCCTGTGCTACCGATGGCTGTTTTGTGGCCTGGGAGTGTGAGGATGACAGGGAACTTGCAGCTGTGGGTGGAATAACACTGGGTCTCTGGACGACAGTGACAGAGGTTCTTCCATGGCGATCCTGTGAGGAAGCAGAACCAGCTGTGTGTGAGCTGGAGGAAGAGGCTCCAACACGAGCTGAAGATGTAGGTGCTGCTGTAGGTTGGCCTACATCTCCAGTGTGTCTTTGGAACTCAACCACGTGCTTTGACCGCACATGTTTCCACATATTTGTGGTATTAAGGTTACTGACATTTTTACCTCTTTTTACTTTTTGATTACACAGCTTGCATTTGACATAGCAAATACATCTGCAAGTGTGTCAAAAAAGGACCACGCAGTGCAAGTCCTGGGAGCGCCCGTTTTTGCTGTTGGAAGAGAACTGCTACGAACGGGTGCCAAACTGGAGGCTACAGGCAACCTAGTCTGCAGCCTAACTCTCCCTACTGTTTGGACCGTTGGGGCAATCTCTTCCTCAGAGCTGCTACCACCACCTTCCTGTTCCTCACGCCATGTTGGGTCTTGGACCTCATCATCTCCACTACCCTCTTCCAACACCTGCTGCTGTTGGGTGGTCTGGCCAGCACCATGCTCAACAGAAAATGGCAATTGAGTCTCATCATCATCAGATGCGTTCTGCGGTGTGCTGACCATCGGCACTGGCTCACCCGCCTCTTCACATTCAGAGAGACACAGCTGTTGCGCATCACTGCATACTGCCTCTTCTTCACATTCCAGAATGCTGCTTGGCTGGGCCCCTGTTTGCAAGCCAACAGATTCTGAGAACAGAAGCAGAGACTCAGCTGGCTCCAGTTCATAACTCTCTGACTGCCTGGGCAATTTGGCAGGCGGTGAAGAGACAGATGGTTGTTCAACAGTGCTGTGGTCCTGAGAGGAGGTGGAAGGAATTGAAGTCGATGCATTGGCTGCCATCCAACCAACAACGGCTTCAATTTGTTCTTCCCGCAGCAGGGGGGTACGCTGAGCTCCTACAAAAGTGCGCATAAAGGAACGCTCACGGGGAAAACTGGTGGATGCTGTGTCACTGGGTGCGGCAGCAGCCACAGAATGCCCACGTCCTCTCCCTGCTGAAACTCCACGGCCACGACCACGTGCCTTACTCCCTGCCTTCTTCATCTTGGTAGATTGATAAAGAAAGTCAGAAAAGTTATAAGGCCTAAGTGTGGTTATTCCTCAGAGACTGCAGTGAACACTGAAACACAACTGTCCACAATCTGTGAAAGGCTACTCCTTTGTCTACTTCTATAGTGTTTGCAACCAATGTATTGTATACGGATAGAAGCGCGTCACACTAATAGATTAGATTTTAAATGGAATGGAGCAGAACCAATTGGAGATAAATGAAAAGGATGAGCCACTGAGACACGCTCAGCAGAGTACAAGCAGCAGTGCTTGAACAAGTAACTGGAGCGTGATATGCACTCAAAAAATAAAAAACACAGACTGAAGTGAACACTGAAACACAACTGTCCACAATCTGTGAAAGGCTACTCCTTTGTCTACTTCTATAGTGTTTGCAACCAATGTATTGTATACTGATGGAAGCGCGTCACACTAATAGATTAGATTTTATGGAGCAGTAAGAATTACACTGAAGAGAAAAAAATAGAGTCTGTGAGTGACACGTGCAGATGCCTACAGACAGCGTTGCATGCAGAGCAAACTGCAGCGTCACCTGCACTCACACACACCATGCACAGAGCTGTTAAAACAACACTGCCAAAAGGAAGCTTTACACAGCGGTTGGTAAACTAGCCTGCCTAAAGCCCAGTACACAAAATCGCAATATCTAACTGTCCCTCAGAGTCAGCAGAGCAGCGTTCTGTCCCTAACTGAGTTTACAGCACAGTGACGCTAAAATGGAGGCGGCGTCTTTTATAGTGCATTCTGACATCATTTCAGCAGCCAATCACAGCCATGCCATTAGTTAAGATGACCGCAGCATTACAGGATGTTCCCACACATCATAAGATTCCTCATTGGCTGACTAAAATCACATTGCCTCTCAAAGAATTATGGGAACTTCCGATTCCGGTATACGATATAGGAAAAATATCGGAACTAAGTATCGGAATTCCGATAACGCGAATATCGGCCGATACCCGATACTTGCGGTATCGGAATGCTCAACACTAGTTAAGAGTTGACCAGTGATTTCTCCTTTTTCCAACTAAATATTTTTTTAAGGGACCACCTCACATTTGAAGTGACTTTCAGGTGACGATATGATAGAAAATACCCAAAAATTACACAATTTTAAAAACTTTTACTAGTTTATTAACCCTCCAGGTACTTCACATGAATTTTTGGAATGTGGAAAAAAATGAACATTTAACTTTTTTTCACAAAAAAATTACTGTAGACAAATTTTTTGTTACTTTCACAAAGGTAACAGGAAAAAATGGACCCCAAAATTGGTTGCTCAATTTCTCCTGAGCATGCAAATACCCTATATGTTGGGCAAAACCACTATTTTAGCTCACAGCAGAACACGGAAGGGAAGGAGCGCCATTTGACTTTTTGAATTCAAAATTTGCTGGAACAATTAGCGGACGCTATGTTGCGTTTGGAGAGCCCCTGATGTGCCTAAACAGTGTGAACACCCAGAAAGTGACACCATTTTGGAAAGTAGACCCACAGGGAACTGAACTAAATGTGTGGGGAGCATATTGAACCCTTAGGTGCTTCACAGAAGCTTATATTTTTGAGCCGAGAAAATAAAAAAATCTAATTTTCCCCACAAAAATGTTTTTAAGACACAAATGTTGCATTTTCAGAAGTGTAACAGTAGGTTTTGCACCATACAATTTGTAGTGCAATTTCTCCTGAGTACGCCAATACCCCATATAAGGGAGAAAACTACTTTTTGGGTGCATTGGAGGGTTTGGAAGGGAAGGAGTGTCATTTGACTTTTGTTATGTAAAATTTGCTGAAATCATTAGCGGATGCCATGTATCATTTGGAGAGCCCATGATGTGCCTAAAACCCCCATAAGTAACCCAATTTTGGCAACTGTATCCCTCTAGGAATGTATTTAAATGTATGATGAACATCTTGAACCCTCAGTTGCTTCACAGAAATTTATAACGTTGAGCCGTGAAAATAAAAAAATCACGTTTTCACCACAAAAATATTATTTTAGCCCTAAATGTTGCATTTTCATAAGGGTAATAGGAGAAATTACACCATACAATTTGTTGTACAATATTTTTTGAGTATGCTGATGCCCCATATGTGGGGGAATACTGATTTTGAGGCACATTTGAAAGCTCAGAAGGGAAGAGGTGTCATATTGGAGTTCAGATTTTGCTGGAATGGTTTGAGGGTGCCATGTCACGTTGCCAGAACAACAGAAACCCCTCACATGTGAACTCGTTACAAACTACAATCCCAAATGAATTTATCAAGGGGTGCGGTGATCATATTGGCACCATGTTTGCCTCACAGAATTTTATTGAGAGGTGAAAAAAGAATAAATTACATTTTTACCACTAAAATGTTGTTTTAGCCCCAAGCTTTTTATTTTTCTAAGGGCTAATAGAAAATTTTTACAACAAACTGAGGTCCATTTTTTCATGAGTGTGCCAATACCCTACATGTAATCAGGTAATATTTTTCAGGAACAATGCAAAGCTCAGAAGGGAAGGTGCACCATACTATAGTGCAGATTTTACGGTTATGGTTTGAGGGTGCCATGACCCACTGGGAGAGTCCCTGAATTGTCAGAACAGCAAAACCCCCAATAATTGACCCATTTTAGTGATCATATTAACACCATGGGTGTGTCACAAAATTTTATATCATTGGGCAGTGAAGAAAAAATAACTATATTTTTACCACCAAAATGTTATTTTAGCCCCAGATTTTACTTTTTCACACAAGGAGTGGGTAAAAAAGGCATCATAATTTGTCCCACAATTTTCACTGAACTTGGCAATACCCCATATGTGGCTGTACAGTACTGCTTAGCCATATGGAGAGACTTCGGAGGGAATGAGTACTATTTGCCTCCTGGAGCGCAGATTTTCTATAATAGTTTGCGGACTCAATATACAGAGCCCCTAATTGTTAGAAGAGCATAATCCCCTCTCAAGTGACCACAGTTTGGGAATATACCTCTGTGGGAATTTATCTACAGGTTTTGAGGCAGTGTTATATGCAAGGGTCGCTATATGTCCTCCAGGATGCGCACATAAGCGTATTGAGGTCGCAGGAGTGCATTGCAGTCACAGGCATAGCTGTGATTGCAATGCAAAATAAAAGTAATTGTTGGTCTTGGACAAGCTACTTTCCAAGGCAGATTTAAGAAAACCTGCTCTGGGCTTTTATTTTTGAAATGGACTCCTGGATGGTAGTGGAGTGGTCCGTTTCCTCCTCGGACGGGTTTTCCATGTGGCCTATGGCCACAGGCTCCTTGTAAGAAAAACTCCTGCAGCAAAGGGTTGGGTGTGTCAGTTTGGTTTTGCAAGCATGCAGAGCAGAAGGCTCTGCAGAGCTTTACCTGTGTGAGGCAACACAGGGTCAAGCGGAGCCAAAAGGCCTGGCACCCCTCAGCATACACGGCGTTGTAGTCGCCCACAGCAGCAGTTCTTGGTCATAGTCTGTCTTTGTTTCCTGGCTGCAATCTGGAGGATCCTATTTACTTTCTGTTTTGTGAGTAGGCTGATCATTAAATGAGTCTTTGTTTTGAACTTCCCTGGGTCACTGCCTGATCTGCCACACTGCAACAACCTCGCGCCACTACAAGGTATAGTGATGATTTTGACTCAATGGATGTTTTCCAGAAACAAGCAGTAATGAATGTTGATGAGTGAAAATTACAAACTGCCATGGTAGTGACGAGTACACTGCAGTGACCAGTACAATGCAGTGACCACTATGTTGCAGTCACCAGTATGTTATGTCCAGCTCATGCTTCTGGAGACATGCACCGGTAAGTTAGGTGGACTCTTATCACTACAGAAATCCCCAAAAAATGTGGGTGCTACATGTGGTTTATGTACACTGTGGACCTCAAAAGGGAGGGGGGCATTTGGATTTGGGAGCACAGAATTTGCTGAATTTCTTTTGAGGGGTGAGGAGTAGAGTTGAGCGATAATTTCCGATATCCAAAAGTATCGGAATCGGAATGGTATTGCCGATACCCAAAATATATCGGCGATACCCGATACCGATACCGGAAATCCAATGTAAGTCTATGGGAACAAAATATCGGAATTAAAAAAAACCCATTCTTGCCTTGTTGGTTAATTGTACATGAAGGAAAACAACAAAGAGTAATGTAGAATGTATTGGGGGAGGTTGAGGAGACATTAAAGGCATAGATGTTTAACCCAATCAAATGGAATAGCATAAATATTTTTTTTTTAAAGATGTTCGGATTGACGAAGAAATTGACAATGTTGTTCACGTTTTTTCTATTTTGGCAAATATGTATATTTCACAACTTCCATGCTCTTCACCTTTTTAACTTTTGACACACTTTCTCCTTCATAATCTTCAGCAGCATCATCTTTTTCATCAAACTATTCTTCATCTTCACCTTCTTTATCTTCTTCTTAAACTTCTTGCTATTCATCTTTTTGTTAACATTACTCATATTGTTCTTATTAAACTATTATTCTTCTTCATATTCTACTTCATCTTCATCTTCTTCATCATATTCTTATATGTGACAGAGATTCCTGTACTTGTAATCTGTAAAAGTATGAATTTTTCATCTCTTCCGTTCTTGCTGTCACAAAAGATTTAAATTACAACAGTATTTGTCCGTGTTCAGTTTAGCCTGCAGCAGCAGGCATTTTCCAGGGGCACCAAGAGGAGGAACGGTCTCACCCCCATACACTGCTTAGTCTTCTTCTGCTTATAATTTAGAGCATATATTTTGCTCTTCATTTTGGTCTTATACTTCATGTTCTTCTGCTTTTTGATCTTCTGCTTATTTTTCTTCTGTCTCTTGTTCTGTATCTTGTAGTTTGTCTTAACCTTCTTTGTCCTGTTGGTGATCTTCTTTTGGGTAATCTTTTATTTCTTCTTTGTGATGGTGTTCAGGCTGGTTGGCTTGATGCTCGTCGTCCTTGTGGTCGTCATCTTCTTCGGGGTGGTCATCAGGGTCGTCATCTTCATTGTTGGAGATCCAGAGTGATTACCCAAAAAAACATTTAAAAAATCTTCAATTTGTAAATGTAGCTGAAGGTACAAGAAGGCTGACTAACTTCCGAGAACCAGCTGACGTTACTGGAACCCGGACGGGTAGCAGACGGTACAAGAGCCAATGCAAGTAACGAGGACCAGCTGACTGTGCTGGAACCCGGAGGGGCAGCAGAAGGAAAAGAGCCAATGGCACAACCGAGGACCAGCTGACGTTACTGGGACACGGTTACTAAGCAGGAGGTACCTGTACTCCAAAGCACTACCAAGGACCAGCAGACATTGCTGGAACTCGGATACCGAGATGGAGGCACCTAGGCCAAAGGCACTGCGGAGAACCAGTTGACGGTACTGGAACCCGGACGGGTAGCAGAAGGTACAAGAGCCAATGCAAGTAACGAGGACCAGCTGACTGTGCTGGAACCCGGAGGGGCAGCAGAAGGAAAAGAGCCAATGGCACAACCGAGGACCAGCTGACGTTACTGGGACACGGTTACTAAGCAGGAGGTACCTGTGCTCCAAAGCACTACCAAGGACCAGCAGACGTTGCTGGAACTTGGATACCGAGATGGAGGCACCTAGGCCAAAGGCACTGCGGAGAACCAGTTGACGGTACTGGAACCCGGACGGGTACCATAAGGCACCCATGAAAATGTAAGTTGACAGGCCGCAAGCCGTCCGCAGTTACCGAATCACACAGTCCTACAGTGGGTGCTTGTCCTATTGTCACAACGGAAACAGTCTTTATTTACATATCCCACAGCACACATAGGAATGACCAAAACTGCAGGCACCATATAGTCGGCTAACCAGAATGCAACACGACAGGACAACTTATTGGAGGCTAATAGACGTTGACACTGCCAGGAAACAGCTGTCGTGCTGTAACCAGGCTGGGCAGGAGTCAGTACCCGTGCCAAGTACTTCCGAGCAACAACTGGCGGTGTTGGAGCCCAGGGATGAGAAGAGAACAGGGTGGAGGCAGCAGGACTTTTTGCCGTACACACAGCAGGGGAACAGCTGACATTACTGAACCCCAGTAACACAGGAGCAAGTGTTGACTGTGCTAACAGCACTTCCAGGCAACAACTGGCGGTGTTGGAGCCCAGGGTCAAGGAGGATGTTTAAATAGTAGATCAAGTATTTTCCTTGTTACGTGTCAATTTTAAATGTCTATACTCCAAACAAGAGAAAGATAAGCTTTACTACCATAAGATGATGATTTCAGTTAAAAAAATATCGAGATAAATAAAGAATTGACAAACATAAACGCATACATTAACATGTTTAACAGCAATGCAAACCACAAAATAAATTAGTTAAGGAATCTGCTATACGGTTGTACATAAAAGCTGTAAGCTTTTCAGGGGATATAGCTCTAGGATCGCTGTCTGGGTAGACAGAGTGACACGAAAACAGTTCATTCAGACAGCAGTTCTGGTGAAAACTGGCCGCAACCAGCTTTATTAAAGTCCACAGCAAACAGATAAAAATAAATCATAAACAGAAGACCTAGGCTTGTCTAGCCACTAATTACACATAGATAGATTTCCCTATCTATCCGGGTCCAGACTCTACCAGTCTGTGCCCAAAACAACACATATGTTCAGTAGTTACCAGCGTTTACCAGCATTTACCAGCATTGAGGTTCACAGAGTCTCCTCCTTGTGTCTGAAGGCACCTCCAGCGTCCAGACTTGAGAGAGCTCCCCTCCTATTCAGCCGCTATTCACACGGATTCTCACTGAGGCTACTCCTGTGTCCGGGGTACATCAAGCACCCAGACTGAGATAGCTCAGACTCCTGGAGACTGCTTCTTGTGCCGGGACACCTTCCTGTGTCCAGACTAAGCCAGCTCCCACTCCTGGAGACTGCTTCTTGTGCCGGGACACCTTCCTGTGTCCAGACTAAGCCAGCTCCCCTCCTGGAGACTGCTTCTTGTGCCGGGACACCTTCCTGTGTCCAGACTAAGCCAGCTCTCTGACTGTGTTTGCAGACACCTACTTCTGGTCTCCTAATTAACAGCTGAATGGTTTCAGGCCTGAGCTGCAAGTGTGTGCTGAATGTGAGGTGTAGTGACCTTTCTCTACCACTAGGTTTACAAAGCCACACATTTCCCTTATACCATACAGCACAGTACCTAGGTGAAATGTACACCCCATTCAACACATATTCCTTCACTGTCTCACATATCCCCTCCCTCTTCTCCAGACCGGAGGGCTGGTCATCCAGACCGGAGGGCTGGTCAACAATCCAACAGAGACAGTGAACTCTGGACCAGTCATGGCCCTCATCAGCTTCATCTTCACCACTGTTATTTGTATCTTCACCTGAGTCATAGCCAACATCAGCTTTCTCTTCATCTGAAGCATCCGCACTACCCTGTACCCTCCCAGGCCTATGCTCTCTGCGGGCCTCGGGTATCCTGCACGGTTTCATCTTGACCTTAGGGCCGGGCTCAGTTTCGATATAGTGCCTGGCCAGAGAAGTACGACCCGGCACATCAGAACACTTCTGCTGACTCTTCCTCAGAAACTCACATATCTCCTGTGCTACCATGCCTTCCTCATTTGCACTGGTTGCTTTATGGTCATCAGATGATTCACTATCACTATCTGACCCCTTTTTCTCAGCCACATCTGGCTCACTGTCAGGGTTATACAATTCATTTTCATTCACATCTTGATCTGGAACCTTAGTTAACATGTCATCCATAACATTAACTTCACCATCTGGTCCCTCAAGTATGTGACTATGTGACAACCCCAGCACTATACTTCTATATAGCTCAGGTACTAGGAGCTGACTCACGACCTCTCCCTGGACTTCAGTGTCCCTATACAATAGGCTATTGTCCATGGCAGCATGAGGAAACCTCTCCTCAGAGCCAGGCTCCTGAGAAACCTCATTTAGAACAATCATATTTTCCTGTGCCGTCCTAAGAGTGGGGTCTCGCCACTGCTCACTCTCAAAATTGTCACAGGACACAGGCAAGTCAGGGACACTCGGTTCCCGAGAACCACCATCCTCGTCTCCCAACATCACCTGCAAAGGAATTTCATCACTATCATAGTCATCATTATTATCAATATCATTATCATGATTATGATCAGTATCATCATCACTATCATGATCATCATCATTATCATTATCAGCATCAGCATCATTATCATGGTCATCATCATTATCATGATCATCATCATCATCATCATCATTATCATTATCATCATCATCATCATTATCATGGTCATCATCATTATCATGATCATCATCATCATTATCATTATCATCATCATCATCATCACATAAGTTTAACGGCCCACTAGCATTGTGTTCCGCCCCTCGGGACTGCGCACCCTCAGTAGGAGCTTCATCACACTGTCCATCAGAAACATTTTTCCCCCAGAGACCCTTAGATCGGGGAAAGTCATTACCCAATATGACGGGGTGCACCAGGTTCTTCACTACCCCCACTTCATATGAAACCTCCCCGAGTTTAGGGACCAAGTCCACGGCAGTCTCTGGGTAGACTTTGGTGTCTCCATGGATGCACACCACACTCAGGTGTTTATCAGGGATGAAGTCCCTATCAATCAGGCTGTCACATACGGAAGTCACTGGACTCTCTGAGTCCAAGAGGGCCTGTGCTGGGCAGTCATTTACAACCACCGGGCACACCTGTGGTCCAGTCTCTTCGGCTGAGGTGGACACACACACAGGTTCTGCGCAGAGAGAGAGGGATCTGCCAACATCACAATACATAGGCTCCCCCTCTATTGGACAGTTGGCTGCAATTTCACGCCACCTCCAACCCTGTCCATCACACTTTTCCACCCACATGTCCCCTCGGGCCTGAACCCACTTATCAGCATACCCCATGTCCCCAACAGCTGGAACGCTTTTACCGCGAGAGTTCAGCGTCCGGGAACTCTGAAGTGACGACCTCTCAGACGGCTGGTCACGGAGACAGTCTTTGCTGGCGAAGGCCTTCTTCGTCAGGCTGACCAGACGATTGGCGTCCTGGTGGTCTCCTTGTCCGACCTCTGGCTGTACCTCAGGAGGACATGCTCGGGTGTAGCGGTTCACTATCACCTCTTCAACCATGCCGACACGACGGCCGACGTCTGGCTCCAACCGCTTCTTTACTGCAGGCAACGCAGGTGCCTTTACAACATTACTCGGGTACGAGGTGCTGAGAGCTGCAATCTGCTCCCTCAGCAATCGGTTAAACTCCTGCTGCTGCTGCTGCCAGCTCTGCTGGGCCTGCTGCATGCTCTGCAGGTGTTTCTTAACAAGCTCCTCCATACTGCCGGACTTATCTGTCTCAACCACGGCAGTCTTATGTTGCACATTAACTTGCGCCATTTGTTCAAACAGCGCCTCCATGCTGTCATCCATGCTGTCAGACTTCTCTGTCTCAACGACAGTCTTCACTCAAGACATACACACTCCACAGTCTTTTCCACAGAAAAATTCAGCTCTGCTGTGCAGACACTTTTTTTTTTTTCAGCAAACTCTATTAGGGCCACTGTCTCTTTAAGACTGCTCCAATAGACGTTTCTCCTTTGCTGCTGCACACTCCACAGTCTTTTCCACAACAAGTTCAGCTTTGCTGTGCAGACACACTTTTTTTTGTTTTTCTTTCCTCTGCTGCTATTTCAACAGACTTCACCTTTATTGCTGTCTCTAAGCCACTGTGCTACATGCACATTCCAGCACCATTTGTATCAGCCACTGTGCTGCCCGCATTCTCCACCAATTGTAAGCTTTTCAGGGGATATAGCTCTAGGATCGCTGTCTGGGTAGACAGAGTGACACGAAAACAGTTCATTCAGACAGCAGTTCTGGTGAAAACTGGCCGCAACCAGCTTTATTAAAGTCCACAGCAAACAGATAAAAATAAATCATAAACAGAAGACCTAGGCTTGTCTAGCCACTAATTACACATAGATAGATTTCCCTATCTATCCGGGTCCAGACTCTACCAGTCTGTGCCCAAAACAACACATATGTTCAGTAGTTACCAGCGTTTACCAGCATTTACCAGCATTGAGGTTCACAGAGTCTCCTCCTTGTGTCTGAAGGCACCTCCAGCGTCCAGACTTGAGAGAGCTCCCCTCCTATTCAGCCGCTATTCACACGGATTCTCACTGAGGCTACTCCTGTGTCCGGGGTACATCGAGCACCAGACTGAGATAGCTCAGACTCCTGGAGACTGCTTCTTGTGCCGGGACACCTTCCTGTGTCCAGACTAAGCCAGCTCCCACTCCTGGAGACTGCTTCTTGTGCCGGGACACCTTCCTGTGTCCAGACTAAGCCAGCTCCCCTCCTGGAGACTGCTTCTTGTGCCGGGACACCTTCCTGTGCCAGACTAAGCAGCTCTCTGACTGTGTTTGCAGACACCTACTTCTGGTCTCCTAATTAACAGCTGAATGGTTTCAGGCCTGAGCTGCAAGTGTGTGCTGAATGTGAGGTGTAGTGACCTTTCTCTACCACTAGGTTTAAAAAGCCACACATTTCCCTTATACCATACAGCACAGTACCTAGGTGAATGTACACCCCATTCAACACATATTCCTTCACTGTCTCACAAAGCATACAAGTACATATCTGAATCCATTAATGATGGATAAGTAACAGTATGTACACCATTTTTATTGTATAGACAATGAATGTCTGACTTCAAAACATCATCAGCATTACAAGTTATCTGTGACATTAATAAAATGTTACATTTGCTGAATAATGTCACTAAACAGTTTATAAAATTATACAATTTCCATCATGTAATACTCATAATATGTGCCAATAATCATTTTTATTAACAAACATAACCTTTAAAAAGTGCATAGTGCAAATTGCTATTTATGCCTGACTGTGGACTTGCAAGCATGACAACGGATAGATAAGGTATATATAGATGAGACTGCATAGCCACAGATGGTGAATGGCCATGTAATACTGTACCTCAATAAAGTGTGCGTCACTACTACATATTTTTTTTATATAGCTTTATAAACAGGGTACGTGCATGTATGCTTGCGCTTTTGTTTGGACGCACAGACTGCCTTCCTGCTGTGACGCGTTGGGTAGTGAACAGTTGTGTGCAGTGTTTTACTGCAGTCTTTGCGGAATAACCACACTTAGGCCTTATAACTTTTCAGACTTTCTTTATCAATCTACCAAGGTGAAGAAGGCAGTGAGTAAGGCACGTGGTCGTGGCCGTGGAGTTTCAGCAGGGAGAGGACGTGGGGATTCTGTGGCTGCTGCCGCCCCCAGTGACACAGCATCCACCAGTTTTCCCCGTGAACGTTCCTTTATGCGCACTTTTGTAGGAGGTCGGCGTACCCCCCTGCTGCGGGAAGAGCAAATTGAAGCCGTTGTTGGTTGGATGTCAGCCAATGCATCGACTTCAATTGCTTCCACCTTCTCTCAGGACCACAGCACTGTTGAGCAACCATCTGTCTCTTCACCGCCTGCCAAATTGCCCAGGCAGTGACTGAGTTCTGTACAGGAGCCAGCTGAGTGTCTGCTTCTGTTCTCAGAATCTGTTGGCTTGCAAACAGGGGCCCAGCCAAGCAGCATTCTGGAATGTGAAGAAGAGGGAGTATGCAGTGATGCGCAACAGCTGTGTCTCTCTGAATCTGAAGAGGCGGGTGAGACAGTGCCGATGGTCAGCACACCGCAGAACGCATCTGATGTTGATGAGACTCAGGTGCC
>JARQOD010000001.1:207405418-207505870 GCA_033576555.1 Oophaga sylvatica | reverse complement strand
GAGTACAAGCAGCAGTGGTTGAAGAACTAACTGGAGCGGGATCTGCACTCCAAAAATGAAAACCTCTGACTACAGTAAACACTGCACATAACTGTTCAGTAGCTGTGAAAGGCCCGTTTGTGTACTTCTATATTGTTTGCAACCAATGTATTTGATACGAATGGAAGCACGTCACAGTAATTGATTTGAATTATTTGAAATAGAATGTGGCAGCAACAATTAGAGAAAAAGGTCAAGGATGAGGCAGTGAGACACGCTCAGCAGAGTACAAGCAGCAGTGGTTGAAGAACTAACTGGAGCGGGATCTGCACTCCAAAAATGAAAACCTCTGACTACAGTAAACACTGCACACAACTGTTCAGTAGCTGTGAAAGGCCGTTTGTTTACTTCTATATTATTTGCAACCAATGTATTTGATACGGATGGAAGCACGTCACACTAATAGATTTTTTTTTTTCAATAGAATGGAGCAACACCAATTAGAGAAAAATGTCAAGGATGAGGCAGTGAGACACGCTCAGCAGAGTACAAGCAGCAGTGGTTCAAGAACTAACTGGAGCGTGATCTGCACTCAAAAGAAAAAAAACCTCACAGACTAGAGTGAACACTGCACACAACTGTTCACTATCTCTGAAAGGCTCCTTTGTGTACTTGTATAGTGTTTGCAACCAATGTATTGGATACGGATGGAAGCACGTCACACTAATAGATTTGATTTTTTTTAAATAGAATGGAGCAGCACCAATTAGAGAAAAATGTCAAGGATGAGGCAGTGAGACACGCTCAGCAGAGTACAAGCAGCAGTGGTTGAAGAACTAACTGGAGCGGGATCTGCACTCCAAAAATGAAAACCTCTGACTACAGTAAACACTGCACACAACTGTTCAGTAGCTGTGAAAGGCCCGTTTGTGTACTTCTATATTGTTTGAAACCAATGTATTTAATACGGATGGAAGCACGTCACACTAATAGATTAGTTTTTTTTTAAATAGAATGGAGCAGCACCAATTAGAGAAAAATGTCAAGGATGAGGCAGTGAGACACGCTTAGCAGAGTACAAGCAGCAGTGGTTCAAGAACTAACTGGAGCGGGATCTGCACTAAAAAAAAAAAAACTCACAGACTAGAGTGAACACTGCACACAACTGTTCACTATCTCTGAATGGCTCCTTTGTGTACTTCTATACTGTTTGCAACCAATGTATTGGATACGGATGGAAGCACGTTACACTAATAGATTTGATTTTTTTTAAATAGAATGGAGCAGCACTAATTAGAGAAAAATGTCAAGGATGAGGCAGTGAGACACGCTCAGCAGAGTACAAGCAGCAGTGGTTCAAGAACTAACTGGAGCGTGATCTGCACTCAAAAAAAAAACCTCACAGACTAGAGTGAACACTGCACACAACTGTTCGCTATCTCTGAAAGGCTCATTTGTGTACTTCTATAGTATTTGCAACCAATGTATTGGATACGGATGGAAGCACGTCACACTAATTGATTTGATTTTTTTTTAAATAGAATGGAGCAGCACCAATTAGAGAAAAATGTCAAGGATGAGGCAGTGAGACACGCTCAGCAGAGTACAAGCAGCAGTGGTTCAAGAACTAACTGGAGCGTGATCTGCACTCAAAAAAAAAACCTCACAGACTAGAGTGAACACTGCACACAACTGTTCACTATCTCTGAAAGGCTCCTTTCTGTACTTCTATAGTGTTTGCAACCAATGTATTGTATACGGATGGAAGCGCGTCACACTATAATTTCAATTGAATGGAGCAGCAAGAATTACACTAAAGAAAAAAAAAAAAAGTCTGTGAGTGACACGTGCAGATGCCTACAAACAGCGTTGGATGCAGAGCAAACTGCAGCGTCACCTGCACTCTCACACACACACCTTGCACAGAGCTGTTAAAACAACACTGCAAGGCAAAATGAAGCTTTACACAGCGGTTGGTAAACTAGCCTGCCTAAAGCACAGTACACAAAATCGCAATCTCTAACTGTCCCTCAGAGTCAGCAGAGCAGCGTTCTGTCCCTAACTGAATTCACAGCACAGTGACGCTAAAATGGCGGCGGCGCCTTTTATAGTGCATTCTGACATCATTTCAGCATCCAATCACAGCCATGCCATTAGTTAACATGACCGCAGCATTACAGGATGTGTCCACACTTCTTAGGATTCCTCATTGACTGACTAAAATCACATTGCCTCTCAAAGAATTATGGGAACTTCCGATTCCGGTATACGATATATGAAAAATATCGGAACTAAGTATCGGAATTCCGATAAAGCGAATATCGGCCGATACCCGATACTTGCGGTATCGGAATGCTCAACTCTAGTGAGGAGCCATTTCACTTTTCCAGAGCCTTTTTACAAGAAGTAACGTGGAAGCGCCCTATATTTCTGTTGACAGATGACAGACCTGAGTGGAGACTTGATTTTTGTGAATTGAGTTAAAGCTTCTTTGGAGAAAATTTTGCACAGTGTTTGGGATCACATTTAACCATCGCTCTATGCTGAGCACTAAGGGGTTTCCATCTAATTCTCTGAGTGATGTGATTCAGATGAAACCTTCGAAGAATCCATTCACTATAATGAGGCAGCAGAGTTCCTCTGGACTCTGTCTGGCCTCTGTTCAGTGTTGTCCTTCTTTTCAGAAGTGTCCAAAACTGTGGCCAAAGTAATTTTTATGCACGTGTAAAAAGACGGACAACACTCATTCACAGGTCCTATGGCACCCACAGTGCCTCCATCTGCCTTCTTATAAGGAATCTTCTGATGGGGTTTCCATCAGAATCACGTATTTCATAGATTTACATGAAAAATATTTAGAATAGAGAGTCCTCAGTGGTTGATACCTTTTAATGGCTAACTGAAAAGATTGTAACAAATTGCAAGCTTTCGAGACTACTCAGGTCTCTTCATCAGGCAAAGACTAATACAAAATCTGAAGAATCACATATTTGTACACAACACAGCACAGAAAAAATGCAATAGATGAGACAAGTGACGTGAAGCAGAACTGTCATTATGGGAGAGGGATGAACAGTTGTTGCAATAAATATTGGAGGAGTTCATAGATAAGGAATGTGAAAGTTTTATTGCCCTCTGATTGGGGTCTGGTAATGTTTTGTGATGTTCTCACAGGGTCTTTGAAGCAAATTCCTTCATTGATGTAATAGGCCATAAACCCATGTGATAGGTTCATTCAAGCATTCCAACATTCCATCTTTTCAGTTAGCCATTAAAAGGTATCAACCACTGAGGACTCTCAATTCTAAATATTTTTCTATCTACTGGCTAACACGGTAATAAGATATACATTGTTACTGTATCATAGATTTACATGGAAATTGTGGTAATAGGATAAGGAAGAATACCACCAAAGACAGGAGTAGACAAAATACAAAGCTTTATTTTGATAGAAATAATAATGCACAGACAAATAAATACACCGAATGTAAAAATATACAATAAAAAAACAAAGTTAAAATAGGAGGACATCCAAAAGATGAAAAATAAAATCAATTAATATACTGGGATACAATATAGATAACCAGGTAAAAAATATGATATAAATTATCACAATATTGACAACGCTAATATCAGGCCATAGACTAAACCAATAGCAAATTCACACCACTAAGTCCAGAAAAAATAAAAGAAAAAACTGTGGAGCAACTGATTGACAGTGTAAAAAAGTTAGGAAATTGCTTTATATGTAACAGTCACCCACAAAAAAAATTAATCATATACCGTGATAGCAGTATAAAAATATACCAAAATATATAAGGGTAAACTCACAATAGAAACAGTGCCAACCAAACAATGTGTGCACAATATATCTAAATTAAATAACCCCCATTGTGATACAAGTCAGTATAATGTGCCATTAAAAACGATGTTATATAAAAACCTGGACATAGATAATGTTATATTAGTGGCACTACTCCCCAGCATAGGGGGATATTACCATAAAAGCTCCTGTGCTGATAACATGAAATACCCTGGAGAAGATCATACCTGGGGACCCCGTGGAAAGTGTAAAGTGCCTCCTAGAACACGCCCCAACGCGCGTTTCGGAATAAGCTTCCTTCGTCCTAGTTTTTGCATCACCATATTTTGAGAGCTACAATTTTTCAATTTTTTCGGCACACAGAGTCATGTGAAGGCTTGCTTTTTGTGGGACAAGTTGCCTTTTTTTATCTGTACCAATTTAAGACACATGACATTTCTTGATACTTTCTATTTCCATTTTTGGGAGGCAGAATGAACAAAAACCACCAATGCAGGAATTTTTTGGGGGGAGATATTTTATGTCATTCCGCTTGTGGTAAAATTCATAAAGTAGTTTTGTTCTTCAGGACAGTATGATTACAGTGATGCCCCATTTACATAGTTTTTTTTTATTTTTTGGTACTTTTACACAATAAAAACTATTTTATAGAAAAAATAATTATTCTTGCATCACTTTATTCTGAGAGCTATAACTTTTTTTACTTATCCTCTGATGGAAGTCTATGATGGCTTGTTTTTTCCGGGACAAGATAACATTTTTAGCGGTTCCATGTTTATTTATTTTCGTCTTTTTTATCACATTTTAATTCACTTCTTGTTCAGTGGTATGATGGTAAAGCATTGTTTGTTTATTTTATGGAGTTCACTAAAGGAGTTAAATAGTGGGACAGTTTTCTTGGTGGGGCTATTCTGGAAGCGGTGATACCAAATATGTGTACTTTTATTGTTTAGGGTTTTTTTTAATAAAAATATTATTTACAGTTTATTTTATTATTATGTTTTTATTTTTTAATGCATTTTTATAATTAAAAAAAAACTTTTATTTTACTTTTTTTTACTTTTTTACTTTGTCCCACTATGGAACTTTCAATTTTTGCAGGCTGGTCTCTTATATAGCATAGAGATTCAGGAGCATCCATGTTAGTGCTGCACTAACAGATAAAGTTGCTTCATCATGCTCTGAGCATGATAAAGCAAATTTACTAGCCCTGGTGACCCAGATGTCATCATAACTAGAGATGAGCAAATATTTCAATGTTTAGTTCAGATTACGATCTCCGATTTTGCAATATTCGTATATCTATTCATTGAATATTTGACAAACTTAGCCGAACGTCATTGGAGTCGATGGGAGACAAAAACAAACACATACTGGACATCTTAAAATGGGCCCTGAAAGCTGCCAACACAAATTAAAGGGGCAGACATCAGTAAAGCGGCCTCAGTTCACACACAGTGCAAATTTTAGAACGGCACCACAGCAGTAAGTTAAGCATGCGGTATCAGGGTGTGGGCCAGAATTTACATCTTTGAATTGAACTTCAGGAGGGTGAGGCATTGTTGTAGGCCTGCTGTGCTGGGAGCCCTGATACCACATTCAGCTGCTCAACCTAGTTTTATGCGCAGCCATACTCAGGTTGCACAAATATCAGTTTCATTGACTACTATTGTCAGAAAAATGTAAAGATAGTAACATGGGTAGTTTACTCAAAGGAAGTGGAGGTCTGCCGATCTCGGAGGCCTACTGCTACGGGCAACACACATGAAATAGATCAACAAGGAGTCTACAGATTTCCAAAAATTAGTGGCAGACACTACCAAAGTGACATCAATTTCACCAGAGTAGAGCTATTATAATGGAGGCTGTTACCTCTTCCACTACAGCCAACCCGGCACATGGAGACTGTAATGGGCAAGGTTGTGAAACCACTATGCTGTAGCCCTCAGAAAACCTAGAGGTGCGTAACTAGGTGGCCTACCAAATCTGACCTCGGATAAGCGGCAGCAGGAGAAAACAACGACCCAAGGAGGGACAAGGAGGTGGCACCAGTTGCTACTTCAGTGTTGACCTACAGAGTGTGGCAGCTGACCACCTAGAGCGAGTATGCTGGTACAGCCTGAAGGAGGGATGAAGAATTCAGGCAGCCATGGTATAGACACTTGAACCATGGGTGCAGATGGGACAAGCTGAGGAACAGAAAACCACTGGCATGTGCAGGCTGGACCAAGTGTTACACTCATGGTCTCTGGCAGGTGTGGGCTTGATCGGGTATTAATCAGATTGGCACTGGCAGGTGTAGGCTGGGCCAGGTGTTACAAAGATAGTCACTGGCAAGTGCGATCTCGACCTGCAGTTAAACAGATGATGCGGGCTGGCCCAGCTGAGAAACAGGAGAGCGCTGACAGGTGCAGGCTGGACCGGATGTTACACAGGTGGGTGCTAGCACGTGCGGACTTGACCGGTGTTATACAGATGGGCGCTGGCAGTTGCGGGCTGGATTGGGTGTTAGACAGAGCAGAACTCCCAGGTGCAGGCTGGACCAGCTGATGGACAGAAGAGCACAGACAGGTACAAGCAGATGGGTTCAGGGTAGACATACAGACAGGCGGACATGGGGAACCTGATAACTAGGATCATAGCATGGCCAGGAGTATACTTATAAAACTTAACCTCTCTTATATTTTCCCTCCCTCTCACCATTCATTCCCTTCAAGGTTAGACCGATCTGAGAAGGGAATGAACAAGAATGTGTATGGGTGATATCCAACCATTTTTTAAAATATGTTTAGTTACTGCTGGATCTCCAGCTAAAGTTATAGTAACTAGCAATAGGCAGCGGCGAACAGACGTTCCAGAGGCTAAGTCCAGGAATCACTCTACTGAGCATGCTCGTGAGGTGGCAACCTCTCATTGGTGGTCAGTCGTCAGCTGCTCGGGTGATGTGGCAGTTCCGGATTGGTCCACGAGAAAGGTCCTGTGTTATGATTTGGTAGCTGAGGAGAGCAGGCAAAAAGGAAATACACCAGAGCAGTTGGAAACTATGAGATTGCAGTACCCTGACTAACCACCACAACTAGAGGCAGCCGTGGAGCGTTCCTACGTTGGTCCTAGACGCCTCGTCACAGCCTGAGAAACTAACTACACCTAAAGATAGAAAGAGGAAAGCTATCTGCCCCGGAGCAGATCCCCAAAGAACATAGAAAGCCCCCAAATATGTAATGGCGGTTACACAAGAAGAAATACTGACACAGACAGAAAATAGTATGAGCAAACGTTGGGGCCCAAACTTACTAAATAGAAAAGGATAGGAAGGGCACTTACTGCAATCCCAAAAAACCCTGAAAAGCACCAACTCTACTAATTTCAAAAACACCTGAGATCACATGACCTCTACCACCTAAATTAGTTCTCTGGTGTAACCAAAAACAAAACAGGAGCCACTGACAAAACTGGAAAAAGCAAATGTACAAACATCAGTGACTGAACTGAACTGAGAGGGCAAAAGCCCCCAGAAGGGACCCAGAAGGCCCCCACAGAAGTGCAGGACAAAATGCAAAAATCAAGCACAAAAACAAAAAGAAGAAAATGTCTTATCTGTTAGCAGGAGATTCAGACACGACACAGCAGGCTACCAAGGAAACAGGAATCAAGGATTGAGACCAGAACAATTGATCACCGGCAACCCTGATGGGAAGGCGACTCCCTTATATAAGACCAGTCAGTAACACCTGATTCCCAATCCTCACAATCTTCACTGGACAGTCCAGTACCGTTTGTAACCACCAGAGGGAGCTTCTGCTCAGAACTCATTTCCAGCCTATTCACAACAGTCCTGTTTGATTGGACTTAAGTGGAGCATATAAAAGGGTCTTTGGGGCGCACTTTGGAAAAACATTATGTATGTATGTCCGAGATACACGTTGGCTGTTGTTTTTAATATACCCATTAAAGGTTAAGTTTTATAAGTATACTCCTGGCCATGCTATGATCCTATTGTACTTGATTGGTTAGGTTTATGTGGATTAGATTACTAGCTGATCCTGTAGCTGATTTTGTGAACCTGACTACTAACAAGCATGCAAGGCAAACTAACAACATTGCTCAGGCATCTCCATATTGGAGAAGGAGCCTTAAATAGGTGTCACCCAACTATTGGCTGGGGACAAATTAGGGTGACACGCATGATCACTTTAAGAGAGAGAGTGCTCCCCAAGCATAGTTCCCAGGCATACAACTGAACCTTGGAGGAGCCTGATGAGGAAGTGGTGTGTGAGTAGGAGACAGTGCATTGCCTCTCTTTTTAGATATGAGGAGATCCAACAAAGGGCCAAGTCTGTAATGGCAAAACATCAGAAAGTCTGTAGTAAGAGGAAATGGTCCACTGTATCAAAGGCTGATGCCAGGTCCAGGAGAAGGAGTAGGACAGACTAGTGTCACTTGGATTTAGCAGTTAGTAGGTCATTGGTGACTTTATTCATTGCAGTTTCAGTGGCTTGCTGTGGTCGGAAGTCATATTGTAAGCTGTAAAAGAGGAGCAAGAGAAGAAGTGGAAGGACAGTAAAAAATTGACATGTATTTACTGTTTGGTTGGAGGGATAGGGGAGAAGTGAGATGAGGCAACAGCTAGACAAAGAGTATGCATCAAGGTAGGGCTTTTTGAGGATGGGTGTGTTAGGCGCCGGGATTCTCCGACTGCATGGGGTAGATCCCAAACCTTGTCTGCCTCGGCCGCAGTGATTGCTGCTCAGCAAAGATGTCATTCTCAGCGTCTTGCTCAGACTCGTGCTGTTCGTTTAGTTACTGATGGCTCTCCAGCTAAAGCTATAGTAACTAGCAAAAGGCAGAGGCGAACAGATGTTCTAGAGGCTAAGTCCAGGAATCACTCTACTGAGCATGCTCGTGAGTTGGCGACCTCTCATTGGTGGTCAGTCGTCAGCTGCTCGGTTGATGTGGCAGTTCCGAATTGGTCCACGAGCAACTTCCTGTCTGACTGGTCTTAAGCGGAGCATGTAAAACGGTCTTTGGAGCGCACATCGGCGCGCTAAGATCCTTTATGCTATGTGTGTGTCAGTGGATATGATACCACTTTGTGTGCACGTGTGCACTACTAGCACGGAGATTGTATGTCTAGACAGGCACTGTAGGGTGGGAATTCCCGTTTGGCTCAGCATCTGACTCCGGACGACACATGTTTGTATGTGCAGTTAGTACAACCGAGTGTCAGAGCGAGCACAACCACCAGACTAGACTTCCCTGTGGGGGATGTACTCCTGTACTAACAGGGTATAGCTCCGAGTTCTCGGTTGCTGCATAGCTCTGTAGAGCAACCGAGCAGGTACATTGCACTCTTTCCACATGGAGTGACCTTTAACTCCGTGTGTGCTAGAGATCGAGTTCCCACTGCTGCACAAGGGGAATCTCGAGCCAGTCCCACTGCGGTCCCCCATCCATCTCCGGCCGCAGTGGAGCCTGCTCAGGAGAGACATCGGTCCCAGCGTCTCGCACGGTCTAATACTGTGCAGAGGCTTGCTGCTGCCTCTCCTGGTTCCTCTATTGTAACCAGTGCTGGAGCAGGCAGCTCAGGGACTAAGCCCTCTGTTTCTCCGTCTGAGCATGCCCAGGACAAGATCTCCCATTGGAGATCAGGGGTCACATGCTCGATAACAGCAGCGACTCTCATTGGTCCTCCTGGAAGGTCCTGAAGCTGTTTGTGTTCTGGAGCAGTTTCCCATTGGTCCTTTCTGGAAGGTCATGTAGTTGCTGCTGCTATAAAAGGCTTGCATGACCGCACGGCCATGCGCTAGTATCAAACTTGTTACGTGCTTTGCGCCAGTGTGGTCATGTATGCATGTGATTAGGGCTCGGCTGTAAAACGGCACTAGAATATCGGCACCTCCGGTGAGGAGTTTGTATGCACATGTTCAGGGCCCGGCTGAAATAAGCCTCTAGAATACCGGCAACTCCAGTGAGGAGTTGGTTGTCTGCGTCTCTGACTGCATGACCACGGACTGCAATTTGCTCAGCAGTTATTTGTGTCTCCTGTGAGTTTAACAGGACACAGTCTCTATCACAGCGGCTCTGTGGAGTAACAGAATCCACTCATACCGCCATATAATGCCACAGAGTCTATGTCTGCGACTCTGTGGAATAACAGAGTGCGCTCATACCGCCAGTTACCGCCATCTTACTAGCAGCAGGCTTGGCCTGCACGGCGGACCCAGGGCTGCGAACGCACCTCTCATTTATTTCTATTAGGTGCGTTCCGCAGACCTTAACAGTGTGTTTACGGTGCTTGCACACAGCATCATTCCGCCATTGTTTACTAGCTGCAATTCCTCCATCATCGCACGGTGGACTCCGGGTTGTGATCGCACCTTCTCATAATTTATATTTGGTGCGAAAAACAAGAAGTAACAGTATCTTAGCGCTAAGGTCTTGCTAGCTTTGTAGAATAAATATCAATTGCACACTCCTTTTGAATGCAAACAAGATTACTTTTATTAAAGTTCAAAACATAAGAGCAACCTTTGAATGTCAACGCGTTTCAGACAAATAAGCCTTTTTCATGACAGTTGCTAAAAAATGAAAGAAAGATAAAACAAAACATAAGTATATACTGTACAGTAGTGTAACATGTATATGTAGTACACACACACATGTGGGCAATTTATATATGTATATACAATGCAACAAGATACCGTATTTTTCAGACTATAAAACGCACTGGACTATGAGATGCACCCAGGTTTTAGAGGTGGAAAATAGGGAAAAAATTTGAAGCAAAAAATGTGGTAAAATATTTAAATAACTTACCATTATGTATGGTGTTAGTATATATAATAGTATGTTATGTTGGAAGCTATGGGCAGAAGATGGTGCTGCGGGACCAGTGTGGTGTCTGTAAAGTACTATAGGAAGAAGCTGGAGGGTGAGTATAAGAATGGGGACACAGGGCTTATATTTAAAGTGCCACCCCAGCACTGAAAAATAACACTGGAGTGCTGCTTTAAGATCCCAAGGGAGAACTATAACTTCCAGCATATCCTGCAGATCCTATGGCATTCTGGGAGTTATAGTTCACCACAGGAGTGGCAGAGTGCTTTTTATGTGTTGTATTTACTAACCTTTTAATTAATTCTTACTTGTACAGGCAGTGTAGGTCAAACAGCCAGCCATCCACGCTGTGGGGAAGTAATGAAGGGCTGGAGCCTCACATGACCGCACAGAGCCCTCTCTCTTATTGCCTCACCACTAGAGGAAACTGTGATGTTTCTAGTCTTCTAGTCCAGTATCTGCAGGATCTGTGATGATATAGTGAAGAGCAAGGGCTCTCTGCTGTCATGTGATGCTCCTGACCGCCCTTTTCATTATGTCACACAGGTCCTATAAGGGATCACTCAGCATCAGCACAGATGGGCTGTGCTGTCACGTACGCGATCCCTCCTGCGGTACCCTGCTTCTGCCCCCTCCTCCACTGGACACACATCTGCAAAGCTGCTGCAGGAATCCAGCGCTGGGGAAACCATCATATTTACCAATAGAAGAAGCTGCGTTGTTTCTAGTGCTGTGTCTGTAGGACCTGTGATGATATAATGAAGAGGTAGGGCTCTGTGCTGTCATCTGATGCTCCAGCCCACCCTCTTCATTACATCACACAGGTCCTATGTGGGAGCATTCAGCATTAGCACAGATGGGCTGTGCTGTCAGGCATGGGATCCCTCCTGCGGCACCCTGCTCTTGCCCCCTGCAGGAATCCAGTGCTGGGGAAACCATGTGGATCTGCTTTTTAAGTGAAGGAATATTCATTTGCTTCTCCCCGCTTACTGCTCGGTGCTGATAGTTGGGCGGGGAAGCTGCTAATGAATATTCCTTCACTTTAAGCATCGGGACCACGTGGTTTCCCCAGCACCGAATTCCTCCAGCGGTGACATTTTCTTGCCTTCTGCGAGTGGGATCCAGTGTGAACCCACTCCGCTATTGCCCCCTGTGATGGTGTGATATGTTCTGTGTGTATGATTTTGTGTATATTTATATTTTACTGATTTACATGGTGTTCTCTTGCTGCCGGATATCATTCTGTGTATTCCACATATTGTCTAGAGTCTCAATTGTCAGCCTTTTGGCTGAAACCCCTGCTGACATCTCCTGATTGTCCATTCATGACCCCTCAGCTATCCAAATGCAAGGAGTCACCCCCTGTAGTGCCTTAATCCCTGAGGCACCTTCCCAGGTCAGAAATGGGATGAAAGCCATCAAACCGGTCTGACTGCCCTGGAGATAAGGAGGGGTCTGAGGACAACAGAGAGGTAGAAGTGAGTTGCCGTGTGCAAAGCATGGTGTATAGACACAGTGTTAGGCATCGGGTGACGGCGGGATCTGAACCTGGATCCGAGGAGTCTGTGGTCTCCCATCCAGACCCGGTTGAGGCAGATGCTGCTCAGTTTCGCCGTCGATCCCAATGCCTAGCCAATACCCGAGAGGCACAAATAGTTACTCGGGTCTTTGTTCACAGTAGCCTTAAACCTAGGTTACAGAACAAGAAAAGGCTGTTGCAAGCCTATGTCCGGAAATGCCTGCACTGAGCATGTCCGTGACATGGCAAGCCATGATTGGTGCTTAGTGTTAACTGATCTTCTAACCTGGCATCACCTGATTGGTCACGGATGACGTCATCGGTGATGTGATTGACAAGATGGCTGGGGCGGAGCTTAGCCCTTAAATAGCTTGTCTGTCAGCGGCACGGCGTTGTCAGATTATACTAAAATAGGCAGTGCTCATGTGTGGACATGTCAGAATCTGGGCTCCACGTGCTCTCTAACTTTGCTCCCTGGGGCATTGCCAGAGTACGCTCGTCTTATTAGCTCAGGTCCTTCAGGCAGGTTCAGCTTATGCCAGGCAGGTAGCCAATGTTGCAGTCTTGCTACGAATATAGGGTAGCTATACACCCTGAACAGACTGTGGGGCACGTAACCTGGGCATCACCTGCCAGTTGAACAGAGAAGCTTGCTCAGTCCGGTCTCACACCAGCTGACAGCACTCGGGCATAGCCACCAGCTGAATATTGAAGCTGCGTGTAGTCTGGACGTAACCTGGTTGGCAGCACGTGGGCATCGCCATCAGCTGAATAGTTAAGTTGCTCAGTCCGGTCGCACACCGGCTGACAGCACGTACGCCTGGCGTTAGTCGCACGCACTTCCTAGCGGCTGGCACGTGGCTTCTGTGTAGTCAGACTGGGCTACGTCTATACCAGCTTGCAGCAAATAGTGCTAACCTAATATCTGGCAAGTGGCTTCTGTGCCATTAACAGAGCTACATCTACGCCAGTCCTCAGCACTTCTCCCGTGAAGTTAACGGAGATAGTGCAAATGCCATATCTTGCTAAATGTGAAGCTCACAGGCAATATCTTTATATTTTAATCGTCAGTTATTACCCTCCTAACCGAAGGGTGTTCGGCAGCAGTGAACATAAACTGCATCGCGGACCCCGTGTTCGGTTGCAATCCATTATATATTAAGTTGTTTGCAACCGAGCTCATAAACACACAGTACTTGAGAGAGAAAGAAGGAGTGATTTCTTCTGTTTTATCCTCTGCCGTCTGGATTATTGGACTGATCATATGGGACATTTATCCTGTTACTGGACTGCATTCGTGTTCTGGACTATTGTATCCTCAGTGTGGTGGTTTGTTTATGGACCTTTTTAGTTTTGCCTATAATAAAGGTCTTGGGATAGTTCGCACTTCTCTTGCTCTGTTGATTGTGTGATACCGGAAAAGGACCCAGTGACAACTGGTGGCAAGCAGTGGGATAAACAGAGCGTAACCCAATGGAGAACCACCCACAGAGTGAGTACAGAAATTGGACTGTATCCAGTTTACAGGAGAGAGCCTAAGACCTGGGCCTGAACTGCAAGGGACTGACTAAAGGAGCCTTAATTGACCTACTGGTGGGTGCTAGCCAGGCCACCTCCTCCCAGATGTCTGAAGGACAAGCACTGTAGACAGGGATCCCCACCCCAAAAAGCCAGTGGTTGGTGTGGTACAAAGAAGAGATGGCGGTTCTGGGCCCAGACGTTTCTCAGGAGTATAAGGAGGAGGCTGCCAGCCGGGCACAGCGGAGACAAGAAACAATAGAGCTTGAAAGAGGGAGTAATGCAATGTGGAGTGTAAACCCAATGATCTGGGAGCCTCTAAGGATCACCCCGACAGACGTTAAGCCATTTGATGAAGCTTCCGGAGATGTGCAGGGGTTCTTCAACGACTTTGAGCAGCAGTGTGCTGTGATGGAGGTACCCCACTCTGGCTGGATGCGTTTGTTAGTGGGACTCCCTGAACGGTAGCATGGCGGAGGCTTACCGAACCATCGACTCACAGCGGAATCGGGATTATAACATTGTAAAGCGGACTATACTGGAGTACCATGCTATCACCCCAAACTCATATAGGGCCAAGTTCCGAGACCTCCCATGCACCACGGTGGGATCGTTTAGGATGTATGCACATAAAATGTCCCAGGCATGTTGGAGATGGATGGAAGCAGAAAAAGCCTTTACTGTGGAAGATGTTACACAGGCGTTCCTTATAGAACAAAATCTTGCCAAGTGCCCAGCAGAAGTACGGGAATGGGTCCGGGAGCGCACGTCGCGTACCATGGATAGAGCTGCAGCCCTGGCCGATGAAGCCCTTACTATACGACCGCAATGGAGGGGGCTTCTGGACAATAAACCACAGCCTGCTTCTGCTCCCCAGCACCCTCCGATTATATCTGCCCTTCCACCTAGTCGCAAGCCAATGACAATCACGCCTCACAATCCTGGGCCCCAACAGTTTTGACCACAATGTGGGGGTATCACAGAGAGGAGATGTTATGGGTGTGGGCAACCTGGGAATTTGCAATCCGGCTGTCCCTCAAGGATTCGGAGGGAGCCCCATGCAGCCCCACCTCATCCAGTGTGTCTTGTGCACTCCATCCCACCTGAGGAAGAGCTACCACCACCCCAACCAGAGTGGACCACCGACCACGCCACCATAGATACCCCTACTGGAGTGTACGGACTCCGGCCTTTGTCCTTTAGCTACCCAGAGCAACGGCAGCGCCACCTGCAGGATATCTTATTTGATGGATACAAAGTGTCAGTATTTAGAGACACTGGGACATCCTGACTATCGCTGATCCCTGTGTGGTTCGACCCGAGGCAATTAACCAGGGCCCGGGAATTCCCATTGTCCTGGCGTGGGGTGCCCGCAAATATATACAGCGAGCTTCTGTGCATTTGGATTATGGTTATGGATTGGATTAGAATTATGGGAGGACTTCCTGCAGATATCCTCCTTGGCAACGACATTGGGGAGTTACAGAGCCAATTTGTGGGAGCAGTCACCCGACTAAAGGCCCTTCAAGCACTATGACATCCAGACCTCACCGGGGAGCAACCACCACGAATACCCCTGTAGTGCTTTAATCCCTGAGGCTCTTTTCCCAGGTCAGAAGTGGAATGAAAGCCATCAAACCGATGTCTGACTGCCCTGGAGATAAGGAGGAGGTCTGAGGACAACAGAGAGGTAGAAGTGAGTTGACCTGTGGAAAGCATGGTGTACAGACACAGCACTTCAGAGAGAAAGAAGGAGTGATTTCTTCTGTTTTATCCTCTGTCGTCTGGATTATTGGACTGATCTCATGGGACATTTATCCTGTTACTGAACTGCCTTCGTGTTCTGGACTATTGTATCCTCAGTGTGGTGGTTTGTTTATGGACCTTTTTAGTTTTGCCTATAATAATGGTCTTGGGATTGTTCACACTTCTGTTGCTCTGTTGATTGTGTGATACCGGAAAAGGACCCCGTGACACCCCCTCCCATATGTTACATTTGGACCTTAAGATGCACCCCACACTTTCCAAATTTGGAGGAAAAAAGAGTGCATCTTATGGTCCAAAAAATACTATAATACCACAGCAAGTGTCTTAATGTCACTTGCTTGATTATATACATATCTCATCAGAGTATCAAATCAGCGATCAAAATGTACTGTCAAAAGCTTGAGAGCAAGAGAGATTTGTAGTTGAGAAGAGTAAGTGTTTTAGCATAGAGTATCTGAGAGATTGTAAAAGAAGCAAAGAAGAAGCACAGAATCATATAAGAATCAGAATAAGCATAGAATAATACAGGAAGCACAGAGTCATAAAAAATGTATGTAATACCACTCAGTAGGTATTCTTTTCTATAAAGGGATTTCTCTTCCCTATAGGTGCTACTTGTTAAGTCTGGGGAAATGAATGCATCATATGTGAATAATAGTTTCTCTCAAGCATTAGCTGGTAAATAAATCCCAGTTAAATACCTGGAAGGTATTGTTCAAGAGATATCCTTGAGTAGATTGATGAATGTAGAAAGCCTACAATGGAATAGGTATATCCTAAATTATAGTGCCTGCATTGAGAGGGCAAATAAATATGTATAGCTACAGCACCAATATTAGATTATTAGAAATGGTAAGATATAGGCCCCAAGTCAGATCAGCTATAGGCCTGTGCACAATAAACATACTGTGTATACTCACGTGTAAGCCGAGAATTTCAGCCCACTTTTTAAGGCTGAAAGTCCCCCTCTCGGCTTTTACATGAGTCATATACGCCAGGGGCTCGGTGGAGAGGGGGGGGCAGGGTGTCAGTTCATGCTCACCCCCTCCTGGCGCGTCTCTGCAGCCCCCCTGCTTCTCCCACGATCTCAGGCTCCTTCCTTCAGCGGTCACATGGTACCGCTGATTAAAGTCACATGGTAGCGCTCAATATGCGCATATTCATGACTTTAATGAGCGATACCATGTGACCGCTGAAGGAATAGCTGCCGGAGACCACGGGAGAAGCAGGGGGGCTGCAGAGACACGCCTGGAGGGGTAATATAGTGATGGGCGAGCATTAAAATTCTCTGGTGCTCGTTGCTTGGGTCGAGCAAACTTGAATGCTCGGGTGCTTGACCCAAGTTACGAGCCCAATGTAAGTATGTGGGAAACTCAAGCATTATTGCCGCTGCCCCCCGGAGGTCAGCAGATGGACTAAAAATTGCAGAAATCGATGGCAACAGTGCTAAAATGACATGGGAACAGCATGGGGAATGCTCTTGGAGGCATTTAAGACTCCCAGGTCACTGCTGTGAAAAATGTTGTCAGTCACTTTAACAGACTCACAATAAAACATACAAAAACAAAACCAAAATTGATTTTCCTGGGCAATATGTTAAGTAACATCCTTTCCAGGGAAATGTCTTGTATATATGGCAAAATAAATAACCAAAAACAAAAATGCTTCCCCACACCTTGGGCTATGTTCACACAGCGTTTCTGATGCGTTTTTCAACTTTGGCATTGCTTTCAACCAAGACAAATGCATTCACTGGAAAATGTCATTTTAACATTTTACAACCTTATCTGGCCATGTGGTGTGTGACACATCATTAGACACATCCTAATTCATTTATGAAGGAGGGACTCTGAAAGCCACAAAGCCTATTTTTATAGGGCCATCAGGTGGCCTTTACTATTTTAAAGGGCCAGCAGTCAGCCCTCACTATTCTTAGAGAGCCATCAGCCGGCTATGCTTTGTTGTTCCCATTATTAAACCGTGGGTCTCCTATACTGTTATTGCGTATGCAGTGAGCGGCAGGTGTGCCCAAAATTTGGACACACCCCAATATCCCTTTGAAGAGACGTACAGGAGGGCCTCCTGCAAACAATATTCCCTGTTATGTTTCGGTAGCTGAGGAGGACAGGAGCAAAAAACTGCCAAAGCAGCAAGACACCAGAGAGGCTGGGACCTAATGGGTTGCAAATCCCTAAACTAGCAGCACAACTAGAAGTAGCCGTGGAGCGTACCTACGGTGATCCTAGTCGCCTCGACACAGTCGGAGAGTTAGCTACACCTGAAGATAGAAAGAGGAAAGCTAGAGACCCCAAAGAAATAGGAAGCCCCCAAACTGTAATGGCGATTAGACAAGAGGAAAACACGAACACAGGCAGAAAATAGAATGAGCAAATGTTGGGGCCCAAATCAAAGCCTGAGACCACACGATCTTGACCACCTATATCAGATCTCTGGTGTGACACACAGCTACCCAGCAGTAAAAAATATCACAGGAACAGAGAACAAGTGCAAATACAAAATGAGAACAGGAGGCAGCGCAAGCCCCCAAAGGGGACCCGGCTGAAGTCCAAGGCAAGACTGCAAAAAGCAAGGAAAATCAAACCACAGAAAAAAAAACAGAAAGTCACTTATCTGAATGATAGCAGGAAAGCAAGCTGAAATTCCAACAAAGACCTGGAAGCAACAATTGATTACCGGCGAGGATCACGGGAGTTCAGCTCACTTATATCAGGCCAGTCAGCCCCACCTGCCACACATTCCTTAATTTGTTCAATACCCTCAGCAACCACCGGAGGGAGCCACAGCTCCGAAGTCGTCTCCAACACATTCACAACAGTTCCCATTATTAGGAAGTTGGTACTCCCATACTGTTTGCCTATGAAGTAAATGCAAGGCTTGGACAAAATTTAGACGCACATCAATACCCTTTTGAAGAGACATACAGGAGGGCCTCCTGAAAACAATGTTACCATTATTAGGAAGTGTTTTCTCCCATAATGTTTGCCTATGCAGTGAATGCAACAAATTTGGACGCACCCCAATAAACCTTTGAAAAGACGTACAGGATGGCCTCCTGAAGGCAATGTTCACATTATTGGGAATTTGATACTCCCATACTGTTTGGCTATGCAGTGAATGCAAGGCCTGCCCCAAATTTGGACATGTAAGAAGGAATACTTGGCTGCGGGTACCTGTGTCATGCTTGGTCCAGAACTGTTGAGGCTGTGTCCAGTGTTACTGAGGGGAACAATGGGGAACTGGACAGGTCCCATGACCCAGGGAGAGGTGGCATGGCTAAGTCGGGCAGTGAGCAGGAAACACAAGAAAAAGATATCAGTTCCCCGCCAGCAGTGAGAGCAGAGAGAGGTGTGCGGTGCGCTCCGCAGCAACAGAGACAGGGCGGAGACGTGCCCTGTCAGAGCTTAGACAAAAACTCCAGTGAGCCAGTGAGTGTTCAGAGCACCATGCTCCCGGCCAAACAGAGTGCAGTACTCGTGCGGAGGAACGGGTGCCAGTAACATGACCCTGAGGTGCATTCCCCATTGCTGATAGAAGCACAGCAGCATATGTGTGAGACAGAGACGCCCTCAGCACTCCCCACTTTAGCTGCACAAATTTATGAACATTGCAGGTATCCCAGCTGCCATCAGACTGTATGTGAACGAGGCCCAGAGACAACGATGATGAGTGTCATTTCAATGCAAGACTGCTGCATTAACCCTTTTACTTCATGTGTTTATTAGCTCCCTGCGAGGAGACCATTGCCATCCTTCTTGTTAAAAATTAAATAGCATTCTTAAACTGGTTTGTTCTGCAATCCCAGCATTACTACATTCCCTCATCTGCTTACAGATGCACCCCAATAACCCTTTGAAGAGACGTACAGGTGGGCCACCTGAAAGCAATGGTCCCATTATTAGGAAGCTGGTACTCCCACACTGCCAAAAATTTGAAGGCACTACAATGCCCCTTCGTAGAGACGTGGAGGAGGGCCTCATAACAAAATGTTCAAATTAGAAAGGAGCGAGTCTCCCATAGTGTTTGCCTATGCAGTGAATGCAAGGGCTGCCAAAAATTTGGAAGCACTACAATGTCCATTGGTAGAGACGTGGTGGAGAGCCTCATAACAAAATGTTCCCATTAGAAAGGAGCGGGTCTCCCATAGTGTTTGCCTATGCAGTGAAAGCAAGGGCTGCCAAAAAGTTGGAGGTACTACAATGCCCCTTGGTAGAGATGTGGAGGAGGGCCTCATTAAAAAATGTTCCCATTTAGAAAGGATCGGGTCTCTTATACTTGTAATTCCCCTGGGCATTACATGCTCCTGGGGGTAAACATGAACATACAGTATAAAAAAATTTTGCTATGGGCATCATAAACACACTTTAACCCCTCTCTGACATTAGACGTACTATCCCGTCCATAAAACCCGTGCCATTCTGCCCATGGATGGGATAGTACGTCATAGGCGATCAGCTTCGCTCCTGAGGGGAGCGCAGCTAATCGCCGCCGGGTGTCAGCTGATTATCACAGCTGACACCCGTGACTGTGTGTCAGGAGCGGTCACGGACCGCTCCCGACACATTAACCCCTAGCACACCGCAATCAAACATGATCGCGGTGTACTGGGGGCACAGGGGAGGATCGCGCAGGGTGGGGGCTCCCTGCGCGCCCCCCTGAGACCCTCAGACCAGCGCGATGTGATTGCGCTGTTCTGAGGGCTTCCTCCCTCCCAGGACCCGGATCCAAGATGGCGCCGGGGTCCTGGAGGGAGGCGGCTTCCTCAGTGCCTGCTGAGAGCAGGCACTGAGAAGCCTGCTGCACTGCCTGAGCGATCGCTGGTGTGACAGTGTGCTGTGCACACTGTCACACCAGCGATTTGATAAAATACAGTGATGTCCCACCCTGGGACAAAGTAAAAAAGTTAAAAAAATAAAAATAAACATGTTATAAAAAAAAAAACAAAATAAATAAAAAAAAAATATTCCCCAATAAATTCATTTCTTCCTGTAAATAAAAAAAACAAAACAATAAAAGTACACATATTTGGTATCGCCGCGTCCGAAACGACCCCCCCTATAAAACTGTCCCACTAGTTAACCCCTTTAGTGAACCCCTTAAAAAAAAAAAACGAAGCAAAAAATCAATGCTTTATCATCATACCGCCGAACAAAAAGTGGAATAACGCGCGATCAAAATGACTGATATAAATAAACATGGTACCGCTGAAAACGTCATCTTGTCCCGCAAAAAACGAGCTGCCATACAGCATCATCAGCGAAAAAATAAAAAAGTTATAGCTCGCAGAATAAAGCGATGCAAAAATAATTATTTTTTATATAAAATAGTTTTTATTCTATAAAAGCGCCAAAACATAAAAAAATGTTATAAATGAGGTATCGCCATAATCGTACTGACCCGAAGAATAAAACTGCTTTAATAAATTTTACCACACGCGGAACAATAAAAACGCCTCCCTCAAAAGAAATTCATGAATTGCTGATTTTTGTTCATTCTAACCTCCCAAAAATCGAAATAAAAAGCGATCAAAAAATGTCACCTGCTCAAAAGTGGTACAAATAAAAACGTCAACTCGTACCGCAAAAAATAAGACCTCATATGACTCTGTGGGCCAAAATATGCAAAAATTATAGCTCTCAAAATGTGGCGATGCAAAAAACCATTTTTGCAATAAAAAGCGTCTTTTAGCGTGACAGCTGCCAATCATAAAAACCCACTATAAATAGTAAATCAAACCCCCCTTTATCACCCCCTTAGTTAGGGAAAAATAATGAAATTAAAAAAATGTATTTATTTCCATTTTCCCATTAGGGTTAGGGTTGCGGCTAAAGTTAGGGTTAGGGTTGGCGCTAAAGTTAGGGTTAGGGTTGGGATTAGGGGTGTGTTAGGGTTAGGTTTGTGGTTAGGGTTGGGACTAGGGTTAGGGGTGTGTTGGGGTTAGGGTTGGAGTTAGAATTGGGGGGTTTCCGCTGTTTAGGCACATCAGGGGCTCTCCAAATGTGACATGGCGTCTGATCTCAATTCCAGCCAATTCTGCGTTGAAAAAGTCAAACGGTGCTCCTTCACTTCTGAGCTCTGCCATGCGTCCAAACAGTAGTTTATCCCCACATATGGGGTATCAGCGTACTCTGGACCCCAAGAGTTATTGTGCAATTTGTCCTATTTCTTCTGTTACCCTTGGGAAAATAAAAAACTGGGGGCGAAAATATCATTTTTGTACAAAAAAAAATATTTTTTTGTTTTTACGGCTGTACATTATAAACTTCTGTGAAGCACTTGGGGCTTCATAGCGCTCACCACACACCTAGATAAGTTCCTTGTGGGGTCTATTTTCCAAAATGGGGTCACTTGTTTGGGATTTCCACTGTTTAGGCGCATCAGGGGCTCTCCAAATGCGACATGACGCCCCCAGACCATTCCATCAAAGTCTGCAATCCAAAACGTCACTACTTCCCTTCCGAGCCCCAACGTGTACCCATACAGTAGTTTTCTCCCACATATTGGGTATCAGCGTACTCAGGACAAATTGGGCAACAACTTTTGGGGTCCAATTTCTCCTGTTACCCTTGTTAGAATAAAATATTGGGGCGAAAAAAATCATTTTTGCAAAAAAAAAAAGGATTTTTTATTTTTACGGCTGTGCGTTATAAACTTCTGTGAAGCACTTCGGGGTTCAAAGTGCTCACCACAGATCTAGATAAGTTCCTTTTGGGGTCTATTTTCCAAAATGGGGTCACTTGTGGGGGGTTTCCACTATTTAGGCGCATCAGGGGCTCTCCAAATGCGACATGGCACACCCAGACCATTCCATCAAAGTCTGCAATCCAAAACGTCACTACTTCCCTTCCGAGCCCTGACGTGCGCCCATACAGTAGTTTTCTCCCACATATTGGGTATCAGCGTACTCAGGACAAATTGGACAACAACTTTTGGGGTCCAATTTCTCCTGTTAGCCTTGTGAAAATAAAATATTGGGGGCGAAAAAATCATTTTTGTAAAAAAAAAAGATTTTTTATTTTTACGGCTGTGCGTTATAAACTTCTGTGAAGCACTTTGGGGTTCAAAGTGCTCACCACACATCTAGATAAGTTCCTTGTGGGGTCTATTTGCCAAAATGGGGTCACTTGTGGGGGTTTCCACTGTTTAGGTGCATCAGGGGCTCTCCAAATGTGACATGACGCCCCCAGACCATTCCTGTCACGCTGTCTAATGATATGTATACAATCTCAGTAAACTATTAATACAGGAACAACACTCTATACAACAACTAGTATAGCAACATCAGCATGTAAGTATAGAATAGATTTACCTGACACGATATCTGCGGAACTCAGGGTTAATCTTGAGGACTTGATGAGCTGAAACAGGAAAGAGGTGGACCGGGATCTAACCTGACCCTAAACTGGGGTCCTAACTAATCCCTCACCTTGGAGGTACTGATAATGGTTCAGAGGTCCAAGTCTCCAACCTAACCCTGTCTCCTATCAGACCCTGAACCCTGTAATCAGTCCTAAGAAGGATCCTGACTACCACCAAAGGGATATGGGCTGATCTCAGCTAAATACACAGATTAGACATATAAGACAGACAGGATAACACTCGCTTGCATACACACTCAAACACCAAAGGAACATAAATGGTCTGGGAAATAAACTCTAACCAAGTTGAGCTTAGAACAACTAAGGAGCTCACAACTAAAGTCTATACAGATTCATTCCTATCTGTGGTCTGCATGAAGGTTTCACTGGCAACTCCCCAAGCAGACAACCAGGAATTTAAAGGAAACCAATCAACAAATAATCAATTGCAGCCGGGAGAAACTGCACCCAGTCCCAGCACCGAGCACAGACAGAATTAACTCCCTAGCTGCCAAACACAAAGAAACAGCAGATCAGCTGTGAGAAGTCAAAATGTGCAACCGCGACGATCTTCGTGGCAATGCACACATGACAATTCCATCAAAGTCTGCAATCCAAAACGTCACTACTTCCCTTCCGAGCCCCGACGTGTGCCCATACAGTAGTTTTCGCGCACATATTGGGTATCAGTGTACTCAGGACAAATTGGACAACAACTTTTGGGTTCCAATTTCTTCTGTTACTCTTGTGAAAATAAAATTTTGGGGGCGAAAAAATCATTTTTGTAAAAAAAAAAAAAGATTTTTTATTTTACGGCTGTACGTTATAAACTTTAGTGAAACACCTGGGGGTTCAAAGTTCTCACCACACATCTAGATAAGTTCCTTGAGGGGTCTAGTTTCCAAAATGGTGTCATTTATGGGGGTTTCCACTGTTTAGGCAGATCAGGAGCTCTCCAAACACAACATGGCGTCCAGCCAATTCTGCGTTGAAAAAGTCAGACGGCGCTCCTTCCCTTCCAAACTCTGCCATGCACCCAAACAGTGGTTTACCCCCACATATGGGGTATCAGCGCACTCAGGACAAATTGCACAATAACTTTTGGAGTCTTGTTACCCTTGGAAAAATAAAAATTGGGGTGAAAAGATCATTTTTGTGGAAAAAATATGATTTTTAAATTTTACGGCTCTACGTTATAAACTTGTGTGAAGCACTTGGGGTTCAAATTGCTCATCAAAAATCTAGATAAGTTCCTTAGGGGGTCTAGTTTCCCAAATGGGGTCATTTGTGGGGGTTTCCACTGTTTAGGCACATCAGGGGCTCTCCAAATGCAACATGGCATCCAAACTCAATTCCAGCCAATTTTGGTTGGAAAAAGTCAAATTGGTGCTCCTTCCATTCCGAGCTCTGCCGTGCGCCCAAACAGTGGTTCCCCCTCGCATATGGGGTATCAGCGTACTCAGGACAAATTGTACAACAACTTATGTGGTCCAATTTCTCCTGTTACCCTTGGGAAAATAAAAAATTAGTGACTAAGAGATAATTTTTGTGGGAAAAAAATAGGATTTTTTATTTTTATGCACGGGCATTATAAACTTGTGTGAAGCACTTGGGGGTTCAAAGTGCTCACCAAAGATCTAGATAAGTTCCTTACGGGGTCTAGTTTCCCAAATGGGGTCACTTGTGGGGGGTTTCCACTGTTTAGGCTCATCTGGGGCACTGCAATCGGAACATGACCCCCATTAACGTCTGCATTCCAAAACGTTACTACTTCCTTTCCAAGCCCTGCCGTGCGCCCAAACAGTTTCCCCCCCCCACATATGGGGTATAAGCGTACTCAGGACAAATTGGACAACAACTTTTGGGGTCCAATTTCCTTGGGAAAATTCAAAAATTTGGGACTAAAAAATCATTTTTGTGTAAAATTGATTTTTTTTTTCACACCCAGGCTTTATAAACTTTTGTGAAACACTTGAGGGTTCAAAGTGCTCATAACAGATCTAGATAAGTACCTTAGGGGGTCTAGTTTCCAAAATGGTGTCACTTGTGGGGGGTTTCCACTGTTTAGGCGCATCAGGGGCTCTCCAAACGCGACATGGCATCCAATCTAAATTCCAGCCAATTTTAGTTTGAAAAAGTCAAACGGCGCTCCTTCCCTTACGAGCTCTGCCGTGTGCCCAAACAGTGGTTTTCCCCCACATGTGGGGTATTGGCGTACTCAGGAGAAATTGCATAACAACCTTATCTGTCCATTTTCTCCTTTTACCCTTGTGAAAATAAAAAAAAGTTTGTAAAAGATAATTTTTGTGGCTAAAAAGTAAAATATTCATTTTTTCCTTCCACGTTGCTTTAGTTACTGTGAAGCACCTGAAGGGTTAATAAACTTCTTGAATGTGGTTTTGAGTACCTTTAGGGGTGCAGTTTTTAGAATGGTGTCACTTTTGGGTATTTTCTGCCATATAGACCCCTCAAAGTGACTTCAAATGTGAGGTGGTCCCTAAAAAAAATGGCTTTGTAAATTTTGCTGTAAAAATGAGAAATCGCTGGTCAAATTTTAATCCTTATAACTTCCTAACAAAAAAAAATTTTGGTTCCAAAATTGTGCTGATGTAAAGTAGACATGTGGGAAATGTTATTTCTTAACTATTTTGTGTGATATATTTCTCCGTTTTAAGGGAATAAAAATTCAAAGTTTGAAAATTGCAAAATTTTTTAAATTTTCGCCATATTTGCGTTTTTTTCAAAAATAAACACAAGTTATGTCGAAGAAATTTTACCACTAACATGAAGTACAATATGTCACAAGAAAACAATCTCAGAATCGCGAAGATCCGTTGAAGCGTTCCAGAGTTATAACCTCATAAAGAGACAGTGGTCAGAATTGTAAAAATTGGCCCGGTCATTAACGTGCAAACCACCCTTGGGGGTGAAGGGGTTAAAAAAATTATGTGGGGCACCCTGGTGATATAGTGTTGGTGGATGATGAAGATGAGGAGAAGGAGGAGGAAAATAGCAAATAGCCAAAATCAGGAAGCGTATACCCATGTGTGGGTGTGAAGAGGTGCATAGGAATAGACCTCCCAAAAAAAGTCACTAGATTTGAGTTTATGTTACGTTGCATTCATTCGGTGATGTAGAGAAGTCTGGCACAATCCAGTCATTTTTATAAGAGTTAGCCTGTCAGCATGTTCAGTTGACAGGCGGATGCGCTTTTCAGTTATAATTCCACTAGCGGCACTAAAAACCCTGCTCTGACAAAATGCTAGGGGCAGGGCAGGCCAGGACCTCCAAGGCGTAGAAAGCCAGTCCATGCCATGTGTCCAGTTTGGATTCCCAATAATTATAAGGCACAGAGGAATCATGGAGGACGTTGGTAAGGTCAGCAAGGTACTCCCTCAGCATCTTCCCAAACTTTGCTCTCCTTGTGAGAGTACCCCGAATCTCAGGGCTTGTGCGATGGGAGGGTCTGAGAAAATTCTCCCAGAACTTTGACAGTGTTCCCCTGCCTCTGCTGGATTGGAATTATGTCTCTCTCGCTTGTACTCCTTGGCTGTCCAAAGAACTGTGACCTCTGCAGCCCTCTTCTGCTCACAAATCCTACTCAACATCTGCAGTGTAGAGTTACAATGCGTGGGGACATCACACATCAGTCAGTGAGCCGGAAGCAGCAAATGCTGCTGAAGCATGGCAAAGGCGGCTGAAGATGTAGTTAATCTTCTAAAATGGGCACACAGGTGGTGTACTTTGACAAGCAAATCGGGCAGCTCCGGATAGGTTTTGAGAAATCGCTGAACCACGAGGTTAAGCACATGTGCCAAGCATGGTAAGTGTGTGAGCTCGCCTCGCCTCAGAGCCGCCGCCAGGTTCCGGCCATTGTCACAAAAGCCATGCCTGGCTGTAGGTTTAGCTGTGTCAGCCTCAGATGTGCCTGCTCTTTCAGAGCTGTCCACAAGTCTTCAGCATTGTGCGGTTTGTCACCTATGCATATTAGCTTCAGCACAGCCTGTTGCTGCTTGGTTGAAGCAGTGCTGCAGTGCTTCCAGCTTGTGACTGATGTGGTCATTTTGAAGATGGAGGTTGAAGAGGAGGATGAGGTGCAGGAGCTGTAGACTGTGGGGGCAACCCTGATTGACCTATGGCCCGCAATCCTCTGTGTCGTGAGGACGTGTTCCATCCCAAGGTCCAACTGGGTCCCGACTTCCACTATGTTATCCCAGTGTGCTGTCAGGGAAATGTACCATCCCTACCCACAAGCACTTGTCCACATGTCCGTGGTTAGATGGACTTTCCCAGTAACTGCATTGTTAAGGGCATGGCTAATGTTTTGGGACACGTGCTTGTGTAATGTAGGAACTGCACATTGGGAAAAATAGTGGCGGATGGGGACAGAGTACCGAGTAGTGGCCTCTGCCATCAGGTTGCGGAAAGCTTCCGTCTCCACCAGCCTGAAAGGTAACATTTCTAGCTCAAGCAGTCGCGAAATGTATGAATTTAGTAACGTGGCCTGTGAGGCGTTTGCTGTGTATTTGCGCTTGTGTTCCAATGACTGGGGTACGGACAAATGAACGCTGCGCTGGGACAAGGACATGGACGTGCTTGATGATGATGCTATTTGAGTGTGTGCAATGACAGGTGCAGGGCAGCAGGTAACAAAACGTAATTACTTTTTTAGGTATTATAAATCAAGGAACAGGTAAAGTGGGGGAGAAAAAGTGCATATGTGCTGTAAACATAGCTGCGGCGTGTGTGGAGGAAGTGCTTAAGTGACATCAGTAACACACGCCGGTTGTTGAAAGAGGCGTTTAGCAATGCAAGGATATTGGGCAACGTGTGCATGAGTGTACAAATCGCCATTTTTATGAGGTGCAATGACTGCAGCCATTTTGGGATGTATATTTCCTGCGAGCTGTTAGTATGAGAACAGGGGAAGAGGAAGAAAAAAACAAGGTAAATAAGTAAATGCAGTTTTTAGATCAGTTGTTAGCATATGCCTGCCTGAGTTCTACAATACTCTGCTGCCAGTAGTGCTGATGCCACTACCCAGCCAGGCATTTCCTGTCTATCTGTTATGTTACATACTCACTTTGCTACTGCTGCTGTTGATGGAGCTGCCAAAGATGATCCTTCAGAGCAGTACATTTTCTTCCCTATCTCATCATATTCTATATTGTTTGGTAGCTGCTACTACCAATGGGCAGCTAAACATTTTCTGCTTGTCCTTTGCGCTCTATACTGTACTGTTGTTACCATGGGCTGCCAGTGCTGGGCCTACCCAGTCAGGTATCACAGTGGTTCCCCCCCACATATGGGGTATCAGCGTACTCAGGACAAAATGCACAATAGCTTTTGGGGTCCTATTTCTCCTGTTACCCTTAGAAAAATAAAAATTTGGGGGCAAAAAGATCATTTTTGTGGAAAAAAATATGATTTTTTTATTTTCATGGCTCTACGTTATAAACTCTGTGAAGCCCTTGGGGGTTCAAAGTGCTCACCACACATCTAGATAAGTTCCATGAGGGGTCTAGTTTGCAAAATCGGGTCATTTGTGGGGGGTTTCTACTGTTTAGGCACATTAGGGGCTCTCCAAGCGCGACATGACACCCGCAGACCATTCCATCAAAGTCTGCATTTAAAAACGGTGCTCCTTCCCTTCCGATCTCTGCCATGCGTCAAAATAGTGGTTCCCCCCCACATATGGGATATCAGCGTACTCAGGACAAATTGCACAATAGCTTTTGGGGTCCTATTTCTCCTGTTACCCTTATAAAAATAAAAATTTGGGGGCAAAAAGATTATTTTTGTGGAAAAAAAATATGATTTTTTTATTTTCACGGCTCTACGTTATAAACTTCTGTGAAGCACTTGGGGGTTCAAAGTGCTCACCACACATCTAGATAAGTTCCTTGGGGGGTCTAGTTTCCAAAATGGAGTCACTTGTGGGGGTTTCTACTGTTTAGGCACATCAGGGGCTCTCCAAACGTGACATGACACCCTCTGACCATTCCATCAAAGTCTGCATTTGAAAAAGGCGCTCCTTCCCTTTCGAGCTCTGCCATGCGTCAAAATAGTGGTTTACCCCCACATGTGGGGTATCAGCGTACTCAGGACAAATTGCAAAATAACTTTTGGGGTCCTGTTACCCTTTGGAAAATAACAATTGGGCGTGGAAAGATCATTTTTGTGGAAAAGATATGATTTTTTAATTTTACTGCTCTACGTTATAAACTTCTGTGAAGCCCTTTGGGGTTCAAAGCTCTCACCACACATCTAGATAAGTTCCTTGGGGGGTCTAGTTTCCAAAATGGGGTCACTTGTGGGGGGTTTCCACTGTTTAGGCACACAGGGACTCTCCAAATACGACATGGCGTCCAATCTCAATTCCAGCCAAAAAAGTCAAATGGCGCTGCTTCCCTTCCGAGCTCTGCCATGCGCCCAAATAGTGGTTTACCCCCACATATGGAGTATCAGCGTACTCAGGACTAATTGCACAATAACTTTTGGGGTCCTTTTATCCTTTGGAAAATAAAAATTGGGATGAAAAGATCATTTTTGTGGAAAAGATATGATTTTTTAATTTTACTGCTCTACGTTATAAACTTCTGTGAAGCCCTTTGGGGTTCAAAGCTCTCACCACACATCTAGATAAGTTACTTGGGGGGTCCAGTTTCCAAAATGGGGTCACTTGTGGGGGGTTTCCACTGTTTAGGCACACAGGGACTCTCCAAATGCGACATGGCGTCCAATCTCAATTCCAGTAAAAAAAGTCAAATGGCGCTGCTTCCCTACCGAGCTCTGCCATGCGCCCAAATAGTGGTTTACCCCCACACATGGGGTATCGGTGTACTCTGGAGAAATTGTACAACAAATATTGTGGTTCATTTTCTCCTGATACCCTTGACAAAATTTAAAAAAATTGTGTCGAAAGAAAAATTTTGGGAAAAAAAGTTAAATGTTTATTTTTTCCTTCCACATTGCTTCAATTCTTGTGAAGTACCTAAAGGGTTAATAAACTTCTTGAATGTGGCTTTGAACACATTGAGGGGTGCAGTTTTTAGAATGGTGTCACTTTTGGGTATTTTCTGTCATATTGACCCCTCAAATTCAATTCAACTGTGAGGTGGTCCCTAAAAAAAATGGTTTTGTAAATTTTGTTGGAAAAATGAGAAATTGCTGGTCAACTTTTAACTCTTATAACTTCCTAATAAAAAAAAATGTTGGTTCCAAAATTGTGCTGATGTAAAGTAGACATGTGGGAAATGTTATTTATTAACTAATATTTGTGACATATCTCTCTGATTTAATGGCATAAAAATTAAAATTTTGAAAATTGCAAAATTTAAAAATTTTTTGCCATATTTCCGTTTTTTTTCATAAATAAACGCAAGTTATATTGAAGAAATTTTACCACTATCATGAAGTACAATATGTCACGAGAAAACAGTCTCAGAATCGCCAAGATCCGTAGAAGCGTTCCAGAGTTATAACCTCATAAAGAGACAGTGGTCAGAATTGTAAAAATTGGCCTGGTCTTTAACCTACAAAATGGCTTGGTCATTAAGGGGTTAAACATGAATAATTTTTGAACCACCACTTGTCAAACTGTCATGGCTTCTTGCATGTTTATTTCCTGTGTTCAAACACTAACACAGCAGTTACAGTATCTGACCGCCCCACCCAAAAATCGTTAATTTTTAAATAACTTTTATGTCATAAAATAAATATAAATAAACATTAAAGTCTGTCAGTGGTTACCATGAAAGAAAACCGTGAGCACAACCTGAATGAAACTGGTGCTTTAAAGTCTAGGTTCCCACACCGGGTACTAATAATGAAAAAAGGCTTAAGCACTCAACTTAAAAGGTTTATTAGTAGTATCTCCAAACGTTTCGGTCAGAAAAGACCTTCATCAGTGACTACTTATTTTTATATAGAAGATTGTCTCCTAAAAAGGGGAGAGGTGCGTGCCCCAAGGAAAGTGTGCTGCTTAAAGACAAACGTAGCTTATAAGAATGCTCAGTAGAAATATCCAGTGACTAAGCTTGCGGTATCCACCGCTATGTAGACTGAAGCTCTGCCAGGACGCTGTCTGAGCCTGCTGATTTGATTTTCATGAGTATGTGGGAAATCAAATCAGCAGGCTCAGACAGCGTCCTGGCAGAGCTTCAGTCTACATAGCGGTGGATACCGCAAGCTTAGTCACTGGATATTTCTACTGAGCATTCTTATAAGCTACGTTTGTCTTTAAGCAGCACACTTTCCTTGGGGCACGCACCTCTCCCCTTTTTAGGAGACAATCTTCTATATAAAAATAAGTAGTCACTGATGAAGGTCTTTTCTGACCGAAACATTTGGAGATACTACTAATAAACCTTTTAAGTTGAGTGCTTAAGCCTTTTTCATTGTCAGTGGTTACCAATCTGTTTAAGCATAGTCAGATAGGTTAGGGTTACGTGGACATTATTAAGGCTTTGTTTGCATTGAAAGGAATTCAATACAGCCCTAGGAAACCTCAAAGTATTACATGTACTTTCTGGGAACTTGGAGAGTTTGAAGTCCTTGCAATTCACTGCAAATTAATTTTGTTTAAAAAAATTAACAAACCTGTCAAATTCAAAATTCACAAGATTCACTCATTATTTACTCATGCAACTTTATTTAACAAAAAATAAAAAATGCCTCTAGGAATATTGAAACAAAAGTGAAAAAGTTTGCATTTTGTCATTGACATATCTTATTGGTAGAGAAAAACCTATATAAATTTGGTATCACTGTACCTATAGTGAATTGTAAAACAAAGTTACCAGATCACTTTTAATACCAAGTGGAAAGTAATTAAAAATAAATCTAAAAAAGTTGTGAAAAACTTTTCCGATTCTATGAGTGGTTAATAAATTTTTATACAGTACTTTGATTTCTTTTTTCGGGGAAAACACAATAATGTCATTTTCTATGGCAGTTGAAATATTAATTTACCTTTACATTTTTTGCATAATAATTTTGTAAACTGTTTCTTTTTGCTATGTTTTTCATGGTTAAAAATAAAGAAAATACAATTTAAAAGGAAAATCCTGTAATGACAGGGCACAGTCATAAATCATTACTGTGTGACCCTTCTATAAGAGTATGAATATGCTGACACCTATACAATATGGACAAAAGTATTGGGGCTCTCATTGAACTCTTGTTTTTTATTGAGTTCTGTTTCAACAGATGTCTAAAATTGTGCACTTCAATTTACGGTAGTTAAAAATTTGTAGAGCGGTTCATGTCCGAGTAGCTCTATGCATGCCCTACATCATGGAGCACAATGCCAAGTGTCAGGTGGATTGATGTAAAGCACACTTCCACTGCAATAGAGCATTGTAAACATGTTTGGAATGTCAACTTACTCTTCTCTATCTGGAAGTCTGATGAACAAGTCAGTAGAGTAGCATATTGATTTAAGGCAATACCAAATTGTTTTATTTTTTGCAGAACATATCATTCACACCCAGCATCTGGCGGATAAAAAGCGAGCTCTGCTCTTAAGCCTACTCCATACATGTGTACATTGATGGTGATGTACTATTACATCAGGGGTGCAAATGGGATAAAACTGAATTCCTTGAAAAGCTATAAAAATACAATTTATCAAATGTCAAACTTAATACTGCTACAGTAATTGAAGTGGCAAAGTATATACAAATATATGAATTGTTTTCCTTGAATAATAATCATAAACAATTTAATTTATATAGCGCCAACATATTCCGCAGTACTTACTGTAGCACAATTAAGCGAAACATGTACAAATAATAGAGATATCAAAAAGTAACACATATTTCAACAGTTACAGGAGGAGTAAGGGTCCTGTTCCTAAGCTTACAATCTATAAGGAAATATGAGGGACATATAAGGTAGAAAGTATTTGTCATGTATGATCCAGCCATCAAAATAATAAATAAGGCATTTCAAATAGTGCTGCATGAACTAGTCATAATGGGGTCAGTGCTTTAAAGGGGTTGTCCACCCTTCTCAAACAGCATGTTTGCCCCCAGTAACATAACACATATAGTCACACCAACGGTGTCTGCACTCACTCTCCCGAGGACTGTGCGACATTGTTATGCCACACAATTTCTGCAGCCAATCAGAGCTGCGTTTTCTCCTTCCATGTTCAGATGTCTCAAGCATCAAGAGGAAATGAGAGCTGCAGCAGTCCAATGTCACCCAATCCACTGAAGAGCGTGTATCTACAGAGTTGGAATGGCGCTGGCAGCAGAGGTGAGTGTAAGTGTTGCTATTTTACTTGTGCAAGCATGCTGATTGAAAAGGGATTGTCCCAGTGGTGGACAACCTCTTCAGCATTAAATATGAGTGGATCACTTTCCGCAATAAGTTGATGGCCCAGGTCAGTACTTTCTGGTTGGGGACAAGAGCTGTGCAAAGGTCCTGAGCTCTCAGGTTCCCTTCACGGTATTTGATCCGCCAGCCTGGGGTGGCATCAACTGGGCGTGTGGTGCACAAGTGACCTCTACCCAGCTCTGCTAACCAGAAGCCAATCTTGGGATCCCAGAGAGTAGGTAGATTCTCACAGCTCCTGTCCACGGTCTGAAAGCTCATATCTGGTACGTGGACCACGATCATAAATAGAAGTCTACACTTCTATTGCTATTTTCTTTCTTATATACATAAGAAGGAATAGCAAATATATTTATGTAATACAGAGAATGTTCTTTATACTATCGTTTTTCAATAATAAAGTTATACCTTCAACTTTGTTCACAGTAAACTGTTGGGTTTTGTTACTTTTATCCTTATCCTGTTTTGTTTTTTGGCCAGAGATAAATGTGCAGACTAGGAAGCCAGAGGAGATTAAATGAGTCTACCAGATGCTAAGCATTGTAAATATGATTACTGATGTGTAGGTCTGTTGTCCTCTTGATTGCTGGCAAGATCAAATTCCCAGGATGTCAGCAGTTGCCATACAAGATACTGAAGACCATAGTTCAAATGTCACATGGGTCTACAAACCACTGGAGCATGCTGTAAGGAATTAAGAAAGAAAAGACAGCAAAAGTATTGTTTGTTTGTTGAACAGTTCGGTGAGTTAAGATTTGCATGCCATTATTTCCTTTGGCCCTATTAAGTCACCCTGAAGCCAGAAAACTTGTTTACTTGGCTTTAGATTTGTTTAAGACACTTAAATGTACATCTCAAATATGTTAGATATACAGTATATATTAAAAAAAATCTGTATATGCAATTTATGCTTTAACTGATTATGCTGAATTTATTTTCAACTATTTTGTTATTATGGCTAGTACAGCTGAGCTTATATCTTTGGTGTTATGAAGCTTGTTACTCGACACATTTTGTGCGATAGATATATCCTATTTGGAGATTAATTCTTGATTCCAGGTAAAAGTAACCAATGTGCAGAAATTAAACCATTTCCTGCAGATTTTAAACATGCAATATCTGGAACACTTAGCAATGTCTAATTATCACGATTCTGTGGGTAAGTCTAATATTGCAAAAAGATATACGAGGGGCGCCTGAAAAGTTCGAGGCCCGTCCCCGAAGTAGTGACCGCGGGTCAAAATTTTTCAGTCAGTTCTCGACATACTCTCCCTTGAGGGTCACACAGGTATGCCATCGCTCTTGGAGTTTCATTAGTCCACTGTGGTAGAACGTCCTGTCTTGCTTCTCCAAAAAGTCCTTTACGGTGTCCATGACGGCTTCATCAGAAGGAAAACGACTTCCACAAAAGTGCTTTATCATCTGTGGAAATAGGTGATAGTCGGAGGGAGCCAAATCAGGGGAATAGGGTGGGTGCTGAAGCAGTTGGAAACCACAGGAGTGAATTGCAGCCATTGCAACAGCTGATGTGTGAACTGGCGCATTGTCCTGGTGAAACAACACCCCTTTCCGCAGCATCCCTCGACGTTTTTCCTTAATTGATGACCTCAGACGATGAATCTGAGCTGCATAATATTCCCCATTGATGGTTTGACCTTTCTGGAGGAACTCCAGAAGAATGACACCCTTGGAATCCCACAACACTGATGCCATCACCTTGCCAGCGGATGGAACCACCTTTGCCTTTTTGGGGTGTGGGGAGATGGGATGTTTCCACTGTTTTGAGGCTTCTTTTGATTCCGGACAAAAGTGGTGTACCCAAGTTTCATCCATTGTAACAAATCTCTGCATAAAAAGTTGAATATCAGCTTCAAACAGTTGCACATTTTCAGCAGAGCGATGTTCTCTCAGACGTTTGTTCTCTAAGGTCAAAAGTCTAGCCACCCATCGGGCAGAAACTTTATGCATGTTTAGCCACTGATATGCCCACACACTCCACAATGTGTCGCTGTTTGACACGTCGATCTGCCAATACAATGTCTTGCACTTTTTGGACATTTTCATCTGTGCACGCGGTTGAGGGACGACCACTGCATGCAGCATCTTCAATTGGCGCTATATAAATGTGTAATAATAATAATAATGTCTGTCCCCGCTTGAAATCTGCAACCCACTTTTTCACCATGGTATAAGAAGGAGCATTGTCCCCTAATGTCTCCAGCATGTCCTTGTGAATTTCCTATGGTGTCAGTCCTTTTTTCAGAAGTTATTGAATGACTTCTCGCTTTGCCAATTTCTCCATTTCCATATTTCAGCCTTGCCACCAAACTTTAACCCCTCTCTGACATCTGACGTACTATCCCGTCCATAAAACCCGTGACAATCTGACCACGGACGGGATAGTACGTCATAGCGATCAGCTGCGCACCCTGGGGGGAGCGCAGATGATCGCCGCCGGGTGTCAGCTGATTATCACAGCTGACACCCGGGACTGTGTGCCAGGAGCGGTCACGGACCGCTCCCGGCACATTAACCCCTTGCACACCGCGATCAAACATGATCACGGTGTACTGGGGGCACAGTGGAGCATTGCGCAGGGAGAGGGCTCCCTGCGCGCCCCCCTGAGACCCTCAGAACAGCGCGATGTGATCGCACTGTTCTGAGGGCTTCCTCCCTCCCAGGACCCAGATCCAAGATGGCGCTGGGGTCCTGGAGGGAGGCGGCTTCCTCAGTGCCTGCTGAAAGCAGGCACTGAGAAGCCTGCAGCGCTGCCTGTGAGATCGCTGGTCTCACAGAGTGCTGTGCACACTGTGAGACCAGCGATCTGACATTTTACAGTGATGTCCCACCCTGGGATAATGTAAAAAAAATAAAAATAAAAGTGTAAAAAAAAAATTCCAAAATAAATTAAAAAAAAAAAAAACATTCCCCAATAAATTCATTTCTTCCTGTAAATAAAAAAATAAAACAATAAAAGTACACATATTTGGTATTGCCGCGTCCGTAACGACCCCCCCTATAAAAATGTCCCACTAGTTAACCCCTTTTGTGAACCCCTTAAAAAAAAATAAAAACAAAGCAAAAAATCAGTGCTTTATCATCATACCGCTGAACAAAAAGTGGAATAACACGCGATCAAAAAGACCGATATAAATAAACATAGAACCGCTGAAAACGTCATCTTGTCCCGCAAAAAGCGAGCCATGACACAGCATCATCAGCGAAAAAATAAAAAAGTTATAGCTCGCAGAATAAAGCGATGCAAAAATAATTATTTTTTATATAAAATTGTTTTTATTCTATAAAAGTGCCAAAACATTAAAAAATGATATAAATGAGGTATCACCGTAATCGTACTGACCCGATGAATAAAACTGCTTTATAAATTTTACCACACGCGGAACGGTATAAACGCCTCCCCCAAAAGAAATTCATGAATTGCTGATTTTTGTTCATTCTAACCTCCCAAAAATCGAAATAAAAAGCGATCAAAAAATGTCACATGCTCAAAAATGGTACCAATAAAAACGTCAACTCGTACCGCAAAAAACAAGACCTCACATGACTCTGTGGGCCAAAATATGCAAAAAATTATAGCTCTCAAAATGTGGTGATGCAAAAAACTATTTTTTGCAATAAAAAGCGTCTTTTAGCGTGACAGCTGCCAATCATAAAAACCCGCTATAAATATTAAATCAAACCCCCCTTTATCACCCCCTTAGTTAGGGAAAAATAATAAAATTACAAAAATGTATTTATTTCCATTTTCCCATTAGGGTTATGGTTAAGGTTAGTGTTGCAGCTAAAGTTAGGGTTAGGGTTGGCGCTAAAGTTAGTATTAGGGTTATGGTTGGGATTAGGGATAGGGGTGTGTTAGGGTTAGGTTTGTGGTTAGGGTTGGGACTAGGGTTAGGGGTGTGTTGGGGTTAGGGTTGGAGTTAGAATTGGGGGGTTTCCGCTGTTTAGGCACATCAGGGGCTCTCCAAATGTGACATGACGTCTGATCTCAATTCCAGCCAATTCTGCGTTGAAAAAGTCAAACGGTGCTCCTTCCCTTCTGACCTCTGCCATGCGCCCAAACAGTAGTTTACTCCCACATGGGGTTTCAGCTTACTCTGGACCCTAAGAGTTATTGTGCAATTTGTCCTATTTCTTCTGTTACCCTTGGGAAAATAAAAAACTGGGGGCAAAAATATCATTTTTTAAAAAAAAATGATTTTTTTTATTTTTACGGCTGTACGTTATAAACTTCTGTGAAGCACTTGGGGCTTCATAGCGCTCACCACACATCTAGATAAGTTCCTTGTGGGGTCTATTTTCCAAAATGGGGTCACTTGTGGGGGGTTTCCACTGTTTAGGCGCATCAGGGGCTCTCCAAATGCGACATGACGCCCCCAGACCATTCCATCAAAGTCTACAATCCAAAACGTCACTACTTTCCTTCCGAGCCCCAACGTGTACCCATACAGTCGTTTTCTCCCACATATTGGGTATCCGCGTACTCAGGACAAATTGGACAACAACTTTTGGGGTCCAATTTCTCCTGTTACCCTTGTGAAAATAAAATATTGGGGGCGAAAAAAATAATTTTTGTTAAAAAAAAAAAATATTTTTTTATTTTTACGGCTGTTCGTTATAAACTTCAGTGAAGCACTTAGGGGTTTAAAGTGCTCACCACACATCTAGATAAGTTCCCTGTGGGGTCTATTTTCCAAAATGGGGTCACTTGTGGGGGTTTCCACTGTTTAGGTGCATCAGGGGCTCTACAAATGCGACATGACGCCCCCAGAGCATTCCATCAAAGTCTGGAATCCAAAACGTCACTACTTCCCTTCCGAGCCCCAACGTGTATCCATACAGTAGTTTTCTCCCACATATTGGGTATCAGCGTACTCAGGACAAATTGGACAACAACTTTTGGGGTCCAATTTCTCCTGTTACCCTTGTGAAAATAAAATATTGGGGGCGAAAATAATAATTTTTGTAAAAAAAAATATTTTTTGTTTTTACGGCTGTACGTTATAAACTTCTGTGAAGCACTTGGGGCTTCATAGCGCTCACCACACATCTAGATAATTTCCCTGTGGGGTCTATTTTCCAAAATGGGGTCACATGTGGGGGTTTCCACTGTTTAGGTGCATCAGGGGCTCTCCAAATGCGACATGACGCCCCCAGACCATTCCATCAAAGTCTACAATCCAAAACGTCACTACTTCCCTTCCAAGCCCCAACGTGTACCCATACAGTAGTTTTCTCCTACATATTGGGTATCAGCGTACTCAGAACAAATTGGACAACAACTTTTGGGGTCCAATTTCTCCTGTTACCCTTGTGAAAATAAAATATTGGGGACGAAAAAATCATTTTTGTAAAAAAAAAAAATATATATATTTTACGGCTGTACGTTATAAACTTCTGTGAAGCACTTGGGGGTTCAAAGTGCTCACCACACATCTAGATAAGTTCCTTGAGGGGTCTAGTTTCCAAAATGGTGTCATTTGTGGGGGGTTTCCACTGTTTAGGCAGATCAGGAGCTCTCCAAACACGACATGGCATCCAGCCAATTCTGCGTTAAAAAAGTCAAACGGCACTCCTTCCCTTCCAAACTCTGACATGCACCCAAACAGTGGTTTACCCCCACATATTGGGTATAAGTGTACTCAGGACAAATTGCACAATAACTTTTGGAGTCTTGTTACCCTTGGGAAAATAAAAATTGGGGTGAAAAGATCATTTTTGTGGAAAAAATATGATTTTTTTATTTACGGCTCTACGTTATAAACTTGTGTGAGGCACTTGGGGGTTCAAATTGCTCACCAAAGATCTAGATAAGTTCCTTAGGGGTCTAGTTTCCCAAATGGGGTCACTTGTGGGGTGTTTCCACTGTTTAGGCACATCAGGGGCTCTCCAAATGCAACATGGCGTCCAATCTCAATTCCAGCCAATTTTGATTGGAAAAAGTCAAATGGTGCTCCTTCCATTCCGAGCTCTGCTGTGCGTCCAAACAGTGGTTCCCCCCCACAGATTGGGTATCAGCATACTCAGGACAAATTGGACAATAACTTTTGTGGTCCAATTTCTCCTGTTACCCTTGGGAAAATAAAAAATTAGTGACTAAAAATAATTTTTGTGGGAAAAAAATAGGATTTTTTATTTTCATGCCCGGGCATTATAAACTTGTGTGAAGCACTTGGGGTTCAAAGTGCTCACCAAAGCTATAGATAAGTTCCTTAGGGGGTCTAGTTTCCAAAATGTGGTCACTTGTGGGGGGTTTCTACTGTTTAGGCTCATCTGAGGCATTGCAAACGGAACATGACCCCCATCAACGTCTGCATTCCAAAACGTTACTACTTCCTTTCCAAGCCCTGCCGTGCGCCCAAACAGTCCCCCCCCCACATATTGGGTATCAGCGTACTCAGGACAAATTGGCCAAAAACTTTTGGGGTCCAATATCCTTGGGAAAAATCAAAAATTTGGGACTAAAAAATCATTTTTGTGGAAAATTGTTTCTTTTTTTTTCACACCCAGGCATTATAAACTTTTGTGAAACACTTGGGGATTTAAAGTGCTCTCAACAGATCTAGATAAGTTCCTTAGGGGGTCTAGTTTCCAAAATGGTGTCACTTGTGGGGGGTTTCCACTGTTTAGGCGCATCAGGGGCTCTCCAAACGCGACATGGCGTCCGATCTCAATTTCAGCCAATTTTAGTTTGAAAAAGTCAAACGGCGCTCCTTCCCTTATGAGCTCTGCTGTGCACACAGACAGTGGTTTTCCCCCACATATTGGGTATTGGCGTAGTCAGGAGAAATTGCACAACAACTTTGTCTGTCCATTTAATTCTTTTACCCTTGTGAAAATAAAAAAAAGTTTGTAAAAGATCATTTTTGTGGCTAAAAAGTTAAATATTCATTTTTTCCTTCCACGTTGCTTCAGCTCCTGTGAAGCACCTGAAGGGTTAATAAACTTTTTGAATGTGGTTTTGAGTACCTTGAGGGGTGCAGTTTTTATAATAGTGTCACTTTTGGGTATTTTCTGCTATATAGACCCCTCAAAGTGACTTCAAATGTGAGGTGGTCCCTAAAAAAATGGCTTTGTAAATTTTGTTGTAAAAATGAGAAATCGCTGGTCAACTTTTAACCCTTATAATTTCCTAAGAAAAAAAAATTTTGATTCCAAAATTGTGCTGATGTAAAGTAGACATGTGGGAAATGTTATTTCTTAACTATTTTGTGTGACATATTTCTCTGTTTTAAGGGAATAAAAATTCAAAGTTTGTAAATTGCAAAATTTTCAAAATTTTCGCCATATTTGCATTTTTTTCAAAAATAAACGCAAGTTATATCGAAGAAATTTTACCAATAACGTGAAGTAAAATATGTCACGAGAAAACAATCTCAGTATCGCGCAGATCCGTTGAAGCGTTCCAGAGTTATAACCTCATAAAGAGACAGTGGTCAGAATTGTAAAAATTGGCCCGGTCATTAACGTGCAAACCACCCTTGGGGGTGAAGGGGTTAAAATGCTTTCACGGAAACCAAAAAAATCTAAATAAATCCAGATTTCTCATGAGACTATTCAACTAAGTAAATAACATATTGCATTGCAAAACAAGACCATGCAAAAAAGATTTCATGGGTGGGCCTCAAACTTTTCAGGCCTCCTTCGTATCTTTGATTATTGCTGGCAATATGCCAATAGCAAAGCAAACCTGATTACTTTGCATTTATATATATACAAGCGTTAAATATATATTTCAAATGAAATTCAAGAAAGAATAAATCATAAACTATATTTGCAGAAACTTCATTGACACATGCAGTCACTTACTGTATGTACTACACATTTTTAATCAAGTTATGACTTTTATACTTTCTATTTGTAGGCCAGATGTTGCTTTTCTGTAACAAACACATTAATGATCATAACCCCTATTAACCTCTCCATGCCCCCAGTGGAGTCATCTGACAAAAATTCCCTTATCTGATTACTCCTGTGAGTGAATTATAGGACAGATCTGCTCTTGTACTGTCATGAGCAATTCTGGATTGTGAGGATTACCTCATCTAATAAACCTCAACAATATTATGTTTGTTACCATTTTTTAATGGTCTAGTTTGTATGCTAAGACAAAGTGTTCTTGCTACAAGTCAGAATGAATTTGTCAGTAGGAACAACCCTCCTAAGCTGTCTATATGTACATGCATATTATAGGAAGCTGAATAGCATGACACCTTGATATATGTGATCCGATGTCTTATTGCAGGGAAAGCCATGTTTTTCTTATATTTAAAGAATAAAGGCCACTAGAATAGATCATTTTAATTTTTATTTGATAAATAGATAAATAGTACAAATGAAAATAAAATTTTTAATATATCTTAATTGAGAATTTTTTTTCTTTCTGGACTGACCATTCGTTCTTAAAATTCTCAATTCTTGGGTAAAATTTGTATTCAACGAAGACAGAATGTTACATTACTGAGTTAGGAGAAGACTGCTGGTAAGATTCTATACATATAAAAGGTAAGGAGGGAGACACAGACGCCCTGCTTCTAGCTTATCCACCCTCCTTGCTACATAGATGACAGTTGCTAAGGGTATGTGCACACGTTGTGGATTCTGTTGCAGTTCCACAGCAGATTTTGCCCTGCGGATCTGCAGCAGAACAGCAAGTGATGTACAGTAGCATTCTTGTCAATGGAAATAAAAAAACGCAGTGCACATGCTGCGTATTTTTCCACGCAGATTTGGTGCGGATCTAAAACTGCAGCATGTCACTTCTTTTGTGCAGATCTAGATCAGTGAAAGAAAGAGAAAAAGATATGTGCAACTAAAAATAAAAATTAACTTTTATTCCATTATTTAAAATATGGATACTGTATAAAATTGTATACGTACACTGAGTGTATATTAGGTCACATATGACCCACTAATTGGTAGAGTAGAAAAAAGAAAAATTATTTAAAAAATGTAAGGGATAACAGCCATTGTCCCTTTAAATTGCAGGCCGAATATATTCCCTTTAGAATTATCGCTATATGGCAGAAAAAATTATATGTCACATATAGATGGATTAATGTTACATCTCACTATTTCATCTCTAGCTAATATCAATTATATTTCCAAAATGATATTGCACTTATGCCATGCATATATGGGCTGATATATTAAGTGGCGCAATTCAAATTACAGCAACCATAATATCCAGTCATCCATAAATTCCACCTGGATATTGCTTTTAATTAATTGGCCATTATAATATATGGCAATTCTATCTTACATATATGGTACTGTAAAGTATTGCAACCTGCCCGGTATGAAATTTCATAGATTAAATTATGCTCTTTTAATATAGCTGATAATATTAGCGTGCCATTATATGGCCATTATATTGTATGGCAATTCTATTTGGTATATATAATGATTATGAAATATTGCAGCCTGCCCAGTATGAGAATGCATGAATTAAATTATGCTCTTTAAATGTGGCTGGTAATACTGTTGTGCACTGCAGTGGCACCACACCATCCAATTCATATAGGCTGAAACCAGCACATATTATCCAAAACAGCCGCGCTGTCCCTTTAAATTGTAGGCCGAATATATTCCCTTTTTCTAAGGGAATATATTCGGCCTTTAAATTGTAGGCCGAATATATTCCCTTAGAAAAAGGGAATATATTCGGCCTACAATTTAAAGGGACAATGGCTGTAATCCCTTACATTATTTAAATAATTTTTCTTTTTTCTACTCTACCAATTAGTGGGTCATATGTGACCTAATATACACTCAGTGTACGTATACAATTTTATACAGTATCCATATTTTAAATAATGGAATAAAAGTTAATTTTTATTTTTAGTTGCACATATCTTTTTCTCCTTCTTTCACTGATCTAGTATATTGTGGGGGTGTACACCTGTGTGCAACTCTGTCCGACGAGGATAGTTCTAATATATTTTGTGCAGATCTGCAGCGTTTTGAGACCTGCTCCATTATAGGAATCCGCAGGTCTTTAAAGCCAGGGGAATTCCGCACAAAAACTGCAGTAAATCTGCAGATAAAAAGGACAAAAAGGGATAAAAACTGCACGGATTTTGACCTGCGGTTTCTGCCAAGAGATGCAGATTCTATGCAGAAAATTCTGCAGGCCAATCTGCAACGTGTGCATATACCCTAATAAGATTTGTATCTCCGAAATTTTAAAAATCTGTAGCTGGAGAATACAGATGTTACCTGGGAAATGATAATTTTCAAAATGAATCTCCGGTACAGAAGAAATAAGAAGATTTATTTGATATAATACATTGCAAAATTTCTTATTTTCATGTTTACTATTAATTTATGCAATAGAAAATTAATACAAGTTACCCTTCAACCCCATTCTGACATTGGGTGTAATACAGTAGTATGTCGATGTTGGACTCCATCCCTTTGATGTGGGCTTCGACGCTGAGCTCACATCTTTTCTGACACATGTCAGCTGTTTAGAACGTCATGCCAACCCATCGTGATCCACCCACGGCTGTTAACCCATTAAATGGCGCTGTCAATCTCTGACAGCGGAATTTAACTTGCGCTTCCAGCAATCGTGCCTGAAATCCCGCCCATCGGTAACTCTGTCAAGTGATCACAGGTCACCGTTGAGTTGGCATGACAAACAGAGGTCTCCAGCAGACCTCTATGGTGGTCGGCGCTCATAGCAAGTGAGCAATTCTGCTACATACAAGCGATCTGATCATCGCCCGTATGTAGCAGAGCCAATTGGATTATGGCAGCTTCTAGTCTCCCATGGAGGCTATTGAAGCTTGACAAAAGTTAAAAAAAAGTTTTTAAAAAATTTAAAAATTATAAAAGTTCAAATCACCCCATTCACCCCATTCAAAATAAAACAATAAAAAAATCAAAAACACACATATTATTATTATTAAAATTATTATACATTTTTATAGCGCCATTTATTCCATGGCGCTTTACATGTGAAAAGGGGCAAATATAGACAAGAAAAATAACCATGAGCAATACAAGGCACATACAAGTACAGAAGGAGAGAGAACCCTGCTCGCAAGGGCTCACAGTCTACATATTTGGCATTGCTGATCGTATCTGCACCAAAATTGTATCATTAGAATTGTTAGTATGGCGTGCAAAAAAATAACATTTCCCACATGTCTACTTTACATCAGCACAATTTTGGAACCAAAATTTTTTTTTGTTAGGAAATTATAAGGGTTGAAAGTTGACCAGTGATTTCTCATTTTTACAACAAAATTTACAAAGCCTTTTTTTTAGGGACCACCTCACATTTGAAGTCACTTTGACAGGTCTATATAGCAGAAAATACCCAAAAGTGACACCATTCTAAAAACTGCACCCCTCAAGGTACTCAAAACCAAATTCAAGAAGTTTAATAACCCTCCAGGTGCTTCACAGGAGCTGAAGCAACGTGGAAGGAAAAAATTAATATTTAACTTTTTAGCCACAAAAATGATCTTTTACAAACTTTTTTTATTTTCACAAGGGTAAAAGGAGAAAATGGGCAGATAAAGTTGTTGTGCAATTTCTCCTGAGTACGCCAATACCCGATATGTGGGGTAAAACCACTGTTTGGGCACACGGCAGAGCTCGTAAGGGAAGGAGCGCCATTTGACTTTTTCAAACTAAAATTGGCTGGAGTTGAGATTGGACGCCATGTCGTGTTTGGAGAGCCCCTGATGCGCCTAAACAGTGGAAACCCCCCACAAGTGACACCATTTTCGAAACTAGACCGCCTAAAGAATCTTATCTAGATCTGTTGTGAGCACTTTGAACCCCAAAGTGTTTCACAAAAGTTTATAATGCCTGGGTGTGAAAAAAAAAAAAAAATTTCCACAAAAATGATTTTTTAGTTCCAAAATTTTGATTTTTCCCAAGGAAATTGGACCCAAAAAGTTGTCCAATTTGTCCTGAGTACGCTGATACCCCATATGTGGGGGGGGAAACTATTTTGGCGCACGGCAGGGCTTGGAAAGGAAGCAGTAACGTTTTGGAATGCAAACATTGATGGGGTCATGTTCCATTTGTAGTGCCCCAGATGAGCCTAAACAGTGGAAACCTCCCACAAGTGACCCCATTTTGGAAGCTATACCCCCTAAGGAACTTGTCTAGATCTTTGGTGAGCACTTTGAACCCCCAAGTGCTTCACACAAGTTTATAATGCCCGGGCATGAAAATAAAAAATCCTATTTATTTCCCACAAAAATTATCTCTTAGTCACTAATTTTTTATTTTCCCATAGGTAACAGGAGAAATTGGACCTCAAAAGTTGTCCAATTTGTCCTGAGTACGCTGATACCCCATATGTGGGGGGAACCACTGGTTGGGCACATGGCAGAGCTCGGAATGGAAGGAGCACCATTTGACTTTTTCCAACCAAAATTGGCTGGAATTGAGATTGGACGCCATGTTGCATTTGGAGAGTCCTTGATGTGCCTAAACAGTGGAAACCCCTCACAAGTGACCCCATTTGGGAAACTAGACCCCCTAAGGAACTTATCTAGATCTTTGGTGAGCAATTTGAACCCCCAAGTACTTCACACAAGTTTATAACATAGAGCCGTAAAATTAAAAAATCATATTTTTTCCACAAAATTGATCTTTTCACCCCAATTTTTATTTTCCCAAGGGTAACAAGACTCCAAAAGTTATTGTGCAATTTGTCCTGAGTACGCTGATACCCCATATGTGGGGGTAAACCACTGTTTGGGTGAATGACATTTTGGAAGGGAAGGAGTGCCGTTTGACTTTTTCAATGCAGAATTGGCTGGATGCCATGTAGTGTTTGGAGAGCTCCTGATCTGCCTAAACAGTGGAAACCCCCCCCAAATGACACCATTTTGGAAACTAGACCCCTCAAGGAACTTATCTAGATGTGTGGTGAGCACTTTGAACCCCAAAGTGCTTCACAGAAGTTTATAACGCACAGCCGTAAAATAAAAAATCTTTTTTTTTATTTACAAAAATGATTTTTTTCGCCCCCAATATTTTATTTTCACAAGGGTAACAGGAGAAATTGGACCACAAAAGTTGTTGTCCAATTTGTCCTGAGTACGCTGATACCCAATATGTGGGATTAAACTACTGTATGGGCGCACGTCGGGGCTCGGAAGGGAAGTAGTGACGTTTTTGATTGCAGACTTTGATGGAATGGTCTGGGGGCGTCATGTCGCATTTAGAGAGCCCCTGATGCGCCTAAACAGTAGAAACCCCCACAAGTGACCCCATTTTGGAAAATAGACCCCACAAGGAACTTATCTAGAAGTGTGTTGAGCACTTTGAACCCCGAAGTGCTTCACAGAAGTTTATAACGTACAGCTGTAAAAATAAAAAAAACTTCTTTTTTACAAAAAATATTTTTTCACCCCCAATATTTTATTTTCACAAGGGTAACAGGAGAAATTGGACCCCAAAAGTTGTTGTCCAATTTGTCCTGAGTACGCTGATACCCAACATGTGTGAGAAAACGACTGTATGGGTGCACGTCTGGGCTCGGAAGGGAAGTAGTGACGTTTTGGATTGCAGACTTTGATGGAATGGTCTGGGGGCGTCATGTCGCATTTGGAGAGCCCCTGATGCGCCTAAACAGTGGAAACCCCCCACAAGTGACCCCATTTTGGAAAATAAACCCCACAAGGAACTTATCTACAGTCATGGCCAAAAGTTTTGAGAATGACACAAATATTATATTTTCACATGATCTGCTGCCCTCTGGTTTTTATGTGTGTTTGACAGATGTTTTTATCACAGACAGAAAAATAATAATTGCAAACATATGAGTAACAAAAGCTTATATTGACAGTTAGAATGAGTTAATACAGCAAGTCAATATTTGCAGTGTTGACCCTTCTTCTTCAGGACCTCTGCAATTCTCCCTGGCATGCTCTCAATCAACTTCTGGACCAAATCCTGACTGATAGCAGTCCATTCTTGCACAATCAATGCTTTCATTTTGTCAGAATTTTTAGGTTTTTGTTTGTCCACCCGTCTCTTGATGATTGACCACAAGTTCTCAATGGGATTAAGATCTGGGGAGTTTCCAGGCCATGGACCCAAAATTTCTATGTTTTGTTCCCTGAGCCATTTAGTTATCACCTTTGCTATATGGCAAGGTGCTCCATCATGCTGGAAAAGGCATTGTTGATCGCCAAACTGCTCTTGGAGGGTTGGGAGAAGTTGCTCTTGGAGGACATTCTGGTACCATTCTTTATTCATGGCTGTGTTTTTAGGCAAGACTGTGAGAAAGCCGATTCCCTTGGCTGAGAAGCAACCCCACACATGAATGGTTTCAGGATGCTTAACAGTTGGCATAAGACAAGACTGGTGGTAGCGCTCACCTTGTCTTCTCCGAATGAGGCGTTTTCCTGATGTCCCAAACAATCGAAAAGGGGATTCATTAGAGAAAATAACTTCACCCCAGTCCTCAGCAGTCCACTGCCTGTACCTTTTGCAGAATATCAGTCTGTCCATGATGTTTTTTCTGGAGAGAAGTGGCTTCTTTGCTGCTCTCCTTGAGACCAGGCCTTGCTCCAAGAGTCTCCGCCTCACAGTGCGTGCAGATGCACTCACACCTGCCTGCTGCCATTCCTGAGCAAGCTCTGCACTGCTGGTAGCCCGATCCCGCAGCTGAAACACTTTTAACAGACGGTCCTGGCGCTTGCTGGTCTTTCTTGGGCGCCCTGGAGCCTTTTTGGCAACAATGGAACCTCTCTCCTTGAAGTTCTTGATGATGCGATAGATTGTTGACTGAGGTGCAATCTTTCTAGCTGCGATACTCTTCCCTGTTAGGCCATTTTTGTGCATTGCAATGATGACTGCACGTGTTTCTTTAGAGATAACCATGGTTAACAGAAGAGAAACAATGATGCCAAGCACCAGCCTCCTTTTAAAGTGTCCAGTGGTGTCATTCTTACTTAATCATGACAGATTGATCTCCAGCCATGTCCTCATCAACACCCACACCTGTGTTAATGGAGCAATCACTGAAAAGAGGTTAGCTGGTCCTTTTAAGTCAGGGCTGCAATGATGTTGAAATGTGTTTTGGGGGATAAAGTTCATTTTCTAGCCAAATATTGACTTTGCAAGTAATTGCTTTTAAGCTAATCACTCTTTATAACATTCTGGAGTATATGCAAATTGCCATTAGAAAAAGTGAAGCAGTAGACTTTGTAAAAATTAATATTTGTGTCATTCTCAAAACTTTTGGCCATGACTGTAGAAGTGTGGTGAGCGCTATGAAGCCCCAAGTGCTTCACAGAAAATTTATAACATACAGCCATAAAAACAAAAAAATCATTTTTTTTTTACAAAAATGATTTTGTCGCCCCTAGTTTTTTATTTTCCCAAGGGTAACAGAAGAAATAGGACAAATTGCACAATAACTCTTGTGGTCCAGAGTACGCTGATACCTCATATGCGGGGTAAACTACTGTTTGGGCGCATGGCAGAGCTCAGAAGTGAAGGAACACCGTTTGACTTTTTCAACGCAGAATTGGCTGGAATTGAGATCAGACGCCATGTCACATTTGGAGAGCCCCTGATGTGCCTAAACAGCGGAAACCCCCCAATTCTAACTCCAACCCTAACCCCAACACACCCCTAACCTTAGTCCCAACCCTAACCACAAACCTAACCCTAACACACCCCTAACCCTAATCCCAACCCTAACCCTAATCCTAACGTTAGCGCCAACCCTAACCCTAACTTTAGCCGCAACCCTAATCCTAATGGGAAAAAGGAAATAAATACATTTTTTTAATTTTATTATTTTTCCCTAACTTAGGGGGTGATAAAGGGGGGTTTGATTTACTATTTATAGCGGGTTTTTGTGATTGGCAGCTGTCACGCTAAAAGATGCTTTTTATTGCAAAAAGTAGTTTTTTGCATCACCACATTTTGAGAGCTATAATTTTTGCATATTGTGGCCCACAGTGTCATGTGAGGTCTTATTTTTTGCGGGACGAGGTGACGTTTTTATTGGTTCCATTTATGACCATGTGACATTTTTTGATCGCTTTTTATTTAGATTTTTGGGAGGTTAGAATGAACAAAAATCAGCAATTCATGAATTTCTTTTGGGGGAGGCGTTTATACCGTTCCGCGTGTGGTAAAATTTATTAAGCAGCTTTATTGTTCGGGTTAGTACGATTACGGCGATACCTCATTTATATCATTTTTTTATGTTTTGGCGCTTTTATAGAATAAAAACAATTTTATATAAAAAATAATTATTTTTGCATCACTTTATTCTGCGAGCTATAACTTTTTTATTTTTTCGCTGATGATGCTGTATGATGGCTCTTTTTTTGCAGGACAAGATGACGTTTTCAGCGGTACCATGCTTATTTATATCAGTCTTTTTGATCGCGTGTTATTCCACTTTGGTTCGGCAGTATGATGATAAAGCATTGATTTTTTGCTTTGTTTTTTTTTTTTTTTTAAAGGGGTTCACTAAAGGGGTTAACTAGTGGGACAGTTTTATAGGGGGGGTCGTTACGGACACGGCGATACCAAATATGTATACTTTTATTGTTTTGTTTTTTTTATTTACAGGAAGAAATGAATTTATTGGGGAATATATTTTTTTTTTTTATGATTTTTTTACCACTTTTTATTTTTATTTATTTTACTTTTTTACTTTGTCCCAGGGTGGGACATCACAGTATTTTAGCAGATCGCTGGTGTGACAGTGTGCACAGCACTCTGTCACACCAGCGATCGCTCTGGCATCGCTGCAGGCTTCCCCAGCGCCTTCTCTCAGCAGGCACTGAGGAAGCCGCCTCCCTGCAGGACCCCGGCGCCATCTTGGATCTGGGGACCTGGAGGGAGGACGGACCCTAGGAACAGCGCAACACATCGCGCTGCTCTGAGGGTCTCAGGGGAGCGCGCAGGGAGCCCCCTCCCTGCGCGATCCTCCCCTGTGCCCCCGATACACCGCGATCATGTTTGATCGCTGTGTGCCAGGGGTTAATGTGCCGGGAGCGGTCTGTGACGCTCCTGACACATAGTATTGGGTGTCAGGTGTGATAAACAGCTGACACCTGGCCGCGATCAGCTGCGCTCCCCCCGGGAGCGCAGCTGATCGCCCATGACGTACTATTCCGTCTATGGGAATTAGGTCCAGGGTCACATGGACGGAATAGTACGTCTGATGGAATAAAGGGGTTAAAGTGCCTTTAACTGCTGTAGGTGATGCGGAGCTCTGCTCGAGGCTGTTGTCCTGTTAAATCCTACCATCAATCTCTGATAGTGGCTTTTAACATGTAGCGGCATCAGCACACCCATGACATAATCAGGGGGCACCGATTGGTTGTCATGACAGCCTGGGGTCTGCTGATGATCCCCGTGCCTGTCATTATCATCCTCCTATGAACGCCAGCCCATGGCTGGCGTTCATAGGAGATCATGATTTTTTCTAAACATAGAAAAAAAGATTTAGCGAGGCATTAATACTGTGGATTATAGAGCAGAGATTCTCACTGATGAGATCTGGCATGTCCTTATGACAAAGTATCTCAAGGTATTAAAAGGCTAAGCTTCTCTTTAATACTCCTATTTGGAGAAAGTGATCATTACTTTATGCATTTTATATGTATTAAAGTAAACTTGACATTTGATACATGCTGTTTTGTCTATGGGCAGCATGTGGCAGGCACTGGCTGCATGATCTAAGTCATGTGTGTTTTACTCTGAAAAACTTACATTTCAGAGAAAAGCAAAGTTTTAATAGCTGCCGTTATCAAGCCACACAGGTAGACTAATCATACAGGCAGGTCCGCATACACTGATAGGTGACTGACAGGCAGAGTCCTGTAAGTCAATGTCAGCGGGCAGGCAAAAGCCACTGGGGACCCACCTGCATGACTAGGAGTAAGGCCGGGGTCAGACATGTGAGAAACTCGCAAGAGTTCCATGTCAATACCCGCCATTTCCGCCAGCACTCGGGACCGGAACATGCGGCTGCATAGAAATGCAAGCAGCGGCACGCTCCTGTCTGAGTGCCGGCGGCAGTGCCGGGTATTGACATGCGAGACTTGTGCGAGTTTATCGCATGTCTGACCCCGGCCTAACACAAAGTATGTTTTCTCTGAATCACTGCAGCGTTTCAGAGTAAAACATATATGGTTGAGATAATTCAACCTGTGCCTGATTCCTGCTGCTCACAGATTGGGCAGCATGTATCAGATGTCAGGTTCCCTTTAACAAAATTAACTTTTTTTTTAATTGAAAAATACTGGTTAGCAAGGACAGTGTAAAAAATAAACTCAATTTCATAGAAGTATATCTGCCTATACGAATACAGAAACAGTTGGTAAATGCAGCCGAGACTCATATTAATGATATTCTGACATTCCTTCTGCTAATTTTGTTTTCAAACTAACAACTGTGAATACATTTTTAAAAGATTCATAGTCAGATTTTATGCATGCATATTTATATTTTAGAAGATTTTTAAATAATGTAACATTTGATCATATCAGAATGGTGTTTTTAAAATAAAAATATTATTGTGCTTAAATACAAGCTACCAAGCATAGAGGGAAAAATTTGGAAAATACCAACATTTTTAGTCCATAAATTTATTCGTTGTGGACATTTTGACTATAGAAAAAAATCTTTTTAATTCATTACATATGAATTATGTTAATTATTTTGCTTGAATTTTTATGTGAGCCATTTTTCTTTTAAGTATTTGACTAGATAAGAACTTTAAATTAAAAAAATTAAAAAAAGAAAACCACTAGAATTTGTCATCACCCACCACAGAATAAATGTGACCAGGTTTTTAGTTGTGATCCTGCTTTCAGTGCTGGCAGACAAGACTCTGGGCTTCAATGGAATGCCAGTGTAAACTTATGCCACTCTAAATGCTCACTGGCAAAGCAGATGTAGCTGTGAGTTCTTGTAATCAGTCCCAGCACCTCTGTTTGTAGCCTGGAGAAAGTTCATTGATTGATGCCTATAATTCATGAATAAACTGCCTGGAATGAACTGATGCCAAGAAATTACAGAATTGCCAGCAGTTTTACATACATGGAATGACATGGCTCACTCCAGTTATCTACAGCTCCCGGCTTTATATGCAGTATGATTATTTTATTGTTACATTGCAATACTGCAACTAAATCAAGATGATTACAACATAATTATACAAAGAATGATTTAACATTCTCATTAGCGAATATCATAACATAATGAACAGTTTATATAATTAAAGAAAAAAGAGTGAGCTTCAGTTCTAAGTGGCAAATAGAACACTTAATAAATACAAAATTCCAGAGACTACTACATTTAGGTTATGTCGATATAAAAGTAAAAGTGATTGTTTAAGATGCACAGTTATCTAGGCAAGTTCTTTTTCAGGAAGCACATGTGACCACCTGCTCTCATAGGTTAGCAAAGCCCTTTCGTTCGAAATCGGTTTTTAACCTTCCTGACAAGAGCAATTATTTCAATTCTGACCACTGTCACTTTATGTTTGCAAACTGGAATGTTTCAACGGATCCCACTGATTCTGAGATTGTGTTTTTTTCATGACAGTTGTTAATTTTAGATCTATATTTTTAGCAATTCTCAAACTTTTAAATTTGTATGCCCTTGAACCAGATAGTTATATCACAGAAACAGTTTACAAATAAAATGTATCAAATGTCTACTTTACACATGCATCATGTTTTAAAAATATATATTTTTCCCTTAGGTAGTAAGAAGGGTTAAAAGTTTATGAGCAATTTCCATCAAAATTTACAAAACCATTTTTTTAGAGGCCACATCACATTTGAAGTGACTTTGAAAGCCTATGTAACATAGTAACATAGGTATTAAGGTTGAAGGAAGACTTTAAGTCCATCTAGTTCAACCCATATCCTATCCTAACCTGCCCTAACATGTTGATCCAGAGGAAGGCAAAAAAAAACCCAAGTGGCAAACATTAAGCTACACATTGGGGAAAAAATTCCTTCCGATTCTACATACGGCAATCAGACTAGCTCCCTGGATCAACGCAGTATCTAGGAAACTAGTGAATATAGCCTGTAATATTATACTTTTCAAGAAAGGCATCCAGTCCCTTCTTAAATTTTAGTAAGGAATCACTCATTACAACATTAGACGGCAGAGAGTTCCATAGTCTCACTGCTCTTACAGTAAAGAATCTGCGTCTGTGATTATGGCTAAACCTTCTTTCCTCCAGACGTAGAGGATGCCCCCTTGTCCCCGTCACTGGTCTAAGAGTAAAAAGATCATTAGAAAGGTCTTGGTACTGTCCCCTCATATATTTATACATTGTAATAAGATCACCCCTAAGCCTTCTTTTCTCCAAACTAAATAACCCCAAGTGTAATAACCTGTCCTGGTATTGCAGACCCCCTAGTTCTCTAATAACCTTGGTCGCTCTCCTCTGCATCCGCTCCAGTTCGGCTATGTCTTTCTTATACACCGGAGACCAGAACTGTACACAGTATTCTAAGTGTGGTCACACCAGTGACTTGTTTAGAGGTAAAATTATGTTCTCCTCATGAGCATCTATGCCTCTTTTAATGCATCCCATTATTTTATTTGCCTTGGCAGCAGCTGCCTGACATTGGCCACTAAATGTGAGTTTGTCATCCATCCATATACCCAGGTCTTTTTCAGTGACAGTTTTGCCCAGTGTTTTACAATTAAGCACATAATTATACATCTTGTTTGTTCTACCCAAGTGCATGACCTTACATTTCTCCCCATTAAAGCTCATTTGCCATTTATCAGCCCAAGCTTCTAGTTTACATAAATCCTCCTGTAATATAAAATTGTCCTCCTCTGTATTTATTACCCTGCTGAGTTTAGTGTCATCTGCAAATATTGAAATTCTTCTCTGTATGCCCCCTACAAGGTCATTAATAAATATGTTAAAGAGAAGCGGCCCCAATACTGACCCCTGTGGTACCCCACTGCTAACCGTGACCCAGTCCGAGTGTGCTCCATTAATAACCACCCTTTGTTTCCTACCCATGAGCCAGTTCTTAACCCACTTAAACATATTTTCCCCTATCCCCATTGTTCTCATTTTTTGTATCAACCTTTTGTGTGGCACCGTAGCAAAAGCTTTTGAGAAGTCCATGAACACCACGTCCACTGCGTTCCCTTGGTCCAGTCCGGAACTTACCCCTTCATAAAAGCTTATCAGATTAGTCTGACAAGAACGGTCCCTCGTAAACCCATGCTGATACTGTGTCATGAGGTTATTCAGCCTCAGATACTCCAATATAGTATCCCTTAAAAAACCTTCCAGGATTTTACCCACAGTAGATGTTAAGCTCACTGTGTTATGGGTCTGCGGAACACACCAAATATATAATGTAGAAAGGTGCGTTCGCAGCCCGGGGTCCACCGTGCAAGCGGAGCCTGCTGCTAGTAAAAATGGCGCGAGAAGCAAACTCTGTTATCCCGCAGAGTCGCCAACATAAACGCCGTAATGCGCTGTGGCAATGAGTGCAAACTCTGTTACTCCACAGAGCCGCTAGAAGGAGAGCCGCAGCGCTATATGGCGATGTGTGCGCACTCACTAGACACAACTGAGTGGCAAAGAAAACACGCTAGGGCGCTGACTAGCGTTGAAAGCGAACCCTGTTACGTCACAGGGCCGCTGAGAAAAAGCACTGTGTCCTGTAAGGCTCTCAGGTACACAGTTAAGTGCTAAGCGTACATAAAGCGTGATCATGTGCTAATGTCCTCGGGGGAGTCACCCGCAATCTATAGTGTCTGAACGCCAGACCCTGAATACGGCAATCAAAACTCCTCACCGGTTATGCCGGTAATCTAGGGCATCTAGGACACCGACCCTGACCAGCTACCATACCAAACTCCTCACCGATTAAGTCGGTATTCTAGTGGCTTATTTCAGCCGGGTCCCTATCCACACATACACATGACCACACTGGCGCATAGCATACAATGGTTTATATTAGCGCATGGCGGCCCAGCCATGCTACCCTTTTATAGCAACAGCTACAGGACCTTCCAGGAACAAGGACCAATGAGAAACTGTTACAAACACATGTAGCTACATGACCTTCCTGGCGGACCAATAGGAGCCGCTGCAGCACCTGAACATGTGACCCCTGATCTCCAATGAGAGATCTCACTCTGGGCATGCTCAGAAGGGAAAACGCAGGACTTTGTCCCAAAGACGTCTGCTCTAGCACTGGCTATAATAGCAGATCCAGGAAAGGCAGCAGCAAGTCACTGCACAGTAGTGGAGTGGGCAAGACGCTTGGACCGACGTGTCTGCTGAGCAGGCTCCACTGTGGCCAGAGATAAATGGGAGACCGCAGCAGGACGGGTTCGAGACTCCCCTTGTGCAGCAGCGGGAAATCCAACCCTAACATTACCACCCCTTCTTTGGGCCTCGCTGCGCTCAAAGGCTGCGGAGAGTGAATATGCTCGGCAGGCTCCCAGGATCTATCCTCAGGCCCATAACCCCTCCAATCCACCAAATAAAATTTTTTGCCTCGTACCACGTTGCACCCAACAATGGCGTTCACCTCATGATCGTCGGTAGATGAATCCGACGTCCCGGCAGATGACTCGGAAAACCGGGAAATGGCCACGGGTTTCAAGAGGGACACGTGAAAGGTGTCAGTGATACCAAGGCGAGGTGGAAGGGCTAGGCGGTAAACCACCGGGTTCACCTGCTCAAGAACTTTAAAGGGGCCCAAAAAGCGAGGTGCCAACTTGGTGGACTCTACCCGCAGCCTGATGTTTCGGGCAGAAAGCCACACTAGGTCACCCGGAGCAAATGTAGGAGTGGGGCGCCGATGGGCATCGGCCGAAGACCTCATCCTCTCTTTGGAGGCCTGAATGGCATCCTGAGTGCGGTCCCAAATGTCCCGTGCCTCCACAGCCCTGTCTGCCACCCTGGAATCGGCGGAAGACACGGGCATAGGCACTGGTACCCACGGATGCTGACCGTAGTTCAGGAGGAATGGGGTCTGTCCGGTGGAGTCAGCCACAGCATTATTTAGAGCGAACTCAGCCCACGGTAGCAAGGATGCCCAGTCATCCTGCCTGGCAGAGACAAAATGTCGCAAGTATGTGACCAAGGTCTGGTTGGCCCTCTCTATCAACCCATTCGTCTCGGGATGGTATGCAGAGGAGAGATTCAACTCAATGCTGAGTAGACGACACAGCTCTCTCCAGAACCGAGACGCAAACTGGGGACCTCGATCACTGACAATTTTGTCTGGCATACCGTGTAGGCGGAAAATATGCCTAATGAATAATGCTGCCAAGGCCCGTGCAGACGGTAACCGTGGTAACGGCACTAAGTGCACCATTTTGGAGAAGTGGTCGGTTATCACCCAGATGATGGTGCAGCCCCGAGACTTGGGTAAGACCACCACAAAATCCATCCCGACCATCTCCCAGGGCCTGTCTGCCACCGGTAAAGGAAAAAGTAACCCAGCTGGCCGTTGTCGAGGGGACTTATTCTTGGCGCAGGAGACGCACGCCTGAACGTATTCCCTGACGTCATGGGCCATCTGCGGCCACCAGTATGTCCTCGCCAGCAACTCAGAAGTCCTTTTGGTCCCAAAATGTCCACCCACCCTGGACGAATGTGCCCAAGAGAGTACTTCCGGTCGCAAATTGGTGGGCACAAAAGTCTTGCCCGAAGGCACAGACTCAAGCGAAACCGGAGCCACCGTTCTTAGGCTTTCTGTGGGGACAATCAGCCGAGGCTCCTCCTCCACCTCCTCAGAGGACACCACGGAGCGGGATAGAGCATCTGCGCGAATGTTCTTCTCACCGGAGAGGAAATGGAGGGTAAATGGAACCGGGAGAAAAACAAGGACCATCTGGCCTGATGGGAATTTAGCCGCTGGGCTGTCTGCAAATACACCAAGTTCTTGTGGTCTGTGAACACTTGGAAGGGGAAGCGAGCCCCCTCCAGAAGATGTCGCCACTCGGAGAAGGCCAACTTCATAGCCAGTAACTCCCTGTCCCCGATGGAATAATTCCTCTCTGCTGGTGTAAAGGTTTTGGAAAAGAAGAAGCAGGGATGCTTCCGACCCTGGGCATCCTTTTGAAAAAGGACTGCTCCAGCACCAACAGAAGAGGCATCCACCTCTAAGATAAACGGTTTATCGACATTGGGGCGATGTAAGATGGGAGCACTGGCGAAATGCGACTTGATGGAGGAGAACGCCTTGGTGACCTCCTCTGACCACAACTTGGGATTAGCTCCCTTCTTGGTGAGGGCTACCAAGGGAGCTACCAAAGTGGAGAAGTGGGGAATGAATTGGCGATAGTAGTTAATGAACCCCATAAAGCGCTGCACCGCCTTAAGGGAGTGGGGTTCTTGCCAATCCATCACAGCCTGTAGTTTGGTAGGATCCATAGCCAATCCCTGGGTGGAGATGATATAGCCCAGAAAAGGTAGATACTCCTGCTCAAACATGCACTTCTCCAACTTCACATATAGGGAATTTGCTCGCAAGAGGTCGAAGACCTTGCAGACATCTCTCCGGTGGGAGGCCATATCTGGAGAAAAGATGAGAATGTCATCCAGATAGACTACCACCGAGGTGGTCAACATATCCCGGAAGATGTCGTTCACAAAGTCTTGGAAGACAGCTGGAGCATTACAGAGCCCAAAGGGCATTACCAGATATTCATAATGCCCATCCCTGGTGTTAAATGCCGTCTTCCACTCGTCCCCCTCACGGATGCGAATCAGGTTATACGCACCCCGCAGGTCTAGCTTAGTAAATACCCTTGCTCCCCGAAGCCTGTCAAAAAGCTCAGAGATTAGCGGCAAAGGATACTTATTTTTCACGGTGATAGCGTTGAGACCCCTATAATCAATGCACGGACGTAGTTCTCCGTTCTTCTTCTGCACAAAGAAGAACCCCGCTCCCGCTGGTGACACCGACTTCCTAATGAATCCCCTTGCCAAGTTCTCCTGAATATATTGGGACATGGCCTCTGTCTCAGGAAGAGAGAGGGGATAGACCCTTCCTCTAGGAGGCTCAGCTCCAGGCAAGAGGTCGATAGGACAGTCATAGGGGCGATGAGGCGGAAGAGTCTCCGCAGCCTTCTTTGAGAAAACGTCGGCATAAGACCAATAGACCTTGGGAAGAGGAGAGAGGTCTATGGGTATCTCAGTGGTGTTGACCTGCACGCTGTCCCTAATGCATCTGCCTTTACATAAATTACCCCAACCCAGAATTCTCCCTGAAGCCCACTCAATATGGGGAGAGTGGTGGCGGAGCCAGGGTAATCCCAACAAAACCTCATCTATACCCTCAGGGAGGATAAAAAATGATATATTCTCCTGTTGGGAAGAAGACATAGACAAGGTGAGTGGAACAGACTGATGGGTGATTTGTGAGGGCAGAATTGCTCCGTTCAACACCCAAACCAATACTGGTTCAGCCAGCAACACCAAAGGCATGGTGTGGCGAGAAGCAAAGGAGGATGACATAAAATTTCCCTCTGCCCCAGAATCCACACACAGCTTGACGGGTAGGGTGGTAGAACCGTGGGTAATTATCCCCTTTAGGAGCACTTTAGGGGCAAAACTCATGGCGTCCAGTGACCCTGTTCCTACGGTTACTGGGCGCGACTGCTTATTCAGCTGCTGTGGACATCGGTTGGCAAAATGTCCCTGCTGCTGGCAAATATAACAAATCGGGGATGGACGAGTGACCCGAGATTTAGATCCTGCAGGAGCAACCTCCTGAAGGTCGGGCGCCTGAACAGGTGACTCCAGAGAGTTGGTGAAGGTAGGAGCCAACTGGACCCTCTGCCTACACTGGACACGTTCCAGCCTCCGCTCGTGGAAACGGAGGTCGACGCGGGTGGAAATAGCGATAAGCTTCTCCAGTGTGGCAGGAATCTCCCTGGTAGCCAAGGTGTCTTTCACATGACCTGCCAGTCCTCTCCAGAACACGGGAATGAGGACTTTATCTGGCCACTCTAATTCCGAGGCCAGAGTCTGAAATTGGACAGCAAAATGGTTGACCAAAGCCGAACCCTGGGTACTTGCCAGCAGTTTGAGCGCCGCATCGTGGGTGACCTGAGGTCCTAGAAAAACCTTTTTCAGAGCCTCCAGAAAACGAGAACCGCTCTGCACCACACGGTTGTCGCGCTCCCACAGCGGCGTTGCCCACTCCAACGCTCTGCCCGACAGAAGAGCTATCACAAAGCCCACTTGTGCCCGATCCGTGGGGAAACGTGCAGCCAGAAGCTCGAGGTGTATGGAGCACTGACTTACGAATCCCCGACATTGCTTGCTGTCACCAGCAAACTTGTCTGGAAGCGGGAGGTGGGACAATGTAGGGACAGAGGTGGCAGAGGACAAACTGGCTTCAGCTACACTAGCAGCCTGAACAGCGACTGCGGTAACATCCACAGCTGAGGTTGTGCGCTCAAGAGACGCCAACCTACCCTCCAGCTGCTGGATGTACAGCTGTAATCGCTGTTCATCCGCCATTTTACTAGCCAGACCCTGGCGCTAATATTATGTTATGGGTCTGCGGAACACACCAAATATATAATGTAGAAAGGTGCGTTCGCAGCCCGGGGTCCACCGTGCAAGCGGAGCCTGCTGCTAGTAAAAATGGCGCGAGAAGCAAACTCTGTTATCCCGCAGAGTCGCCAACATAAACGCCGTAATGCGCTGTGGCAATGAGTGCGAACTCTGTTACTCCACAGAGCCGCTAGAAGGAGAGCCGCAGCGCTATATGGCGATGTGTGCGCACTCACTAGACACAACTGAGTGGCAAAGAAAACACGCTAGGGCGCTGACTAGCGTTTAAAGCGAACCCTGTTACGTCACAGGGCCGCTGAGAAAAAGCAGTGTGTCCTGTAAGGCTCTCAGGTACACAGTTAAGTGCTAAGCGTACATAAAGCGTGATCATGTGCTAATGTCCTCGCGGGAGTCACCCGCAATCTATGGCGTCTGAACGCCAGACCCTGAATACGGCAATCAAAACTCCTCACCGGTTATTCCGGTAATCTAGGGCATCTAGGACACCGACCCTGACCAGCTACCATACTAAACTCCTCACCGATTAAGTCGGTATTCTAGTGACTTATTTCAGCCAGGTCCCTATCCACACATACACATGACCACACTGGCGCATAGCATACAATGGTTGATATTAGCGCATGGCGGCCCAGCCATGCTACCCTGTTATAGCAACAGCTACAGGACCTTCCAGGAACAAGGACCAATGAGAAACTGTTACAAACACATGTAGCTACATGACCTTCCTGGCGGACCAATAGGAGCCGCTGCAGCACCTGAACATGTGACCCCTGATCTCCAATGAGAGATCTCACTCTGGGCATGCTCAGAAGGGAAAACGCAGGACTTTGTCCCAAAGACGTCTGCTCCAGCACTGGCTATAATAGCAGATCCAGGAAAGGCAGCAGCAAGTCACTGCACAGTAGTGTAGTGGGCAAGATGCTTGGACTGACGTCTCTGCTGAGCATGCTCCACTGCGGCCAGAGATGAATGGGAGACCGCAGCGGGACAGGTTCGAGACTCCCTTTGTGCAGCAGCGGGAAATCGAACCCTAACACACTGGCCTATAATTTCCAGGTTCAGTTATTGCCCCCTTTTTGAATATTGGCACCACATTTGCTATACGCCATTCCTGTGGTACAGACCCCGTTATTATGGAATCTTTAAAGATTAATAATAATGGTCTATCTATCACTGTACTTAATTCCTGCAGTACTCGGGGGAGTATCCCATCCGGGCCCGGGGAATTGTCAATTTTAGTGATTTTTAGACGCCGCCGTACTTCCTGCTGGGTTAAGCAGGTGACATTTAATGGAGAAAATTTTTTTATCACTGATCATGTTATCTGTCATGGGATTTTCTTGTGTAAATACAGTTGAAAAAAAGTCATTTAGCATATTGGCTTTTTCCTCATCCTCATCCACCATTTCACCCAGACTTTTTTTAAGGGGACCAACACTATCATTTTTTAGTTTCTTGCTATTTATGTGACATAAAATACCCCAAAGTGACATGATTTTAAAATCTGTACTTTGCAAAACCACATTCATGAACTGTATTAATTCTTAAGGTGCTTCAAGGAATTAAAGTAATGTGAAAGGAAAAAAAATATTTACTTTTTCCCACAAAAATGTTAATTTAGCTCTACATTTTGCATTTTTACAAGAGTAACAAGAGAAAATGCACTGTACAATTTTTTTGTACAGTATGAGGTGGAAAACTACTGCTTGGGCGCATGGCAGGTATTGGAAGGTGTAATAGTATCATTTGACTTTTGGGATGTAAAATTTTCTGGAATCCATAGCTGATGCCATGTCAGGTTTCCAGTGCCCCTGGTGTACCTGAACAGTAAAAACCCACAAGTGACCACATTTTGGAAACTGCTTCATTCAAGGAATTTATCTAGATGTGTTGTGAGCACCTTGAGATCCCAGGTGCATCACAGAATTTTAAGATATTGAGCTGTTAAAATGAAAATAAAAATTACATCTTTCCCACAAAAATGTTGCTTTGGCCCCAAGTTTTTTCATTTTCACAAGGGTAATAGGATAAAATTCAATGTATAATTTGTTGTGAAATTTCTATTGAATACACCGATACCCCCATATATGGTGTAAAATTACTGTTTGGGCATACAGCGGGGATTGGAAGGGAGGAGTACAATTTGACTTTTGGAGCACAAAATTAGGCCCCTTTCACACGTACTGATATTTCCAGTACCACCTGTGTGCCACATCAGTACCACACAGACGGCCGCCGCGGAAGTGGTGCTACTGTAGGCCGCTGTCCCCCTGCTGCTGGTGCCAGCAGTCATCATTCTCCCTGCGAGCAGAGGAGAACGATGAGCTGTATATTAATATACAGCTCATCGTTCTCCTCTGCTCGCAGGCAGAGCAGGGAGAATGACAGCAGGCTTCAGCATCAGCTGCAGGGGGACAGCGGTTTACAGTAGCTGATTCTTCCCCAGCGGTCTTCTGTGCACATGTAGGACAGTTTGCACTTTTCTCTGTGTGCACGTGTGTGGCACGTTTTGCAGCCTATGTGTGTTAGGGTTCGAGTTTCCACTCCTGCACAGGGGGAATCTCGAGCTGTTCCTGCAGCGGTCCCCCATCCGTCTCCGGCCGCAGTGGTTCCTGCTTAGCAGAGACGTCAGTCCCAGCATCTTGTCTGGCCCAGTACTGTGCAGAGACTTGCTGCTGCAACCAGTGTTGGAGCAGGCAGATTTGGGACTAAGTCATTTGTTTCTTCATCTGATCATGCCCAGGGCAAGATCTCCCATTGGAGATCAGGGGTCACATGCTCAGTTAAAGCTGCCACTCCTATTGGTCCTTCATGAAGTTCCTGTGGCTGTTGATGTTCTGAAGCAGCTTCCCATTGGTCCTTCCTGGAAGGTCTTTTTCTTGTGGCTGCTATAAAAGGCTGTCCTTACCGCACAGCCGTGCGCTAGTATCAACCGTTATATGCTTTGCGCCAGTATGGTCATGCGTGTGTGTGGTTAGGGCGGCTGAATTACGTCATTACAATACCGACCTAATCGGTGAGGAGCTTGGTTTGCTAGCTTGTCAGGGTCGGTGTTTTAGATGCCTTAGATCACCGGCATAACCGGTGAGCAGTTTGATTGCCGTATTCAGGGCCTGGCGTTCAGACGCCATAGATTGCGGGTGACTCGAGGACATTAGCGCATGATCACGTTCTATGTTCGCTTAGCAGTCAACTGTGTACCTGGGTGCCTAACAGGACACAGAAGTTTGTCTCAGCGGCCCTGTGACGCAACAGGGTTCACTTTCAACGCTAGACAGCGACCTAGCGTGTTTACTTTGCGACTCAGTGGAGTTAACTGAGTTCGCACACATCGCCTTATAGCGCTGCGGCACTACTTCTAGCGGCTCTGTGGAATAATAGAGTTAGCACATATTGCCACAGCGCATTAGGGCGTTTATTTTGGTGACTCTGCGGGATAACAGAGTTCGCTTCTTGCGCCATCTTACTAGCAGCAGGCTCCGCCTGCACGGTGGACTCCGGGCTGCGAACGCACATCTCTACATATTATATTGGGTGCATTCCTCAGACCCTAACATAATACTAGCGCCAGGGTCTGGCTAGTAAAATGGCTGATGAACAGCGTTTACAGCTGTACATCCAGCAGCTGGAGGGTAGGTTGGCGGCTTTTGAGCGCACAACCTCAGCTGTGGATGTTACCGCAGTTGCTGTTCAGGCTGTTAGCGAAGCTGCAGCCAGTTTGTCCTCTGCCACCTCTGTCCCTACATTGTCACACCTCCCGCTTCCAGACAAGTTTGCTGGTGACAGCAAGAAATGTCGGGGATTCGTGAGTCAGTGCTCCATACACCTCGAGCTTCTGGCTGCACTTTTCCCCACGGATCGGGCACAAGTTGGCTTTGTGATAGCTCTTCTGTCGGGCAGAGCGTTGGAGTGGGCAATGTCGCTGTGGGAGCATGACGACCGTGTGGTACAGAGCGCTTCTCGCTTTCTGGAGGCTCTGAAAAAGGTTTTTCTAGGACCTCAGGTCACCCACGATACGGAGCTCCAACTGCTGGCAAGTACCCAGGGTTCGGCTTTGGTCAGCCATTTTGCTGTCCAATTTCAGACTCTGGCCTCGGAATTAGAGTGGCCAGATAAAGTCCTCATTCCCGTGTTCTGGAGAGGACTGGCGGGTCATGTGAAAGACACCTTGGCTACCAGGGAGATTCCTGCCACACTGGAGAAGCTTTTGCTATCTCCACCCGCGTCGACCTCCGTTTCCACGAGCGGAGGCTGAAACGTGCCCAGCGTAGGCAGAGGGTTCGGTTGGCTTCTACCTTCACCACCCCTCTGGAGTCGCCCGTTCAGGCGCCCGACCTTCAGGAGGTTGCTCCTGCGGGATCTAAATCTGGGACCACTCGTCCATCCCCGATTTGCTATATTTGCCACCAGCAGGGACATTTTGCCAACCGATGTCCACAGCGGCTGAATAAACGGTCGGAACAGGGTCACTGGACGCCATGAGTTTTGCCCCTAAAGTGGTCCTCAAGGGGATAATTACCCATGGTGCTACCACCCTACCCTACCACGTCCCTCCCACGGCATGCAGCGGAGACCTGACTTAAAACTCTCACCCAGATACTCACCTTTAACCCTTACTTTGGAGATCTACCTGATCCCAACAGTATCTACTGCTTACCTCTGAATTGGGTATTTCTACCCCTCCCGGTACTTAATGTGGCTGATGAAGGTCCGAAATTTAGGACCGAAACGTTTCACTACCGTGGACTACAATAAATATTTACCCTTTTCGCTAAGTTGAGTGCCGAGTTCTCTTTTCAATAACTAGGGTAAGACACAGCAAAAACTGTGGAATGGAGGCCTGAAATACTACAATTTGTAGCCCACAGATAGATGAGGCATCTGACGGTGATAACACACTGTTAAATATGTGGCCTGTATTTTAGTTTTTTTTACAGCAAAATAATGTATAGAACTAGGGTAACACACATCAAAAAAAGGTGAATGCAGGCCTGAAATGCCCAAATTTCTAGCCCACAGATAGATGAGGCGTCTGACGGAGATATCACACTGTTCACTATGTGGCCTGTATTTTTAAATTTTTTATCACAAAATAGTGTATTGAACTAGGGTAACAGACTGCAAAAACAGTGAAATGGAGGACTAAAATGCTACAATTTGTAGCCCATAGATAGATGAGGCATGTGACGGTGTTAACACACTGTTAAATATGTGACCTGTGTAATAGCGTGCAGGTGCAGGGTATGTAACCACGGAACAAAGCCAGATCAACAGTGAAGGATTTATTTACTAGGATAAGATTCTCCTCACAGGGAGAAAATAGTGGGGATCAAACTAATATTATAACAGTACATTATCAACATATGAAGTCTAAATGCGAGTAATCAAACAGTCGAGCAGAATAACGATAATTAACGGGAGTTTCAGGAAACTTATCAGTCTGAAGTATGCTTGCCCTCACCGGGTCCTCCTCTCCAACGTAGGTGCCAACATCAGCGGCACTTGTAGTCTCTCTGTGTACCCTGTCATCTCTGGGAGATCTGTAGTTTCTGTGAACTGGTAACAGGGTCCTCAAGGGTTAATGTGAGAGGCAGGGGAAGACTGGGACAACTACGTGTTCCTTGCTCTTAGTCTCTGCTTCGGAACTAACAGTCTCTCCACTGGAACAAGGCTCGGTCTTTGATTAAGCTTCTCTGCTGGGGTCAGGAGCTCTGAACCGTCACTGTGGCCGCGGCGACTATGCGAGCGAGTCTCCATCCGCGTGCGGTCAGGAGCGAGTCTGGTTACTATCTCAGGGGATTCTGCATTCACGTACTCATAGTCAGCAGCCAGTCTGTTCCGTTTCTCTTTCTTAGCTTTCTAACTGAGAGGAATCCTCCCTCCCTCACGTGCAGCTCTATGTACCTCTGTCTGCTGAACAAACTCCTCTCTAGTCTGCGTGCCAAACTCTCCCACCCTGAGTCTCTCTTGCTTCCTGTCTGCGTCTCCAAACATCCTCACCGGGAAACCTGCTGTACAGCACCAAGGTTCTGGACATGGAGCAAAAGAGGTAACACCCTTCAGACTCTTCCTGTGCTTCACGCCCTTACATTCCCCCCCTCTTTTAGCTCGCCATCCCACTGGTGAGAGTTTCTGAAGTTCTTGTTGACAATATTCCAATCCCTGCGCAATCTGCTGCCAGATGAACTCATCCTGATTGTAGCGAACAGGTGTATACCAGCCGTTGAACGTTCAGAGCGTCTCAGCTCAGCAGGGACAACAGTGTCAGCTGTTGTGAGAGGAACAGAAGTCGAGGCCACTGCTGACATGTTGGTAATTTCAGGCTCCAACCCTGCTTCCAGGTTTCCTGGGGGAAATTGGGTGTCTTACTCATCTTCAACATCAACATTGACCACTGGTACTGCCTGTGAGGGTACTGGAGCCAATTGAACTGGTTCGGGATCTCGAGACAAACAAGGACGCAACATATTCCGATGCAGCGTGCGAGTGGGAGCCCCTTATTCTGTTTCTGGCTGGACCTCATAGACAGGACCCTTGTTGCCAAGTCGCAGCTTCACCCTGTATGGCTTTTTCTCCCACCGGCACTCCAATTTGTAGTGTGGGCGCTTTTCTCTCACCAAGCCTCGCTCTCCAGGCCGCCGAGCTGTCCCTATTTGAGGAATGACTTGAGGATGTTCCAATTCCTGCAGACAGTCCTGCACTAACCGATTGATAGTCCATAGCAGACAACGGTGTTCTTTAACCATGAGTACACCCCATCCGTGGGTAGTCCTCCTCGGGCTCCAACGCCAACTCCACCAACTCCTTCCCGGACCGTACGAAGAACAGAGAGTAGGGTGTGAAGACAGTGGTGCTATGTTTCCAATTGTTATACACCCACACCAATTCAGGGATGAACTCAGTCCAACATGCCTTCTGATCCTCTTCTAGTGTCCTCAGCATCTGGATCAGGGTGCCGTTAAATCTCTCACAAGCTCCGACCCCTGTGGATGATAAGGAGTTGTCCTAGACTTATTGATTTTGCTCAGCTGGTGCAGCTCCTCCATCACTTTCCTGAGGAATCAGGCCCACTGATCAGAATGAATGCATTTGGGGCACCTGTACACCTGAATGAAGTGTATGAAGATTGCGTGAGCAGCAGACTCGGCAGTCTGGTCCGTGTTGGTGTCACTACCGCAAACTTAGTAAAATAGTCTATCATCACCAAACAATGCTCATAGCCTTGATGTGCTGGTCCAATGGTCAGGTAGTCTATGGCCAGTAGATCCATAGGGCCGGAGGACTTCACTGTCTCTGAGGGGGCCCATTGTTCCGGCGGTTTGACCAGCTCACAACTCCGGCACTGTTGACCGACCCTTTCCACACTGTTCCTCAGATTGAGATGATAGAACAGGCGCTGCAACCACTGGAAGGTTTTTTCTGGCCCGAAGTGCGCTCCTTTTTCATGTGCTTCGGTAGCTACCTGGTCTACCAGGGATGAGGGGATAACCGTCTGCCAGACAAGGCCGAGCTCCGATTGGAGGAACATTCTTCTGTACAGGATACCATCCCGCAAATGCAGTCTTTCCCACTGGCGCAGCATCCTCAGCTTCTCAGGTGAGGCAGACCTCCTCTCGCTTTGACTGGGTCCCTGTCTAGACACGACCCACCGTCTCAGCTGCGCTATCTCCTTATCCTCCTTGTATTTGGACCCACTCATCACGGGGCTGCTCCAGCAAACTCACACGTGCTTCTTCTTGACCAGCCTCCTGCATAGCAGCCACCATCCTGGCAGTCTCTCCAAAGTTTGGGACTTCCACGGCCTCAAGCTCTTCTTTCCGAGTGGGCACTGGTTTGCGATAATTCACTCGAGAAAGGGCATCACCATGAACATTCTCTGCTCCTCTCTTGTAGGAGATTCTGTATCGGTACTTGGCTATCCGGTCTACCCATCGTTTCTCTAGTGCCCCTAACTTAGCGGTTTCTAGATGAGCCAGTGGATTGTTATCCATACGTACATGAAATGAACTTCTGAGCCAGCCAAATACTCCGTAAACTTCTCAGTCATCGCCCACACCAGCGCCCACAGCTCCAGTTTAAATGAACTGTAGTTTTCTGGATTCTTTCCGAGTCATGTAGAGACCGACTGGCATATGCCATGCTCTTTTCCATCCTGTATCTGGGATAGCACTGCTCCAAGCCCCTGTAGACTCCAATCAGTGTGTAAGATGAATGGCTGCGAGAAGTCAGCATAGGCCAGCACAAGGGCCTCCATCAAAGCCTTCTTCAGGGCTAGGAATGCTTCTTCCTGACGCTTTCCCCACTGTATGTTCCTGTTTTTGGCACAAGAGGGTACTCCCTTCAACAGCTCCCAAAGAGGATTTGCAATGCAGGTAAAGTCTTTTACGAAGCACAGGAAGTATCAGGTGAGTCCTAGAAATGCACGTGCATCTTTCACAGTTTGTGGGGTTGGTCACTCTTGTACCAGAGCGAGCTTCTCCAGAGAAGGCCTCACTCCCTCAGCAGAGATGACGTGCCCCAAGTATTAAATCTCAGTTCCGAAGAGGTGACATTTCTGGGGTTTCACTTTCAACCCGACTTCTGTAGCTGACTCAGAACCTGCTCCAGTCTCTGCAGATATTCTTCAAAGGTGGGGGCAAAGACTATAATATATTCCAAGTAAATCAAAGTGGCTTCAAAGTTCAGGTCCCCCAAACATCTCTCCATGAGGTGCTGATATGTTCCTGGGGCATTGGCTAGGCCGAAGGGCACGCGGTCGAACTCGTAGAGTCCCATCAGTAGGATGAAGGCTATCTTGGCTTGGTCTCGCTCGGACATTGGTACTTGCCAGTAACAGCTGGCCAGATCTAACGTGGAAAAGTACCTGGCATTCCCTAGCGCAGACAGAGACTCCTTTATCCTTGGCAGTGGATACGAGTCTCACACTGTGCAAGCGTTGAGCCAGCGGTAGTCCTCATAGAAGCGTAGGGACCGGTCCTTCTTCCTCAATAAGACTATGGGGGCAGCCCACTGGCTCTGACTCTCACGTATAACCCCCTTCTTCCACATTTGTGACAGCATTCCCTTCACCTCCTGGTACATCTGTGGGGGTATCTGGCAGTACCATTCCCGGATTGGTGCTGCATCCCCTGTGGGTATCTTGTGGGTGATGGTAGTAGTACGCTCAAAGTCGTCTATGTTTTTGGCAAACACTTCCTGATATTTTCCAAACAAGGCTTCCACCTGGGGCACCTGCTGAGGGGTCAGTTCTGAGAGCTCTTCCCTCATGTGTTCCAGTATCCGTCGCCCCTTCTGTAGCAATCTGGGGTCCGGGGCTGCCTCCGCCTTGACGGTCACCAGCCACGGATCTTCTGTCCTTGCAGTTAGCTGTACGGTTTCAGTGAGAACCAGCTCATCTGGGAGGCCCAGGACATGGGCGACTTCACTCCCGGGGGGTAAAGTTGCATCAGTCTCCATCAAGTTTATACAGCGTAATAGGACAATGCCTTCCCTCACGGTAGTTAGGGTCCAAGCGACCATTATTCCTAGCTGGTCAGCTCTGCTGGGTTTGATCTGAACCTCCACCCCCTCCAGGGGAATACCGGCTCGAACAAGTAGGGGGAGCACAGTCTGTCCAGGGGCAACACTCGATTAACAGAGCTGGGTGTGATGACTTTGCTGAGTTCCTTCCCATCACTGCATGCTTCCCGGACCTGAGCTGTCCATATCAGTTGTTGAAAGATCCTTCTCTGCGGGGTTTGGACGCTCCATTGCTACAGGAACTGCTCTGGGGACTCGTTGAACAAAAGGCTCCCATGACCTTTAAGCACATTCATGCCAATGGTCACGGTATGGTCTTTAGCTGCTTCTCCATCCACCAGTAATATGCCTCTTCTTCCCATATCTTTACCGCAGACTTCTATATTCATCCATACCACCCCTGCGACCGGGATGGGTAAGTGATTGGCCGCAATAAGTTTGATCACTGGGCCCCATTCTGGCCGTAGTGCCTCTGTGAAGTGACTGCGGAAATATCCTTCAGGCATGGTGGTCACTTGTGAGCCAGTGTCTACCAGACACCGCACTGCTCTTCCATTGATTTCTGCCCAGACAAGGGGGCACGTGGAAACAAGGTTGGTGGGACTTCTACTACTCTTCCTCCAATCTTCACGCTTCGGGCGGCGTCCCTCGGACTTGGCACCACCTAGTTTAACTTATGGCAATCCCACGCCGGGGGACAGCTTCTCTACCCCGTACCAAAGGGCCGGACTCTACCGCCCGAGTCCTTCTTGAGGCCGCCATTTCTTCATGGACCTGTCCGCAGTGGTGGTTACTTCTCCGCTCCATATGTTTCCCACTGACCCTGTCACTGCCTGATCTTGCTCTCGCGCACGTGCCTCACTGCCAACTTCAGAGAAAGTTAAATCTGGCTTTACCCGCATGCGCTCCCGCAGTGCCTGTTTCATCAACACGTCGCGCATTCCCGTCACCAACTGAACATCTACTGACCCTACACCCACGCTGTCCTTCCGTCTGATGGCAGTATGGAGCTCTTGCAGGGCTTTCAAAAATTGTGTCACAGTCTCCCCCTCTCTTTGTACCCAGTGAAACAGTCGCATGTGCAGTTCCCCTATATCAGTGGGTTCCCCATGCGTCTCCTCAGATAAGCGCAAAACTTTGTCCAGGTAATCTCTGTCTCGGGGGACCTAAGCATAACAGAATCCCATGCCTCCCCTTCCAGGGCCATTATTGCTTACTCTTCCTCCAGGGCTGGTATCATGGGAAGCACCTGTATCATTCCCCGGATAAGCTCCATCCAACTCCACAACATCACATTGCTCCCAGTAAACTTTGGCAAATTATTCAACATGGCTTCCAGTGAAATGCTAGACCTGGGGCCTTCCCCAACTGCTTTGTCTGCACTTTCTGCAATAGTGTGTGACATCCTGCCGACTACATCAAGTGTAATGTGCAGGTGCAGGGTATGTAACCATGGAACAGAACCAGATCAACAGTGAAGGATTTATTTACAAGGATAAGATTCTTCTCGCAGGGAGAAAATAGTGGGAACAAACTCATTTTATAACAGTATATTTTCAGCATATGAAGTCTATATACAAGTAATCAAACAGTCGAGCAGAATAATGATAATTAACAAGAGTTTCAGGAAACTTATCAGTCTGAAGAATTCTTGCCCTCGCCGGGTCCTCCTCTCCAACGTAGGTGCCAACAGCAGCGTCACTTGTAGTCTCTCTGTGCACCCTGTCGTCTCTGGGATCACTGTAGTTTCTGTGAACTGGTAATCGGGTCCTCAAGGGTTTATGTGAGAGGCAGGGGAAGACTGGTACAACTGCGTGTTCCCTGCTCTTAGTCTCTGCTTCAAAACTAACAATCCCTTCTCTGGAACAAGGCTCAGTCTTTGATTAAGCTTCTCTGCTGGGGTCAGGTGCTCTGACCCGTCACTGTGGCCACAGCGACTATGCGAGTGAGTCTCTGTCCCCGTGCAGTCAGGAGCGAGTCTGGTTTCAATCTCAGGGGACTCTGCATTCACGTACTCAAAGTCAGTAGCCTGTTTGTTCCATTTCTCTGTCTTAGCTTTCTCACTGAGAGGAATCCTCCCTCACCTGCAGCTCTCTTTACCTCTATCTGCTGCACACACACCTCTCTGGTCTGCGTGACAAACTCTCCCGCCCTGAGTCTCTCTCTTCCTGTCTGAGTCCCCAAACGTTCTCCCCGGGAAACCTGCTGTACAGCACCAAGGTTCTGGACACGGAGCAAAGGTGGTAACACCTTCCAACTCTTCCTGTGCTTCACTACCTTACATTTGCATGTAGCGATGCCCAAAAATTTGTACAGCCATGTTCACACAAATGCGATGATGGGACTGTGTCACAACAGGTGGACAATGATGAGACACAATTGCCAGAAAGTCAGGAGGAGGACTAGGGTCAAAAGTGGAAGAGGAGGTGGTGGCTGATATAGTAACTGACCCAAATTAGCAGGAGGACATTCAGAGCGAGGACAGCAGCACACAGGGGGAGGGAGACATAGCACCACAACAGGCAAGAAGAAGCACTGTGGTGGCCGCAGACAGAAGGCGGGCAACCATTCTTCGTAACACTAACACAACGGATGTTGGCAGTACAACTGTTAGGTCTTCCTGAGTTTGGTTGCTTTTTAAAGTCTCTGCCGATAACTCTAAACAGACCATTTGCACCACCTGCCATGACCGCATCAGCAGGGCTAGCAAGACTACCAGCCTGACCACCACCAGAATGATCAGGCACATGGCAGCAAAGCATCCGACTTTGTTGGCCGAACCCCATGGTACAAGGAACACTGTCTGTGGGTAATACCACTGCTTATTCTGCCCTGCACATGTCGTTGCACATACTCAACTACCACCATCAGCAAGTATGTCCATGTACTTGTCCCAGTGCAGCCTTACGTTGTCCATACCACAGCCATTGGAACTCAAGCGGAAATACCCAGCCAACGCCCCACAGGCCACAGTACTAAATTCACACATTTCTCATCTGCTTGCACTCGAAATGTTGCCTATTTTGGCTCATGGAAATAGAGGCGTTCCACAACTTGATGGTGGCAGCTGTCTGAAGGTACTCTGTCCCCAGCCTCCATTATTTCTCCTGGTGTGCCGTCCTGCATTACACATGCACGTATCCCACAACATTACCCATGCCCTCAACAATACAGTTACAGGGAAAGTGCAACTAACCACGGACACATAGACAAGTGCTTCTGGGCAGTGATGGTACATCTCACTAACGGCACACTGGGTTTACATAGTGGAAGTAGGGATCCAGTCGGACCTTGAAATGGAACACGTCCTCCCGTTGCCGAGGATTGTGGGTCCTAGTCAATCAGGGTTGCCCCTCAGTCTACAGCTCCTGCATGTCATCCTCCTCCTCTTCAGCCTGCATCTCCGAAATGACCACATCAGTCACAAGTTGGAAGCACTGCAGCACTGCCTCAACCAAGGCGGTGCTGAAGCTAATATGCTAAGGTGACATACCACACAATGCTGAAGAGTTGCGGACAGCTCTGAAAGAGCAGGCAGATCTGTGGCTGACAATGCTGAACCTACAGCTAGATATGGTCGTGTGACAATGGCCAAAACCTGGTGGCAGCTTTGAGGCAAAGCGAGCTCACACACATACCATGCCTGGCCAATGTGCTTAACCTCATTGCTCGACGGTTTCTCAAAAGCTAACCAGAGCTGCTGGATCTGAAAGTACGCCGCCTGTGTGCCCATTTTAGAAAGTCAGCAACAGCTTCCACCGCCCTTGCCATGCTTCTGCAGCGTTTGCAGCTTAATGCGCACCAACTGGTGTGGGATGTCCCCACGCATTGGAACTCTACACTGCATATGTTGGAAAGGATTTGTGAGCAGAAGAGGGCAGTTGTTGACTACCAGCATCAACAAGGCCATCGGTATTTAGTTCAGACTCCACACATAAGATCTCAGGAGTGGACATGAATGTCAGACATATGCATCATTCTACAAAACTTTGAGGAGTCCATCAAGATGGTGAGCAGCGATGACGCCATAATTAGTGTCACCAACCCACTTCTCTGCATTCTGAAAAGATCTCTGCTCACAATGAAAGAGGATGCATTGCAGGCAGAGCATGATGAAATGGAGCAAGGAACCATACAGGGTGATTACACACAGCCCAGCCTCATGTCATCTCAGTGTGAATTGGTTGACAATGAGGAAGAGGAGGAGGAAGTACAGGAGCTACTTTCCTGCGCTGTAGACAGTACTACAAGCACAACTGTCATACTGTCTGTTCAGCGTGTATGGCCTGAGGACAGGAGGAGGAGTAGTTAAGAGGAGGACAACATGGTCAGTCGTCCTGCTGGTGAGGACACGGAAGTCTTGCCAGTAAGAATTCTGGCACACATGGCAGACTTTATGTTGCGCTGTCTTTCCCGTGACCTTCGCAATATCAAAATTTGTGCTGACACTCATTACTGGTTGGTGACTCTTCTAGACCCATGATACAAGGAGAACTTTCAATCTCTTCTTCCAGAGGCAGATAGGTGTACGAAAATGTTGTAGTACCAGAGGGCCATTGTTGCGGAATTATTAAAAAAATTCTCATCTGAAAACGTTGGCTGCGAGTTCACAGTTCGTTGGACAACCAAGGAGTAGAGGCGAAAGAGACACAACTCCAATCTAGCAGAGGCTGGGTAACACTGGCAAAGTTCTGGGACAGTTTTCTCAGACCCTCCCACTGACCAGGCCCAGAGTCACGGGGTATTGTTACAAGAAGTGGAAAGTTTGGGAAGATGATGATGGAGTCCTTGCTGACCGTACCAACATCCTCTGTGATTTCTCTGTGCCTTTTAATTATTGCGTATCCAAGCTGGACACGTGGCATGAACTGGCTCTATACGCCCTGGAGATCCTGGCCTGCCCTCCCGCTAGCTTTTTGGCAGAGCGAGTTTTTTTGCAACTGAAAATGCTGACAAACTGACTCTTATAAAAATGAACCAGTGCTGGATTGGTGCAGAATTCTGTACACCACTGAATGATAACAGTGAAACATAACTTCCAATAGTTTACTTTTTTTGTGAGGTGTATTACCATGCACCTCTTCACACTCACACATGGGTATACGCTTCCTGACTTTGGCTATTTGGTGTGTTATCCTCCTCATTTTCATCATCCACCACCACTAGATAAATATGGAGACCGTGGTCAGTGATGCAACAGCCAATTTATTGTGTAAAAGGGTGTTTTTGATGCTCTTTTAATTAAAAATTTTACACAGTATGTTGATGTCTACCCCACAGGGGGAAATTTTTGTCAGCCCATGCACTTAGTATATGGGAATTCCAAGTATAAGAGACCCGCTCCTTTAAACTTGGAAGAGCTTTTTCGGAGGGCATCCTTCACGTCTCTTCAGACACCACCACTAGAACATGAGGGTGAATGTGTTCTGTGATGCAACAGCCACTATATTGTTTTGCAAGGGTGTTTATGATGTCCGTAACAAAAAATATTTACACATTAGGTTGATGTGTACCCCCCAAAGAGAAATGTTTGTCAGCCCACACACCTAGTGTATGGTGATTACAAGTATAGGAGATCCGCTCCTTTAAACTGGGAAAACCTTTTTCGGAGGCCATCCTCCACATTTCTTCAGACACACCACTAGAACATGAGGGTGAACATGTTCCGTGATGCAACAGAAACTAAATTGCTTTGCAAGGGTGTTTAGGATGTCCATAACAAAAAATATTTACACTGTCGGTTGATGTGTATCCCCAGGGGGAAATGTTTGTTAGCCCATGCACCTAGTGTATGGTGATTACAAGTATAGGAGACCTGCTACTTTAAACTTTGAAGACCTTTTTCAGAGGCCATCCTCCACATCTCTTCAGACACCACCACTAGATCACCAGGGTGAATGTGTTCTGTGACGCAACAGCTGCGTAATTTTTTTTGAAGGGTGTTTATAATGCCCTTAACAAAAATGTTGAGACAGTATATTGATGTGTACCCCCAGTGGGAATTGTTTGTCAGCCCATACACCTAGTGTATGTGCATTACAACTATAGGAGACCCGCTCCTTTTTAATAGAAACAGATTTTTAGGAGGACTTCCTCCATGTCTCTTCCAAGTGGTATTTGGGTGCATCCAAATTTGGGGCAGGCCTTGCATTCACTGCATAGGCAAACAGTATGGGAGACCGACTTCCTAATAGTATGAACTTTGTGGGTTCTTCATCTTAAATACTGCAATGCTACAATGCTGGATCTTCAGCCTCAGCACTGTAATTCACCAATGCAGGTTCTTCAGCCTCAACATTGCAATTCTTCACTGCTGGTTCTTCAGGCTCAACACTGCAATTGTTCACCACTGGGTTTTAAGCCTCAACACTGCAATTGTCCACCGCTAGGTCTTTAGCCTCAACACTGCAATTGTCCACTGCAGGGTCTTTAGCATCAGCACTGAAATTATCCACTGCAGGTTTTCCAGACTCAATACTGACATTCTCAACTGCCGGGTCTTCATCCTCAATACTCACATTCTCCAATGCAGGTTGTTAAGGCTCAATAATTCACTGCTTGGCAAAAAAATATGGGAGTACCAAATTAATAGGAACAATGCTTTAAGGTGGCCATCCAGTATGTTGGTTCAAATGGTTATTGATGTGCTTGTAACGTTGGGGCAAGGCAGGCCTTACATTCAATGCATAAGCAAACAGTATGGCAGTACCAAATGAAAAAATGGAAACTTTGGTTTCATATGGCCATCAAGGACGTCTGCTCCAAGTGTTATTGGGGTGTGTGTTACTTTGGTGCAGGACAGGCCTTGCATGCAATGCATAGGCTAACAGTATGGCAGTACCAAATGAAAAAAATGGGAACTTTGGTTTCATGTGGCCATCCAGGACATCTGTTCCAAGTGCAATTGAGGTGTGTGTTACTTTGATGCAGGGCAGGCCTTGCATTCAATGCTTAAGCAAACAGTATGGCAGTACCAAATGAAAAAAATGGGAACTTTGCTTTCATGTGGACATCTAGGACATCTGATCCTAGTGTTATTGGGGTGCGTGTTATTTTGGTGCAGGGCAGGCCTTGCATGCAATGCATAAGCAAATAGTATGGGAGTGCCAAATGAATAATGTGAATTTGGTTTTCCTGTGGCCATCCAGTAAGTGGATTCAAAGGCTTATTGGGATGCGTGTTACTTTGGTGCAGGGCAGGCTTTGCATTCAATGCATAGGCTAACACTATGGGAACATTTTTGTCATGAGGTTCTCAAGTATGTCTGTTGAAAGGGTTATTGGGGTGCGTGTTACTTTGGTGCAGGGCAAGCCTTGCATTCAATGCCTAGGCTAACAGTATGGCAGTACCAAATGAAAAAAATGGGAACTTTGACTTCATGTGGCCATCCAGGATAGCTGTTCCAAGTATTTTTGGGATGCGTGTTACTTTGGTGCAGGGCAGGCTTTGCATTCAATGCATAGGCTAACACTATGGGAGACCCATTTTCTTATAATTGGAACACTTTTTCATGAGGCCCTCCTGTACATATCGTCAAATGGGTATTGGGGTGCGTCCTAATTTTTGACAGCCTAGCCACTCACTGCATAAGCAATAACAGTGTAGGAGACCAACTGTTTAATAATGGGAATAGCAAAGCATTGCCAGCTGATGGCCCTTTAAGAAGATTAATGCCGCCTGATGGCCCTATAAAAATAGGCATTGTGACTTTCAAAGTCCTTCCTTTATAAATGAAACAAGATGTGTCTGATGATGTGTCACATACCACATGGCCAGCTAAGGTTATTAAATGTTAACATGACCTTTCCCAGTGAATAAATTTGTATTGGTTGAAAGCAATGCTAAAGTTGAAAAACGCATAAAAAAGCTACGTTTGAACATAGCACAAGTGGTGGAGGTAAATTTTTTGGGGGTTATTTCTTTTGCCTTACATGCAAATTACATCCTGGAAAGGATAGTCCTTAACATATTTCCCTGGAAAATCCATTTTGGTTTTGTTTTTGTATGTTTTAGTGTGCACCTGTAAAAGTGGCATCATATTCTGACAACATTGGTCACAGCAGTATTCCCAATGATGTTCCTGTGTCATTTGAGCACTGTTCCCATCGATTTCAGATGCTTTTAGACTCTTAAAGAACCCCGGGGGGATCACGGCAAAAATGTTCGGTTTTCCCATAGACTTACATTGGGCTAGTTGCTCGGGTCAAGTACCCGAGTATTCCAATTTGCTCGACCTGAGCAACGAGTGCCCGAGCATTTTAGTGCTCACTCATCACTAGTAATAATCTTTTGAGGCACATTCTCTGGCATATCCGTGTCCAACCCATAGCCCAGCTCTTTTACATAGAAGAAAAACATGTGTTTGTCTAGAATTAAACATTAAGACATCAGATGACAGATATCAAGGTATCATTTTATTCAGTTTCCTATGATCTACATGCTCATGTAGATGGCTTAGGACGGTTGATGCACTTTAAACCATTGTATTCTTGATTTGGATGTGAAATAAGCTACACCAGTCATTTCTCTCTATACTGTTGATGAAATAGAAAAACAGAAAACTGAGCCGGAGTATAAGTTGAATAACATAATGTAGGAGCATGTTCATACTGGCCATGGAAACAAAAAGAAAGGACAATGTGTGCATATAGCCTAATAAAAATAAATAAGTAAAAAAGCAAGTGCATTAAATAATTAACCTAGGGTACTTAGTAAACACTGTTTTTGATCAAAAAAGGCATAAGCTGTCCCACTGCGACAAGGTGTGTCCATTGGGACAGTACCTACACTCTCTAATATTAAAACCTACCTAGTGTAAATAGTGGCAGAGAGTCACCGGGTCCCAATCGGACACCCAGCTTTGGAAGGACGATATATGAACTGCCCAGCTCAGTGAAAAGGGGGCCACACCCTATTTTTACTGAATACAAAAATACTAACGAAAAACAGAAAACTGAGCCAGAGTATAACTTGAGTAACATGCATAATGTAAGAGCATGTTTACACTGGCCATGGAAACAAGAAAATCCAAAGAAAGGACAATGTGTGCATATACCCTAATGAAAATAAATAAGTAAAAAAGCAACTGCATTAAATAATTAACATGGGGTACTTACTAAACGCTGTTTTTGATCAAAAAAAGCATAAAGCTGTCCCACTGTGACAAGGTAGGTACTGTCCCAATGGAGTACACCTTGTTGCGGTGGGACAGCTTTATGCTTGTTTGTTTCCATGGTTAGTGTGAACATGCTCTTACATCATGCATGTTATTCAAGTTATACTTCAGCTCAGTTTACTGTTTTTCTTTAGTATTTTTGCATTCAGTACAAATAGGGTGTGGCCCCCTTTTCACTGAGCTGGGCAGTTCATATATAGTCACTCCAAAGCTGGGAGTCTGATTGGGACCCGGTGACTCTCTGCCACTATTCACACTATGGGTTTTAACATTTGAGAGTGTAGGTACTGTCCCAATGGGGTACAACTTGTCGCGGTGGGACAGCTTTATACTTTTTTTTATCAAAAACAGTGTTTACTAAGTACCCTATGTTAATCATTTAATGCACTTGCTTTTTTACTTATTTTTTTCATTAGGGTATATGTACACATTGTACTTTCTTTGGTTTTGTTTGTTGCTGAAATAGATTGGATCATTGACCAATTATAACATACAGGATCGTTTTGAAGATCATAGTCATCTTTATTTTATTTAGTAGTCATCCAGGATCAGTTACCCTGACTGAATGTAAACCTATACTGTTTTTTAAAAAAATCCTTGATATTTTATGTCTCACTTGGTAATGAGTTTTCGATGCAGCTTCTTTTTCTCATTGTAATGTATAGTAGGATTTTTATATTCATATAAAAACATCCTACCCCAAAATTTCACGTGGAATATCACTGGCAATGGAAATAATGTGTTAAAAAATTGAAAGCAAGTTGGAAAAACTTCAAAAACTTCAAATGTCAGTTTAGAAAATAGAACACATTTGAGCATTCAATAATAAATAAATCATGTCCAATGAAGTATTAGTGTGCACAAAACTTTAGCAATTATGTAGAAATATGGAGTGTTACAAAAACTGTTCATAGCTTCTCATAACATCATAGCAACAAACTTGTAGCTAAGGGAATTAAAAACAAAATCTTAAGACAAGTAAAAGTCTGTTAACTACGCATTATATTAAAAAGTAAGTATCATAGGCATCAAAATAATGATTTATAAGTAGTGACAATGCCCAAAGGATCTATTTTATTTGACTTATTGTTACAACTTTGTCATATTTGCTGAAATGTTCCAGAAATAAAAATTCTATCTGTTATAATGGGCTATCAAACCTGTCAAACAATTCGAAGACAATGACGAATAGGATGAGACTGACTGTTTTTTTGTAACTTCCCAAAAGTAAAATTGTTCCATCCAAATGGCCATTAGTAGATTTTCTTTTCAATTATCAAAAGCTTGTTGAAAAAAAAATCTGCCAGATAACGCATCATGCACTGGTAGTGTGCTAGAAGAAAAGATGAAACAGTCACCAAGAAGAAAAAGGGAAAGGGAGGTTTGTAAACTTTCTTTGAGAATATTTCTAGAAATAATTGAAAGAAAAGTGCACGAGTGTGTGTGTGTAATATAGTGTATAACATTAATTCATCTGCACACACATACATACACACATACATCTTGTTATGAACTCCATTTTTATAATTGCAGGTTAAATGTATATATTTAAGTGTACTAATGGAATAGAGGTGTTTTTTCATTTCTTTTTCAACTTATGAAATGCAATGGGCTATATTAAATGTTTAATGTAATTCTAATGCAAGATAATAAAATAAACGCAGACAACATCCGCTTTACAGAACACTTTTCAACACATATATAATCAGATATTTTTATATGTTGTCCTAAAATATGTCAAAAGCAGCCAATTACTGACTAAAACAAATGTCATGTCTACATTTCAACTGTAGACATGACATTCCTGTAGCAAGTGTTGACTCATATGGCCAGCAATGACTTTCACATCATATCTTTCTGATTCCTGTGTATTTCCATAGGACTGATGTCTAGCCAAAAAAGACAAATAATCATATCTAGATGGCAGCATAGAAATTTGGACAGATGAGTATTTTTTATAGTTACATGGGGTGCAGTATATTTTGATATTTCAATACACCATGTGTTCTATTTATATTAAGACACTGTACATCTATAATAGGTGCAAACTGTGTTTACTATAAATAACATACATACAGTAATGTATAACTATACATCATAAGATAGAAAACAAGTATAATAAAGATACTGTAGATAAATTAGTAGTATAATACAGAAGAATAAAAAATCCTCTGTTTGAGGGCTTGCAACCTACAATGAAGAAGGAGAAGGACAGTGGGTAAGGATAAAAGTAATTCAAATAGTAGTCAGTTTTATGGTTATTGTCGGTTTTAGACCATCTTGAGAAATAAGTTTTCAGGCTGATTTCAAAGGTTTCAAAGGTGTAAGAGCCTGACTGATTTCGGAAGTTAGTTCTTGAGTATGAGAGATGCAGAGAAGTAACCATAAAGAAGGTTAACTCCTTAGTGACAGAGCCGATTTGGTACTGAATGACCAAGTCCAATTTTACAATTTTGACCACTGTCATTTTATGAGTTTATAGCTCTGGAACGCTTCAATGTATCCCACTGATTCTGAGTTTGCTTTTCCATGACATATTGTACTTCATGTTAGGCCCCTTTCACACGTCAGTGTCTCCGGTACGTGTGGTGACAGTTTTCTCACGTACCGGAGACACTGACAAACGTAGATCCATTCAAATGAATGGGTCTATGTACATTCCAGTGTGTTTTCACTGACCACAAAACATGCCACACACATGCACATGGAGAACAGTGCACACTATCATTCCCATGCACGGATGCCCGCATGGGAAGTAGCACTACTATTAGCCGCTGTTTCGGGCGGCTGGTGCTGGAGCCAGCAGTCATTATCCCCTGCCTGCCTGAGAGCAGAAGAGAATGATGAGCGGTATAATATAGTCAGAATGACAGCAGGTGTGGGCTTTTGGGACTGTTACCCCATCATTCGATACCTGCTATCGTTCAGACTTTAATATACCGGTCATCATACTCCTCTGCTCGCAGGCAGGCAGGAAAGAATGACAGCCAGCTTCAGCCACCGGGGAACAGCGTTCACAGTAGCCGCTTCTTCCCCGGCGGCCCTCCGTGTGGTACTGATGCAGCACACGGGTGGCACACGGTTGTCACACGTGTGCCACACATAGTACACACAGAGACAGATATCTCTGGTACCTTTTTTGCCACTACCGGAAATATACGAACGTGTGAAACCGGCCTTAGTAGTAAAAATTTCTTCGATATAACTTGCATTATTTTAAAAAAATGGAAATTTTGCAATTTTTAAACTTAATTTTTGTACCCTTAGATCAGAGAGTGATATCACATAGAATAGCTAATGAATAACATTTCCCACCTGTCAACTTTACATCAGCACAATTTAGGAAACTATTTTTTTGTCAGGAAGTTATAATGGTTAAAAGTTGACCAGCGATTTCTCATTTTTCCAACTAAATTTACAAAGCCATTTTTTAGGGACCACCTCACCTTTGAAGTGAGTTTGGGGGATCAATATAACAGAAAATATCCAAAAGTGACACCATTCTAAAAACTGCACCCCTCAAGGTGTGCAAAACCACATACAAGAAGTTTATTAACTCTTCAGCTGCTTCATGAGAGCTTAAGCAATGTGGAAGGAAAAAAATGAACATTTTAGTTTTTTCACAAAAAATTTACTTAGGAACCAAATTTTTTTACTTTCACAATGGTACCAGGAGAAAATTGACCACAATTTTTTTGTGCAATAGCTCCTGAGTATGCCAATACCCCATATGTGTGGGAAAGCCACTGGCAGAGCTCAGAAGGGAGCGAGCGCTGTTTGACTTTTTGAACGCAAAATTGTCTGGAATCAATGGTGGCACCATGTCATGTTTGGAGACCCGGTGATATACATAAGCAGTGGAAACTGTTGTGAACGTATTAGATACAATTTCTGAGCTCCCTCTGGTGGGTGCTGTCGGTACTGAAGCTGTATCGAATGACTGGGCCTCCTCAGCTGGCAGCGATACCTGGCAATCAGGAGTAACTGACTGGACAGATATAAGGGAGCTGCCTTCCCATGATCCTTGCCGTGATCAATTGTTGTTTTCCTGGTTCATTTGGAAGTCTGCTTGGTGTCTTGCCTGCGTCTGCTACTTTCAGATAAGATATTTTCTGCTTATTTCTTTTTGTGTTTGCTATTTCCATTTTTGTCTGCACCTTTGTGGAAGTTAGCCAGGTCCCCTCCTGGGGCCTGTGCTTCTCTCTGTTTTCTGTAGCCACTATTATTTGTTGAATTGCTCTTTCCCTGCTTTTTGAGTGATTGCGGGTTAGCCTTGTTCACTCTGAGATCTGATTTAGTGGATGGTGAGATCGTGTGATCTCAGCATCTTTGTAATCAGAAGTGTTGGAAGTTTTGCCAGGGTTTTGCTGGGTTGCAGATAGAATTCTGTTCTTTCCTGTCCTATTTAGTCAGTGGTTGGCCCCTGCATTTGCTTGCTCTATTTTCTGTCTGTGTTCGTGTTTCATCTTGTCTAACTGCCATTATATGTATGAGGGCTGCCTATTCCTTTGGGGCTCTACTCCGGGGCAGTTAGCTTTCCTGTTTCTGTCTTTAGGTGTAGCTAGCTTTCTGGCTGTGCCGCGGCATCTAGGATCACTGTAGGTACGCTCCACGGATGCTTCTAGTTGTGCGGTTAGTTTAGTTTAGAGATCTACAACCCATAAGTTCCCAACCTCTCAGGTATTCGACTGCCTTGCTATTTTACTCCTGTCCTCCTCTGTTACCAAATCATAACAGAATCACCAGCCTTACTGAAAATTCTATGGTACTCAACAGAAGGGAAAAATAGTTAAAAAAAAAAACTTCAGAGTTGTCAGGAAAAAAAAAAGAGTTGTCAGAAATTTTTTTTCTTTTTTTATATTTACATTTTTCCCTCTTTTCTCTGGGGCTGAGGAGGAATTTTTTCTTCAATGGAAATCAAGCAATTGTCCAAGCGTGTGGAGCAGCTTGCTGCTGAAGTTCGGAGTATGGCAATCTATCTCACTCGGATGCCTGTTGTAGAGCCTAACATTCCTACTCCAGAGTGGTTTTTTGTGGATCACTCTAAATTTTTGAATTTTAAAAATAACTGTAAGTTGTTTTTTGCCTTGAGGCCTAAGTCCTCGGGGAACGCTGCACAGCAGGTTCAAATTGTCATCTCCCTGTTGCAAGGCGACCCTCAGGATTGGGTCTTTTCCCTGACACCTGGGGATCCAGTCTTGACCGATGTTGATGTGTTTTTTCAGGCTCTGGGGTTGTATGATGAACCCAATGTTACTGATAAAGCTGAGAGAACCTTATTGGCATTAAAACAGGGTCAGGAAGCTGCAGAGCTATACTGTCAGAAATTCTGAAAGTGGACAGTCCTTACTAAATGGAATGACAATGCCCTTTTCCGGAAGGGTCAGGCAGAGACTGTAAAGGACATTATGGTGGGATTTCCTGTCCCCTCTGGGCTCAATGACTCTAAGGCATTGGCAATTCAAATTGACAGACGTCTTTGTGAGCGTAGAAATATGCGAGAGTTTGTGACGCCTTGCGAGCCATCCCTTGAGCCCATGCAGTGTTATGGAGTGGCTTCTGGGGCTCAGCGTCAAGAGTTTTGTAAGCGTAATATGTTGTGCTTCTACTGTGGAGACGCTTCTCACGCTATTTCAGTCTGCCCCAAGCGGGGAAGATGTTTTGCGCGCTCAGTTGTTTTGGGTGGTGTTCAGACTAGGTTTCTTTTGACTGTTACCTTGATTTGCTCTGTGTCCACATTTTTGGCTCAGGCTTTTGTTGATTCAGGAGCAGCTCTAAACCTCATGGATTTTGATTTTGCCAAACTTTGTGGTTTTCCCATGATACCCTTGCGGAAGTCTATTCCTTTGCTGGTATTGATTCTACCCCTTTGGCGGAGAATAAACCCCTGTTTTCGACCAAGTTGATAATGTAGGTTGACCTGGACCACCAAGAGAATTGTAAATTTTTGGTATTACATAATTTACATGACGTTATTGTACTGGGTTTTCCTTGGTTACAGACTCATAATCCTGTTTTGGATTGGAAGTCTGTGTCTTTCGTCAGTTGGGGTTGTCAATGTGTTCATAATGACACTCCTATTTTTTCTACCTCTACCCAGTCGGAAGAGGTCCCCGACTATTTGGCTGATTTTTCTGATGTATTTAGTGAGAGTAAATCTGTGTCCTTACTTCCACATAGGAGTTATGTTATGTTTCGGTAGCTGAGGAGTGCAGGTAAAAAAGGCAATACACCAGAGAAGTTGGAATCTATGAGATTGCAGTACCCTGACTAACCACCACAACTAGAGGCAGCCGTGGAGCGTTCCTACGTTGGTCCTAGACGCCTCGTCACAGCCTGAGAAACTAGCTACACCTAAAGATAGAAAGAGGAAAGCTATCTGCCCCGGAGCAGATCCCCAAAGACATAGAAAGCCCCCAAACATATAATGGCGGTTAGACAAGAAGAAATACTGACACAGACAGAAAATAGAATGAGCAAACGTTGGGGCCCAAACTACCTAAATAGAAAAAGATAGGAAGGGTACTTACTGCAATCTCAAAAAACCCTGAAAAGCACCAACTCTACTAATTTCAAAAACACCTGAGATCACACGACCTCTACCACCTAAATTAGCTCTCTGGTGTAACAAAACCAAAACAGCAGCCACTGAAAAAACTGGAAAAAGCAAATGTACAAACATCAGTGGCTGAACAAAACTGAGAGGGCAAAAGCCCCCGGAAGGGACCAGAAGGCCCCCACAGAAGTGCAGGACAAAATGCAAAAATCAAGCACAAAAACAAAAAGAAGAAAATGTCTTATCTGTTAGCAGGAGATGCAGACTCGACACAGCAGGCTACAAAGGAAACAGGAATCAAGGATTGAGACCAGAACAATTGATCACCGGCAACCCTGATGGGAAGGCAACTCCCTTATATAAGACCAGTCAGCAACACCTGATTCCCAATCCTCACAATCTTCACTGGGCAGACCAGTACCGCTTGTAATCACCAGAGGGAGCCTCTGCTCAGAACTCATCTCAAGCCCATTCACAACAGTACCCCCCCTTGAGAGGGGTCACCGAACCCTCATTTGAGCAACCAGGTCGGTCAGGATGAGTTCTATGATACGCACGGATGAGTCTCCTATTTATAACCTCTCCATTTAACCAAATACTGGAGTTTCCGTCTAGAAAAACGAGAATTCAATATTTTCTCAACCACATACTCCAGATTGCCCTCAACCAAAACAGGGTCAGGAGGCAGAGTAGTAGGAACCACTGGCTCAACAAACCTCTTCAACAAGGACTTGTGGAACACGTTATGGATCTTAAATGTCCCTGGAAGAAGCAAACAAAAAGAAACAGGATTAAGAATCTCCATGATCTTATAAGGTCCAATGAACCTAGGCTTAAATTTAGGAGATGCTACTCTCATAGGAATATTTTTTGAGGACAACCAGACCAAGTCCCCTACTTTAAACCGAGGACCATCAGTCCTATGCCGGTTAGCAAACCGCTGGGCCCTCTCCTGAGAGAGGGACAACCTCTCCACTACCTGGTCCCAAATCTGTTGCATACGCTCCACAACAGAGTCAACACCTGGACAGACAGAAGCCTCCGTCTGTCCTGAAGAAAATCGAGGGTGAAACCCAGAATTACAGAAAAACAGAGACATCAAAGTGGCAGAGCTAGCCCTATTATTAAGAGCAAACTCAGCCAAAGGCAAAAAAGAGACCCAGTCATCCTGATCAGCAGACACAAAGCATCTTAGATAAGTCTCCAATGTCTGGTTTGTTCTCTCAGTTTGACCATTGGTCTGAGGGTGAAACGCCGAGGAGAAAGACAATTGAACACCCAGTTTAGAACAAAAGGTCCTCCAAAATCTGGAAACAAACTGGACTCCTCTGTCAGACACAATGATCTCAGGAATGCCGTGTAAACGAACCACGTGCTGAAGGAACAACGGCACCAATTCAGAGGAGGAAGGCAACTTAAGTAATGGCACAAGATGTATCATCTTGGAAAACCTATCACAAATCACGCAGATGGCGGTCATTCTCTGAGAAACAGGGAGGTCGGAAATTAAATCCATAGAGATATGGGTCCATGGTCACTTGGGCACAGGCAATGGCATCAACAAACCACTAGAGCGAGAGCAAGGCTTGGAGCGAGAGCAAGTCCCGCAGGACTGCACAAATTCCCTGACATCACGAGACAAGGTAGGCCACCAAAAGGACCGACTAACCAAGTCTCTGGTACCAAAAATTCCGGGATGCCCAGCCAACGCGGAACAATGAATCTCAGACATCACACTCTTTTTCCACTGGTCCGGGACAAACAATTTTCCAACAGGGCAGCGCTCGGGCCTATCCTCCTGACACCCTCCAAAGCAAGTCTCAAATTGGGTGAGATGGCGGAAAGAACTACACCCTCTTTCAAAATAACAGAAGGATCAGATAACTCAGGAGAGTCCGCAAGGAAACTCCTCGAGAGGGCATCCGCCTTAACATTCTTAGTGCCAGGAAGAAAGGAAACCACAAAATTAAAACGTGTGAAAAACAAGGCCCATCTGGCCTGTCTAGGATTGAGTCGCTTGGCAGATTCCAGATAAACCAGATTCTTATGGTCCGTAAGGACCACCACCTGATGTTTGGCTCCCTCCAGCCAATGTCTCCACTCTTCAAAAGCCCACTTCATGGCCAATAACTCCCGATTACCCACGTCATAATTACGTTCAGTAGGAGAAAATTTTTGAGAGAAAAAGGCACAAGGGTTACTTTTAGAGGTCTCTGGATCTCTTTGGGACAAAACGGCACCTGCCCCAATTTCAGAGGCATCAACCTCCACCTGAAATGGCAGAGAAATATCAGGCTGCCGCAGAACAGGAGCAGAAGTGAATCTCTGCTTAAGTTCCTGAAATGCAGAGACTGCCTCAGGAGGCCAATTCACCACATCAGAACCCTTTTTGGTCAAATCAGTTAATGGTTTAACAATAACCGAGAAATTACCAATAAATTTACGATAAAAATTGGCAAAACCCAAAAATCTTTGAAGAGCCTTTAATGAAGTAGGTTGGACCCAATCACAGATGGCCTGAACCTTGACTGGGTCCATTTCAATAACAGATGGGGACAAAATGAATCCCAGAAATGAGATCCTCTGTACGCCAAAAAGACACTTTGATCTCTTCACATACAGAGCATTCTCTCTCAAAATCTGGAATACAGTTCGAACATGTTTCACATGAGAGTCCCAGTCATTAGAAAAAATCAAGATATCATCCAAATAAACAATCAGAAATTTATCCACAAAATCCCTGAAAATGTCATTCATGAAGGACTGGAAGACAGAAGGAGCATTAGTGAGCCCAAAGGGCATCACAAGGTACTCAAAATGCCCCTCAGGGGTATTGAAAGCCGTCTTCCATTCATCCCCGTGCTTAATGCGAATAAGGTTATATGCCCCCCTGAGGTCAAGCTTGGTAAACCAAGTAGCGTTTTTAACCCTGGAAAACAGGTCAGAAATCAAGGGTAACGGATATTGATATTTCACAGTAATATTGTTCAAAAGACGATAATCAATACACGGCCTTAATGAACCATCCTTTTTGGCCACAAAGAAAAAACCGGCACCTAAGGGTGAAGAGGATGGTCTGATATGACCCTTCTCCAATGACTCCTTGATATAAGACCGCATAGCGTCATGTTCAGGTACAGACAAGTTAAAAAGGCGACCTTTAGGGAATTTACTACCAGGCACTAATTCAATAGCGCAGTCATAGCTCCTATGGGGAGGCAAGGATGCAGATTTACTTTCGCTAAACACATCAGAAAAATCAATTAAAAAGTCAGGAACATCCTGAGCCTGGGGGGAGGCAGAAAAAACAGGAGTGTTGGTATTAACACATTGGCAGCCCCAACTGGTTACAGACACAGATTTCCAATCCAAAACAGGATTATGAGACTGTAACCAAGGGATACCCAGTACGATAATATCATGCAGATTATACAGAACCAAAAATTTGCAGCTCTCCTGATGATCAGGTTCAACCCTCATTATCACCTGAGTAGAGAACTGAGGTTTATTCTCAGCCAAAGGGTAGAATCGATCCCCAGTAGGGGAATAGACTTCCGTAGGGGTATCAAGGGAAACCCACAACGTTTAGCAAAATCATAATCCATCAGGTTAATAGCTGCTCCTGAATCAACGAAAGCCTGAGCAGAAAATGAGGACAGAGAGCATATCAGAGTAACAGTTAATAAAAACTTAGTCTGAACACTACCCAAGACAACTGAGCGTGCAAAACGTCTTCCCCGCTTAGGGCAAACTGAAATAGCATGAGAGGCATCACCACAGTAGAAACATAACCCATTGCGCTTTCGAAACTCATGACGCTGTGCCCAGACACCACTCTATCACACTGCATGGATTCAGAAGCAGGTTCACAAGGCAACACTATGCCACGCATACTTCTCCGCTCACGCAAACGTCTGTCAATTTGAATTGCTAATGACATAGAATCATTGAGACCAGAGGGGACAGGGAATCCCACCATAACATCCTTTACATTATCTGACAGACCCTTCCGAAAAAGGACTGCCAAAGCGTCGTCATTCCATTTGGTCAGGACTGCCCACTTACGGAATCTCTGACAGTATAACTCAGCGTCATCAAGCCCCTCATTTAATGCCAACAAGGCTTTTTCAGCTTGATCAGTGACATTAGGCTCATCGTACAATAACCCCAAAGCCTGAAAAAATGCATCAACATCACTCAAAACAGGATCCCCAGGTATCAGGGAAAAAGCCCAATCCTGAGGATCGCCGCGCAGGAGAGAGATGACAATTTGAACCTGCTGCGGTGCGTTCCCTGAGGACTTAGATTTTAAGGCAAAAAACAATTTACAGTTATTTCTGAAATTCTGAAACTTAGCTCGATCCCCTGAAAACAAATCTGGCATGGGAATCCTAGGTTCCACAACAGGCAACCTAGCAAGATATGCAGCAATACTCTGAACCTCAGTGGCAAGCTGATCCACACGGCCAGACAACTGTGCAAACTCCATTGAGGAAAAAAATCCTCCCCAGCACCCAGAGATACAGAGGGAAAAAAAAAAATGCAACAAACAGAAAAATATCTCTGACAACTCTGACAACCTTTTTTTTTTTCTTTAACAATATTTTTCCCTTCTGTGAGTACCATACAATTTTCAATTTTTTGGGTGATACTGTTATGTTTCGGTAGCTGAGGAGTGCAGGTAAAAAGGCAATACACCAGAGAAGTTGGAATCTATGAGATTGCAGTACCCTGACTAACCACCACAACTAGAGGCAGCCGTGGAGCGTTCCTACGTTGGTCCTAGACGCCTTGTCACAGCCTGAGAAACTAGCTACACCTAAAGAAAGAAAGAGGAAAGCTATCTGCCCCGGAGCAGATCCCCAAAGACATAGAAAGCCCCCAAACATATAATGGCGGTTAGACAAGAAGAAATACTGACACAGACAGAAAATAGAATGAGCAAACGTTGGGGCCCAAACTACCTAAATAGAAAAGGATAGGAAGGGTACTTACTGCAATCTCAAAAAACCCTGAAAAGCACCAACTCTACTAATTTCAAAAACACCTGAGATCACACGACCTCTACCACCTAAATTAGCTCTCTGGTGTAACAAAACCAAAACAGCAGCCACTGAAAAAACTGGAAAAAGCAAATGTACAAACATCAGTGGCTGAAAAAAACTGAGGGGGCAAAAGCCCCCGGAAGGGACCAGAAGGCCCCCACAGAAGTGCAGGACAAAATGCAAAAATCAAGCACAAAAACAAAAAGAAGAAAATGTCTTATCTGTTAGCAGGAGATGCAGACTCGACACAGCAGGCTACAAAGGAAACAGGAATCAAGGATTGAGACCAGAACAATTGATCACCGGCAACCCTGATGGGAAGGCAACTCCCTTATATAAGACCAGTCAGCAACACCTGATTCCCAATCCTCACAATCTTCACTGGGCAGACCAGTACCGCTTGTAACCACCAGAGGGAGCCTCTGCTCAGAACTCATCTCAAGCCCATTCACAACAGAGTTATGATTGTGCGATTGAGTTGGTACCCGGTTGTAAATTTCCCAAGGGTCGGCTCTTCAATTTATCTCTACCAGAGCATGATGCTATGCAATTGTATATCAAAAAGGCTTTGGAAAAGGGTCATATCAGACCATCCTCTTCACCCTTGGGCGCCGGCTTTTTCTTTGTGGCCAAGAAGGATGGTTCATTGAGGCCATGTATTGACTATCGTCTCCTCAATAAGATCACGGTTAAATATCAATATCCATTACCCCTGATTTCTGATTTGTTTTCCAGAGTGAAAGGTGCCAGTTGGTTTACCAAGCTTGACCTTAGGGGCGTATAATCTTATTTGCATCAAGCACGGAGATGAATGGAAGAAGGCGTTTAATACCCCTGAGGGGCATTTTTGAGTACCTAGTGATGCCTTTTGGGCTCATTAATGCCCCTTCCGTATTTCAGTCGTTCATGAATGATATTTTCCGGGACTTGGTGGATAAGTTTCTGATCATTTATTTGGACGATATTTTGATACTTTCCAATGGCTGGAATTCTCATGTGGAACATGTTCGGAGCGTATTCCGGATTTTGAGAGAGAATGTTTTTTATGTTAAGGGATCGAAATGTCTCTTTGGAGTACAGAAGGTATCATTTTTGGGATTCATTTTGTCCCCGTCTGCTATTGAATGAACCCAGTCAAGGTTCAAGCCATTTGTGATTGGGTTCAGCCCACTTCATTGAAGGCTCTTCAGAGATTTTTGGGTTTTGTTAATTTCTACCGTAAATTTATAAGTAATTTCTCTGGTATTGTGAAACCACTGACTGATTTTATCAAAAAGGATTCTGATATTGTAAATTGGTCTCCTGAGGCTGTTTCTGCATTTCAGGAGCTTAAGCGCAGATTCACTTCTGCTCCTGTTCTACGGCAACCTGATGTTTCTCTACCATTTCAGGTGGAGATAGATGCTTCTGAGCCAACCATCAAGTTGTGGTCTTCACTTACCACAAAAACTTGATCTATCTCAAATCAGCCAAACGACTGAATCCCAGACAGGCCAGGTGGGCCTTGCTTTTCACACGTTTTAACTTTGTGGTCTCCTTCTTCTCGGGTACTAAGAATGTTAAGGCGGATGCCCTCTCTAGGAGTTTCCTTGCAGATCTATTGATGTGGCTGAGCCTACTGCCATTCTGAAGGAGGGTGTCATTCTTTTCGCTGTCTCACCCGATTTGAGACTGGCCTTGGAGCAATTTCAGGGGGATAAACCTGAGCGTTGCCCTACCGGGAAATTGTATGCCCCAGACCAATGGAGAGAAAAAGTTATTGTCATGGTTTACTGGGTTCTCGGACCAGGTAGTCACGGGGTTAACTTGGTTGGCCTCTTTCTGGGTCCTGGGAGGCTTTTTATAGACTCCCTGTGAGGCCAATCTTTGTCGTTTATACTCTGACCTTTGGCTGAGTGTGACCCTGTGCTTGTGCCAGTGCTTTGTGCCTGTGCTACGTTTTGTCTGTCTGGTTCTGATTTGGCTGTGTCCCTGTTACGAGTTTTGCCTGTCCCTTTTGTACTGCGTTGCTCACTCTGTGTATGACCTCTTGGCTATGTTCTGATCATTCTCTGCCTGCTCCTCTTGTACTGCGTTACTCCCTCTGTGTATGACCCCTTGGCTGTGTTCTGATTATTCTCTGCCCGTTCTTCTTGTACTGCGTTGCTACCTCTGTGTATTACCTGACTATCCGTTCTGTCTAGCCCCCTTGGTAACTTTATTTCGTAGTTACCCTTCTAGGAGTTTTCCTTCATCTCCTAGTTCTCCTGAGCTTAGGCCACGCCCCTAGGCAGTCACGTGCTTCAGCTCTTCTTGCCTGAAGCATTCTCTAGCTGTTCCTGCTTCCTCTGAGAGACCTGTGGTCAGCTCCACCCCTTGGCAGTCACATGCTGCAGGTCCTGGTCCTCTGAAACACACGTCTTCCTTGCTGCTGCCTCTCTACACAGGTATCTTTTAGGGCACAGTTTGTTTACTCAGGACATTTGCACTGGCTCAGTGAGCATGTACAGTGCGGTGTCCCTGACATTATAAACGACCGTTACAGTTTTTCTGAGGGGGAGATTTAGGAGTGTTATCCCCATGGATCCCATGCAGGTATTAGCAGGTCAGATGGAACATCTGACGCAAGGGTTCCAGGAGTTGAATGTTGAGCAGCGCATGATGGCTCAGACCCAGCAGCAGCTGGTAGATACCATACTGGGGGCTTTCGCTGTGGGGTCTCTGGGTACTGGTGGTAGGGATGTGTCATTAGTATCTCCTGAATCTCCAGTTAAACTGCTCGATTACTTCTCAGGGGATAAAAATGAGTTCAGAGCCTTCAGTAAGGGGTGTAAACTTTTTTTCTCCCTGAGGCCTCGCTCTTCTGGGGATGAGTTCCAGAGGGTGGGGGTCACTATTTCCCTACTTCGGGGGCCCCACAATCCTGGGCTTTTTCTCTCTCTCCTTCTGCTCCTGAGAGGATGACTGTTGATGCGTTTTTTCATGCCCTGGGCCGCATCTATGATGAGCCTGATAGGGTCTGTATGGCTGAGGACATGGTAATGAGTGTTCGTCAGGGTAGACATTCAGCCTAGTGGTTCTGTTCGGAGTTCCGACGTTGGGCAGCGGAGGTCTCCTGGAATGATGCTATTCCACAGAGGCCTGTTTGAACGTCTCCAGGACGCCCTGGCCCTTCATCCTCCACCTGATACTTTGGAGGACACCATAACCTAGGCCATACCAATGGACCACAGGCTACGCGCCAGGGGTGTCATGCAGTGTCAAACCTCACTGTTTGCTGGCAGCAAAGAGACTGGAGCCACTGCTGAGGTCATAGACAGCGGTCGAGGAGGCTGCCCAGACCTTCAGGTACTATTTTCCTCATGTCCTAAAGTCGTGTTAAAGGTGAACTGTTGGTAGACAACTATCATTTTTTCTCAACAGCATTGGTGGACAGTGGTTCATCTCTCAATCTGGTCAGTTCCTGTGTCATCTCCCAACATAAGATAGGGACAGTCAGACTGGAGACACCCCTTAAAATTGTTGCCATCGACTCTTCCCCTCTTACCCGAGCAGGGATTCTTTATGTTTCCAAAAGGTTTTCTTTGCAGGTCAGTTCTTCCCACAAGGAAGTGATGGAATGTTTTGTTATGGACAAATTGCCCACAGGGCTAGTGCTGGGTATGCCAAGGCTTCAACGCCACAACCCGGTGATTGACTGGGAATCAGGGGAGATTATTAAATGGGGATCCCAATGTGTCGACTGTTGCCATAAACCTGTTTGTTGTCTGAAACTTGCAAAACCTGTCTCAGTATCTTCTGTTGGTCTGGAGGGTCTTCCGGAGTACCTGAAAGACTTTGAGGACGTGTTCTCTGAAAGTGAGGCTGAGGCACTGCCCCCGCATAGATCATTTGACTGTGCTATTGATCTTATCCCTGGAGCCAAATTGCCCAAGGCCCGTCTGTTTAACCCCTTAATGTCCACTGACGTGCAGAGTCCGTCATGGCAAGGTGCCAGTTCCGGCACCAGGACGGACTCTGCACGTCATGCTTTTGATCTACCACTGCGTGTAAACACGCAGTGGTAGATCAGTGCCGACAGCTGTCACAGACAGCTGACAGGCACGGCAAGCGGTGCGGGGACCTTTGCCGTCGGTCCCCGCACCCACAGCGCTGTGATTGGTCAGTCAATCTGACTGACCAAACACAGCAGAGATCGCACAGGAGAAGCTGAAATTTCAGCTTCTCCAGCGCGATCAGTGCAGGAGCCAGCGTTGCAGTGGCCAGGCTTCCTGCACTGACAGCCAGGAGCGGAGCCCCCACCGCCCCTGGCTGTTAACCCCCTGACTGCTGCGATCCAGCGCGATCGCAGAGCTCAGGGGGGAGGCAGAGGGTCGGGAGCTCCCTCTGCCTCAGATCAGCGTCCCAGCGATGTAATCGCAGGGCCCGATCTCTGCCTTGATGGCCCGGGGTTGTCATGACAACCTCCGGGTCATTTAGCTACGGGAAGCTGCTGTGATCATGTCACAGCAGCTTCCACTATAGTTGCAATGCATTGCAATGCCAGAGCATTGCAATGCATTGTAACTGCAATCAAAAGTAAAAAAAGTGAAAGTCCCATAAAGGGACAAGTTGAAAAAAATCATTTTTTTAAAAAAAATTGTAAAAAAAATATTAAAAAATAATTTTAAAAAAATCCCCTAAAAAATACACATTTTTATGTAATAAAAAAAAAAAAAAAAAAAAATACACATGTTAGGTATCGCCATGTCCATAAAAATCCCATCTATAAAAGCATAAACCTAGTTAACCCTTCAGTGAAAGCCGTAAAAAAAAAACACAAAAAGTAGTAAATTATACTTTTTCCAAGCAGTATCATTATACCGCTTGGAAAAAGTGCAATAACACGCGATCAAAAAGACAGATATAAATATTAATGGTACCGCTGAAAACGTCATCTTGTCCCGCAAAAAACAAGCCGCCATACAGCATCATCAGCGAAAAAATAAAAAAGTTATAGCTCGCGGAATAAACTGAAGCAAAAATAATTATTTTTTCTATAAAATTCTTTATTGTGTAAAAAACGCCAAAACATAAAAAAAATATATAAATGAGGTATCTCTGTAATCGTAGTGACCCGAAGAATAAAGCTGCTTTATCAATTTTACCACACGCGGAACGGGGGAAAAAAAAATAAAAAAAAAAACAATTCCTGAATTGCTGGTTTTTGTTCATTCTGCTTCCACAAAAATCGGAATAGGAAGCGATCAAAAAACGTTATGTGCCCGAATATGGTACCAATAAATACGTCAGCTCGTCCCGCAAAAAATAAGCCCACAGATAACTCTGTCGGCCGAAATATGGAAAAATTATAGCTCTCAAAATACGGCGATGCAAAAAATTCTTACAAAAAATTATTCCAAAAAAAAGCATCTTTTAGAGTGTGACAGAAGCTAAACATGAAAAAAGGGTGTAAATCTGGTATCGCTGTAATCGCACCGATCCGAAGAATAAAGTCGCCAAATCACTATTACCGCACGAGGAACGGCGTAAAAAAGAAAACCAATTCTTCACCTTTGGTAGATTTGTTCATTGTGCCTCCCAAAGATCGCAGTAAGGCGATCACAGTGGTTCCCCCCCGCATATGGGGTATCAGCGTACTCAGGACAAAATGCACAATAGCTTTTGGGGTCCTATTTCTCCTGTTACCCTTATAAAAAATAAAAATTTGGGGGCAAAAAGGTAATTTTTGTGGAAAAAAATATGATTTATTTTATTTTCACGGCTATACGTTATAAAGTTCTGTGAAGCCCTTGGGGGTTCAAAGTGCTGAACACACATCTAGATAAGTTCCTTGGGGGGTCTAGTTTGCAAAACGGGGTCATTTGTGGGGGGTTTCTACTGTTTAGGCACATCAGGGGCTCTCCAAGCGCGACATGACACCCGCAGACCATTCCATCAAAGTCTGCATTTAAAAACGGTGCTCCTTCCCTTCCGATCTCTGCCATGCGTCAAAATAGTGGTTCCCCCCTACATATGGGATATCAGCGTACTCAGGACAAATTGCACATTAGCTTTTGGGGTCCTATTTCTCCTGTTACCATTATAAAAATAAAAATTTGGGGCAAAAAGATTATTTTTGTGGAAAAAAATATGATTTTTTTATTTTCACGGCTCTACGTTATAAACTTCTGTGAAGCACTTGGGGGTTCAAAGTGCTCACCACACATCTAGAAAAGTTCCTTGGGGGGTCTAGTTTCCAAAATGGAGTCACTTGTGGGGGGTTTCTACTGTTTAGGCACATCAGGGGCTATCCAAACGTGACATGACACCCACAGACCATTCCATCAAAGTCTGCATTTGAAAAAGGCGCTACTTCCCTTTCGAGCTCTGCCATGCGTCAAAATAGTGGTTTCCCCCCACATATGGGGTATCAGCGTACTCAGGACAAATTGCACAATAACTTTTGGGGTCCTGTTACCCTTTGGAAAATAACAATTGGGGGTGGAAAGATCATTTTTGTGGAAAAGATATGATTTTTTAATTTTACTGCTCTACGTTATAACCTTCTGTGAAGCCCTTGGGGGATCAAAGCTCTCACCACACATCTAGATAAGTTCCTTGGGGGGTCTAGTTTCCAAAATGGGGTCACTTGTGGGGGTTTCCACTGTTTAGGCACACAGGGACTCTCCAAATGCGACATGGCGTCCAATCTCAATTCCAGCCAAAAAAGTCAAATGGCGCTGCTTCCCTTCCGAGCTCTGCCATGCGCCCAAATAGTGGTTTACCCCCACATATGGGGTATCAGCGTACTCAGGACTAATTGCCCAATAACTTTTGTGGTCCTTTTATCCTTTGGAAAATAATAATTGGGATGAAAAGATCATTTTTGTGGAAAAAATATGATTTTTTAATTTTACGGCTCTACGTTATAACCTTCTGTGAAGCCTTTGGGGGTTAAAAGCTCTCACAACACATTTAGATGAGTTCCTTGAGGGGTCCAGTTTCCAAAATGGTGTCACTTGTGGGGGGTTTCCACTGTTTAGGCACACAGGGACTCTCCAAATGCGACATGGCGTCCAATCTCAATTCCAGCCAAAAAAGTCAAATGGCGCTGCTTCCCTTCCGAGCTCTGCCATGCGCCCAAATAGTGGTTTACCCCCACATATGGGGTATCAGCGTACTCAGGACTAATTGCCCAATAACTTTTGGGGTCCTTTTATCCTTTGGAAAATAATAATTGGGATGAAAAGATCATTTTTGTGGAAAAAATATGATTTTTTAATTTTACGGCTCTATGTTATAACCTTCTGTGAAGCCCTTGGGGTTAAAAGCTCTCACAACACATTTAGATGAGTTCCTTGAGGGGTCCAGTTTCCAAAATGGGGTCACTTGTGGGGGGTTTCCACTGTTTAGGCACACAGGGACTCTCCAAATGCAACATGGCGTCCAATCTCAATTCCAGCCAAAAAAGTCAAATGGCGCTGCTTCCATTCCGAGCTCTGCCATGCGCCCAAATAGTGGTTTACCCCCACACATGGTATATCGGTGTACTATGGAGAAATTGTACAACAAATATTGTGGTTCATTTTCTCCTGATACCCTTGACAAAATTTAAAAAATTGTGTCGAAAGAAAAATTTTGGGAAAAAAAGTTAAATGTTCATTTTTTCCTTCCACATTGCTTCAATTCTTGTGAAGTACCTAAAGGGTTAATAAACTTCTTGAATGTGGCTTTGAACACGTTGAGGGTGCAGTTTTTAGAATGGTGTCACTTTTGGGTATTTTCTGTCATATTGACCCCTCAAATTCAATTCAAATGTGAGGTGGTCCCTAAAAAAATGGTTTTGTAAATTTTGTTGGAAAAATGAGAAATTGCTGGTCAACTTTTAACACTTATAACTTCGTAACAAAAAAAAATTTTGGTTCCAAAATTGTGCTGATGTAAAGTAGACATGTGGGAAATGTTATTTATTAACTAATTTTTGTGACATATCTCTCTGATTTAATGGCATAAAAATTAAAATTTTGAAAATTGCAAAATTTTCAAAATTTTTGCCATATTTCCATTTTTTTCATAAAAAAACGCAAGTTATATTGAAGAAATTTTACCACTATCATGAAGTTCAATATGTCACGAGAAAACAATCTCAGAATCGCCAAGATCCGTAGAAGCGTTCCAGAGTTATAACCTCATAAAGAGACAGTGGTCAGAATTGTAAAAATTGGCCTGGTCTTTAACCTACAAAATGGCTTGGTCATTAAGGGTTAATTTGTCAGGCCCGGAGCGCCTGGCTATGAAGCAATACATCGCTGACAGTCTTCGTAAAGGGCATATAAGGCCCTCAGTGTCCCCAGTAGCTGCGGGGTTCTTCTTTGTTAAAAAGAAGGATGGCGGTCTACGTCCCTGCCTCGACTTTCGAGAACTTAATAAAATCACAGTCAGGAATACATACCCCCTGCCTCTGATTCCTGATCTCTGTAACCAGCTCTCTGGGGCCAAGTGGTTTTCAAAATTGGACCTCAGGGGGCTTATAATTTGATACGAGTACGGGAAGGGGATGAGTATAAAACTGCTTTTCTTTCTACTGAGGGGTTATTTGAGAATCTCGTGATGCCTTTCGGTCTCACCAATGCTCCAGCTGTGTTTCAAAATTTCATTAAAGTAGTTTTTTCGGACCTCATTGGCCATTTTGTTGTGATCTACTTGGATGATATACTGATATCCTCTGACAGACATTCTCATTTATCACATGTTAAAACTGTGTTTCAAAGACTCAGGGAAAATCAATTATTTGTTAAGCTGGAGAAATGTTCTTTCTTCATTCAGGAGCTATCATTTTTGGGTCTCATAATCTCTCCACAGGGGTTTCGTATGGATCCCAAGAAGGTGCAAGCCATTATGGAGTGGGTCCAACCTCAGGACCTTAGTGGACTCCAGCACTTCTTGGGATTCGCGAATTACTATCGCAAGTTTATCAAGGGTTTTTCTCAGATTGTAAACCCCTCACGGATCTCACACGTAAAGGGGCAGATGTTAGGAACTGGTCCCCGTCGGCCAAACAATCTTTTTTAATTTTGAAAAATTGTTTCACATCCGCTCTAGTTCTGGTTCAACCTGACTCATCCAAGCCATTTGTGGTTGAAGTTGATGCTTCAGAGGTTGGGGAGGAGGCAGTGTTGTCACAGGGACCTACTTCTCTGACTAACCTCAAACCTTGTGCTTATTTCTCGAAAAAATTTTCTCAAGCTGAGAGAAATTATGACGTTGGTAATAGAGAACTATTAGCAATCAAATTGGCGTTCGAGGAATGGAGGCATTTTTTGGAGGAGGCAGCCCACTCCATCACAGTCATCACCGACCACAAAAACCTAGAGTATATCAAATCTGCTAAAAGACTGACTCCTAGGCAGGCCAGTTGGTCACTTTTTTTTCCAGATTTCAATTTTCTATAACTTTTCGCCCAGGGTCTAAAAACGTGAAAGCTGATGCTTTATCACGTAGTTTTGAGCCGCTTTCTGCTCCTGATCCGCCATCCCCCATTCTTCAACCCAATATCGTTATAGCTGAAGTGTTGTCGGAATTGGAGCGGGAGATTGTGGGAGCTTAATCTTTAGCTCCAAGGTCCAAACCCGAAAACAAATTGTTTGTTCCTCAGCAGTTACGCACCAGGCTCCTGCGTAAGTTCCATGATTCAAAACTGAGTGCTCACCCGGGCATTTCTGCCACACGAGAGGCAGTGGCTAGAGTCTTTTGGTGGCCTTTGATGGCTTCAGATATTAAGAAGCATGTCATTGCGTGTGGGGTATGCGTTCGTTCTAAGAGCTCTCATTGCCGGGGGCCCGGGGGGGGAATTGGGGGCCTTTGCCAATTCCAGGAAGGTGGGGGCCCCCAACTTGTCCTTTGGGACTTAAATTCCCAACCCTTTTCCTTCTTCTCGGGGTAACACGGTTATTCCCGGGGAGTTGTGGACAGGTTTTCTAAGTTAGCCCCATTTTTGTACCTTTGGCAAGTCAACCCTTTTGCAGAGGGGCTCTCGCTAAGCATTTCTTTGCACAGATTGTACGGTTACATGGGGTACCTATGAATATTGTAAACTGACAGAGGGGGCCCAAATTTTTGGCCCCCCAAAATTTTGGCGGGGCTTTTTGTAAAAAGGTTGGGGGTATCTTTGTCCTTTTTTCCCCAGCCCCCACCATCCAGAGAGTAAAAGGGGGAAAACGGAGCGCACCAAACCCGTCGCTTTTAACAAATTCTTCGATGTTTGGGCTCCCGCTCTCAAAGCGACTGGGTGTGATGCCCTACCGTTGCGGAGTTCGCCTTCAACAACCCCTACCCAAACAATCTACCGGTAAAGGGCCCGTTTATTATTAATTTTGGTTTGAAAACCCCCATTTTTTGGGGAATTTACTTTTTTAAAACCCGGGTTTTTCCCCCATGAAGACTTGGGGTTTAAACCCAAAACGGGGTCTG
>JARQOD010000001.1:207306022-207405318 GCA_033576555.1 Oophaga sylvatica | reverse complement strand
GGCAAACCCTCATTTTTGGGGGTTTTTTTTCCCTGCCCGGGGGGGCCCCCATTTTTCCCGAGTTGATGTTTTTTCGGGGGTTTGGGGGGTTGTAGGACCCCCAATTTATGTAAAGCGAGAGAATTTTTTTGGCATTAAAACAGGCGGGGAAGCGGGCCAGAGCTATACTGTCAGAAATTCAAAAGTGGACAGCCCTTACTAAAGGAAAAGACAATGCCCTTTTCCGGGAAGGGTCGGCAAGACTAAAAGGGGGACATTTGGGGGGATTTCCTGCCCCCGGGGGCTCAATTTTTTAAAAGGGGAGGCAATTCAAATTGACAACTCTTTTTGAGCGTAAAATATGCGAAGTTTGTGCCCCCTTGCGACCCCCCCTTACCCCCAGGCAGGTTATGGATGGTTTCCCGGGGGCTCAGCGAAATTTTTTTTAAAAAGGTAATTTTTTGGTGTTTCTATGTGGGGGGACGCTTCTCACGCTATTTCAGCCCCCCAAGCGGGGAAGATGTTTTGCCGCTCATTTTTTTTTGGGGGGTTTTTCAACGGTTTTCTTTTGACTTTACCTTATTGCTCGGGCCCCCACATTTTTGGCTCATTTTGTTGATTCAGGACACCTAAACTCATGGATTTTTTTTTTTGCCAAATTTTGGGGGTTTTTTTCCCTGCCCCCCTTGGGGGAAAAGTTTTTCCCTTTTGGGGGGGTTTTTGATTTTTAAAACCCCCTTTGGGGGAGAAAAAACCCCCTTTTTTCCCCCCAAAAGTTGAAATTTTGGGTTCCCCCTGGACCACCAAAGAATTGTTTTTTTTTGGGGTATTACAAAATTTACAGGGTTTTTTAGGGGTTTTTCCCTTGGTTACAGATCATAATCCTGTTTTGGATGGAAGTCGTGTCTTTCTTTCATTGGGGGGTTGTCAATTTTTTCATAATGACCCCTTTTTTTCTCCTCTCCCCAGTGGGAAAGGGGGTCCCCGTTTATTTGGTGATTTTTCGGGATGTTTTTAGTAGAGAAAATCGTGCCCCTTTTTCCACAAAAGTTATTTTTTTGTTTGGGGATGGGGGGTTGCAGGAAAAAAAGGGGAATACCCCCGAGAATTGGGAAAATTTTGGGAGATTGCAGTCCCCCGAAAAACCCCCAAAAATAGAGGCACCCTGGAGCGTTCCTACTTGGGGCCTAGACGCCTCTACCCTGAAAAATTGCTACACCTAAAGAAAAAGAAAAGTATCTGCCCCGGAGCAGATCCCAAAATAGAAACCCCCCCAAACAATAATGGCGGTTGGGACAAGAAGAAATCGACACAGAGAAAATAAATGAGCAAACTTTGGGGGCCCCAAAAATACCAAAAAAAAAAAAAGGGGGAAAGGGGGACTTCTGAAATTTTAAAAACCCCAAAAAGCCCAACCTACTAATTTAAAAAAACCCCCGAGTCACACGCCCCTTACCACCAAAAATTTTCTTGGTGAAACAAAACCAAAACGCGACTGAAAAAAGGGAAAAAAAGCAAATGTACAAACATCAGTGGTGAACAAAACTGAGGGGGCAAAAGCCCCCCGGGAAAGGGGCCCCGAAGGCCCCCCCAAAATGAAGGACAAAAGCAAAAATAAAACCCCAAAAACAAAAAAAAAATGTCTTATTGTTACGGGGGATCAACTCGACACAGAGGTACAAAGGGAAAAAAAAAAAGGGGGTTGGACCAAAAAAAAATTTATCCCCCGGGAACCCCGATGGGAAGGCAACCCCCTTTTAAAAACCCCGTCACAACACCTGTTTCCCCCCAACCTCACAACCCCCCCTGGAAACCCCCTCCGTTTTTAAAAAACCAAGGGGCCTCGTAAAAATAAAAACCCCCCCTTTTTAAACAGTTCCCCCCCCCTTAGGGGGGGTCACCGAACCCCCATTTGAGCAACCAGGTCGGTCAGGTTTTGGGTTTTATTACGCAGGGTGATTCCCCCTTTTTAAACCCCCCCATTTAAACCCCAAAAAAAAAATGGATTTCCGTTAAAAAACGAAAATTTCCCAAATTTTTTTAACCATACTCCAGATTCCCCCCCAAAACCCAAAAAAGGGGGCGGGGGCAAGTAGTGGGAAAACGGGGCAACAAAACCCCTTAAAAAAAGGGCTTTGGAAAAATATTTATCTTAAATGCCCCCGGAAGAAGCAAAAAAAAAGAAAAAAGGATAAAATCCCCATGACTTAAAAGGGCCAATAACTGGGGTTAAAAATTTAGGAGAGGGATTCATGGAATATTTTTTGAGGAAACCAAACCCCAAACCCCCCATTTTAAAACCCCAGGGCCACCCTTTTTCCTTTTTGCAAACCGTGGGGCCTTCCTGAAGAGGGACCCAACCCCCTCCCTACTGGCCCCCAAAAATGTTCATACGGGTCCACCCAAAGATAAAACCCCCGGGCAGCAAAAGGCCCCCCGTTGCCTGAAAAAATCGGGGGAAAAACCGGGGAAAAAAAAAAAAAACGAGACATCAAAAAGGGGAGAGCAACCCCCATTATTAAGGGGGAAAAAAATCAGCCCCAAAAGGAAAAAAAAACCCCCCACCCCGTTTAGCAGACAAAAAGGCACTTGATTTAAATCCCAATTCTGGTTGTTCTTCGTTTGCCCCTTGGTTGAGGGTGAAACCCCGGGGAGAAAGAAAATTTTAACACCCCTTGAAAAAAAGGGCCCCAAAAAACGGGAAAAAAACTGGGCCCCCCCTTCCCACAAAATGATCTCAGGAATCCCCTGTAAAAAAACCCCTGCTGAAGGAAAAAACGGCACCAAATTTAGAGGGGGAAAAGGGAACTTAAAAAAATGGCCAAGATGTTCACTTGAAATTTCACAAATCACCAGATGGGGGTCATTCTTGAGAAAAAGGGGGGGTCGGAAAAATTTTAAAACCATAGAGTATGGGTCCATGGTCACTTTGGGGACGGGAATGGCATCAAAAACCCCAAAGACGGAGCAGGTTTGGGGGCGAGAGAAAACCCGGGATGCCAAATTCCCGACATCACGAGGCCCAAAGGGAGGCCCCCCAAAAAGGGCCCATAACCAATCTCTGGTACCAAAAATTTCCCGGGTGCCACAACGGGGAAAAAAATGAATCCAACAAACCCCCCTTTTTTTTCCCCGGTCCCGGGGAAAAAAAATTTTTCCCAAAAGGGCAGCGGGGCCCATTCCGACACCCTCAAAAGCAAGTCCCAAATTGGGGGAGATGGGGGAAGAACAACCCCTTTCAAAAAAAAAGGCAGATATCAGGGAGCCGCAAGGAAACCCTCGGGGGGGCATCCCCTTTAACTTTTTATGCCAGAAAAAAGGGAAAACCCCCAAAAAATAAAACGGTGAAAAAAAAGGCCCATCTCCCCGCTGGGATTAAACCTTGCAGTTTCCCCGTAAACCAGATTCTTATGGTCCAAAGGACCCCACCTAGTTTTTTTCCCCCGCCAAGTCTCCACCTTCAAACCACTTCATGGCAAAAAAATCCCGTTTAAACCCAAAAAATTCTTCAGTAGGAAAAATTTTTGAGAAAAAAGGAAAGGGTTTTTCTTTTAGAGGGGTCTTGGATCTCTTTGGGAAAAAAAGGACCTCCCCAAAATTTAAGGCATCAACCTCCACCAAAAAGCAGAAAATTAGGCTGCCCCAAAACAAGCAAAGTGAACTCGCTTAAATTTTTGAAAGCAAAACTGCCTCAGGGGGCCCCAATTACCAATCAAAACCCCCTTTTTGGTCAAATCGTTAATGGTTTAACAATAACCAGAAATTCCAAAAAATTTTACGATAAAAATGGAAAAACCCAAAAAAACTTTGAAAACCCTTTTTAAGAATGGGTTGGCCCCCCAACACAGACCCCAAAACCGATGGGCCCCTTTAAATAACAGATGGGGACAAAAATGAATCCCAGAAAGGTCCTCTGTTCCAAAAAGCATTTGATCTTTTTACATACAGAGCATTCTCCCAAAAACTGGAAACAGTTCGAACATGTTTACAGAGAGTCCCGTTTTAAAAAAAAATCAAGATACAAAAATAAACAATCAAAATTTATCCAAAAAACCCCCTGAAAATGTTTTCATGAAGGACGGAAACGAAGGAGCTTTAGGACCCAAAGGGCATCCAAGGTACAAAAAATCCCCCTCAGGGGTATTGAAAGCCTCTTCCATTCTCCCCGTGCTTAAGAAAAAAGTTATAGCCCCCATAAAGTTTTGGAAAACCCCAATACTTTTTTAACCCGGAAAAAGTCAGAAACAAGGTAAGGGGGTTTTAAAATTTCACGTAATATTGTTCAAAAACGAAATCAATAACGGCCTTAATGAACACCTTTTTTGGCCCAAAGAAAAAACCCGGATAAGGGTGAAAGGTGGTCTGTATCCCCTTTTTCCCCAAGACTTTTTTATATAAGACCCCATACGCAGTTCCGGAAGAATTAAAAAGCGCCCTTTTTTGGGAAAATTTCTACCACACAATTCAATACGCAGCAAGCCCCCATGGGAGGAAGGATGCAATTTACTTTCGCTAAACACATAAAAAAAAACAATTAAAAAAATCGGGAACATTTCCTGGGGGGGGGAAAAAAACAGAGTTTGGTATTAACACTTGGCACCCCAACGGTTCAGACACGTTTTCCCAAAAACCAAAAAAGGATTAGAACTGTAACCAAGGACCCCCAACAAAAACAGCAATTTTACAGAAAAAAAAAATTTCAGCCCCCTGGATCGGGTTTTTAACCCATTATCCCGGGAAAAGAATAGGTTTTTTTCCAGCCAAAGGGTAGAACGACCCCCAGGGGGAATAGATTTCCTAGGGTATAAAGGGGGAAACCCCAAAAATTTTACAAATCATAATCCATCAGTTAAATTTGCTGCCCTGAAAAAAGAAACCCGAGCAAAAATGAGGAAGAGAATATCAGAGAACATTAAAAAAAACTTAGCTGAAACTACCCAAGACAACTGACGGCAAACTCCCCCGCTTGGGCAACGAATGATGAGAGGCATACCACGAGAAACAAACCCATTGCGCTTTCAAAAAATCATGACGTGTGCCCCCCGACCCACTCTATACACGTGGTTTCAAAGGGTTCACAAGGCAAAAACTAAGCAAAATTCTCCCCCCGCAAACGTCTGAATTTTAAAAGTAATGACATAGAATATTGAACCGGGGGACAGGAATCCCCCATAACATCCTTCTTTTTAAAACCCCCCCGAAAAAGGACTGCCAAAGCTGTCATTTCCCTTTGGTAGGACTCCCCCCTTACGGAATCCTGACAGTAAACCAGCTCATAAAAACCCCCCATTTAATGCCAACAAGTTTTTCACTGATCAGTGACATTAGGGGCATGTACAATAACCCCCAAACCCCAAAAAAATGCATCAAAATCATCAACGGGGCCCCCCGGATCAGGAAAAACCCAAATTTGGGGGTCGCCGGCAGAAGAGGACAATTTGAACCTCTGGGGTGCTTCCCCGGGGTTAGATTTTAAGGGAAAAAACAATTACAGTTATTTCTAAAAATTTTAAAAATTAGCTCATCCCGAAAACAAATCTGGCATGGGAATCCTATTTCCCCAACAGGAACCCCAAAAATATCAGCAATACTTGACCTCAGTGCAAGTGACCCCCACGGCCCCGAAAAAGGCAAACTCCATGGGGAAAAAATCCCCCCCAGCCCCAGAGAAAAGGGGGGAAAAAAAAAAAGCAACAAACGAAAATATCTTACAATTACAACCTTTTTTTTTTTTTTAACAATTTTTTCCCTCTGTGAGTACCAAAAAATTTTCAATTTTTGGGTGATACTTTATTTTGTAGCGGGGAGTGCAGTAAAAAGGCAAACACCAGAAATTTTGGAAAAAGATTGCAGTACCCTGATAACCACCACAACAGGGCGCGTGGACTTTCCTACTTGGGCCTGCCCGTCACACCCTGAGAACTAGCTACACCAAAAAAAAGAAAGAGGAAAGCTATTCCCCGAGCAACCCCAAGAATAAAAACCCCCCCAAACAAAAAAGGGGGGTTAAAAAAGAAAAAAAAAAAGACAGAAAATGAATGGCAAACTTGGGGCCCCCAACCCCCTAAATAAAAAGGATGGAAAGGGGGTACTTACTGCAATTCAAAAACCCAAAAACACAACTTACAAATTTTTAAAAACACCAGATCACACACCCCTACCCCCTAATTAGCTTTTGGTAAAAAAACCAAAAAAGCAACCACTGAAAAAACTGGAAAAACAAAGTACAAACATCCGTTGGAAAAAAAATGAGGGGGAAAACCCCCCGGGAAGGGCCGAAGGCCCCCCACAGAAGTGCAGGACAAAAGAAAAAAACAACACAAAAAAAAAAAGAAAAAAATTTTATCTGTTACAGAGAAGACTCGACCAGCAGGCAAAAAGGAAAAGGAAAAAGGATTGAACCGACAATTGATCACCGGCAACCCCCGAGGGAAAGGGGAACCCCTTATAAAAAACCCTCAGCAACACTGTTTCCCCAACCTCAAAATTTTTCACTGGGAGCCCGACCGTTGAACCCCCAGGGGAGCCTGCTCAAACTCATCTAAACCTTTTACAACAGAGTTTTTGAGTGCGTTTTAGTTGTCCCCCTTGAAAATTTTTCCCCCGGGGGGCGGTCTCAATTTATCTCTACCGGCAGGGGTATGCAATTGTAATAAAAAAAGGTTTGGGAAAAAAGGGTCATATCAACCACCTCTTCCCCTTGGGCGCCGGCTTTTTCTTGTGCCAAAAAGGGAAAAGGTTCATTGAGGATGTATTGAATGTCCCTCAAAAAAGATCACTTTTAATATCAAACCATTCCCCCCGATTTCTGATTTTTTTCCCAATAAAAAAGGGCCTTGGTTTACCAAGTTGCCTTTGGCGTATAATCTTTTTTGCATCAAGCACGGGGATAAAGGAAAAGGGTTTAAAACCCCGGGGGCATTTTTGAGTACCTAGTGAGCCTTTTGGGTCATTCCCCCCCTTTTTCCGTATTTAGTCGTTCATGAAAATATTTTCGGACTTGGGGATAAGTTTCTGACTTTTTTTGCGTTTTTTGAATTTTCCAATGGTGGAATTTTCATGGGGAAAAAAGTTTGGGCGATTCCGATTTTGAGAGAGAATGTTTTTTTTGTTAAGGGATCAAAATTTCCCCTTTTGGGTACAGAAGCATTTTTGGATTCATTTTGTCCCCGTTGCTATTGAATGAACCCTCGGTTCAAGCCTTTGTGTTGGGTTCAGCCCCCCCCCTTGAAGGGGGTTTGAGAATTTTTTGGGTTTTGTTAAATTTCTACCCCAAATTTTTTAATAATTTCTTGGATTGTGAAAAACCCGATATTTTATCAAAAGGATTCGATATTTTAAAAGGTCTCCCCGGGGTGTTTTTTTCTTTTTTGGGGGTTAAGGCAGATTCACTTCTGCCCTTTTACGGCAAAACCATGTTTCTCTACCATTTCAGGTGGGTAATGTTTTGACCAACCATAAAATTTTTTCATTACCACAAAAAAATTGTCTATCTCAAATCAGCCAAAAAATGAATCCCGACCGGGGGTGGGCTTGCTTTTTAAAAGTTTTAACCTTTTTTTGGGGCCTTTTTTTTTGGGTACTAAAATGTTAAAAGGGGGTGTCTCTAGGGTTTCCTTGCAGATCTATTGATTGGCTGACCCCTGCCCCTTTGAAGGGGTTCATTCTTTTTCTGTCTCACCCATTTATGGCTGGAGCAATTTAGGGGGATAAAACGTTGCCCCCGGGAAATTGTTTCCCCCCACCAATGGAGAGAAAAAAAATTTTTGTATGGTTTTGGGGTTCCGGCCGGTAGTCACGGGGTTAACTTGGGGTTTGGCCCCCTTTTGGGGCGGGGGGCTTTTTATAGTCCCTGTGAGGCCAAAATTTGTGTTTTACTTGACCTTTGGGGAGTGTGACCCCCTGCTTGGCCAGTCTTGGCCTGGGCAGTTTTTCTGTCCCCCGGGTTTGATTTGGCTGTTCCCTGTTACATTTTGCCCCCTTTGTACTGCTTGCTCACTCTGTGAAAAACCTCTTGGCTATGTTCTATCATTCTTGCCCCCTCTCTTGATGCGTTTTTCCCTTGGTAGACCCCCGGCTGTGTTTTATTTTCTTCCTTTTTCTTGTCGCTTGCTACCTCTGGTATTACCTGCATCCGTTTGTTCCCCCCTTTGGAACTTTTTTTTGTGTTACCCTTTAGAGTTTTCCTTCATTCCTTTTCCCCCAGCTACCCCCCCAGGCATCACTGTTCAGCTTTCTTTTCCGAAGATTCTCTAGCTGTTCCCTTCCTCGAGAGACCTGTGGTCAGCTCCCCCCTTGGCAGTCCTTTTTGGGAGTCCGGTCCTCTAAAAACCCTTTTCCTGTTTTTGCCTTCTAAAAGGTATTTTTGGGGGGGAGTTTGTTTACCGGTTTTTCAGGCTCGTGAATTCACGGTGTCCCGAATTATAAACGCCCCCTACATTTTTTTTAGGGGGGATTTGGAGTGTTACCCCCGGACCCCTGCGGTATTTGGGTCAATGGAACACTGCCAAGGGTTCCCCGGGTTTTAATTTTTGGGGGCATGATGGCTCAGACCCAGCAGCAGGGGAAATCCAAATTTGGGGCTTTTGCTGGGGGGTCCGGGTCTGGTGTAGGGATTGTCTAGTACTCCTGAACCCCCTTAAACTGCTCGATTTTTTCTCAGGGGAAAAAAGAGTCAGAGCCTTCAGTAGGGTGAAACTTTTTTTCCCTGACCCTCGTTTCGGGAGGTTCCAGAGGGGGGGGTCATATTTCCCTATTGGGGCCCCAAAACCCCTGGCTTTTTTCTTTCCCCTTCTGCTTGAAGATGCTGTTGAGCGTTTTTTCAGGGGGCCCCGATCAAAAACTGATGGTCTTTTGGCTAGGACATGGTAATATGTTGTCGGGAAAAACATTCCCCTATGTTCTGTTGGGTTTCCCCAGTTGGGCAGCGGGGTCTCCGGAAAATTTTCCCCACAGGGGCCCTGTTTGAACGTCTCCAGGACCCCCGGCCTTTCCTCCCCAAATTTTTGAGACACCTAACCTGGCACCCCAAGGCCCACAGGCCCGCCCGGGGTGTCATGCAGTGAAAAACCCATGTTTGGGGCAGCAAAGAGAGGGGCCCCATCGAGTCTAGACAGCGGTCGGGAGGTCCCCAAACCCCTTCAGGTACTATTTTCCTATCCCCTAAAGTGGGTTTTAAAAGGGTGAATTTTTGGTAAAAAACTACATTTTTTCCAACACATTTGGCCAGTTTTCCTCTCAACTGGTCAGTTCCGGTCATCTCCCAACATAAGATGGACAGCAGACTGGAGCCCCCCAAAAATTTTTTGATCGCCTTTTCCCCCCTCTTACCCGAGCGGGATTTTTTATGTTCCAAAGGTTTTTTTGCAGGCATTTTCCCCAAAGGAAGTGATGGAATGTTTTGTTATGGACAAATTGCCCCAGGGGTAGTGCTGGGTATCCAAGGCTTCAACCGCCAAACCCGTGATTGACTGGGAATCGGGGAGATTATTAAATGGGACCCAATGTGTGACTTTTTCCCATAAACCTGTTTTGTTTTCTGAAACTTAAAAACCCTGTTCGTATTTTTGGGTTGTCTGGGGGTCTTCGGAGTACCTAAAAGATTTGAGGAAGTGTTTTGAAAGTGAGGCTGGGGCACTCCCCCCCGATAGATCATTTGACGGGCTATTGATTTTAAATCCCGGGAGCCAAATTGCCCAAGGCCCGTCTGTTTAACCCTTAATGTCCACTGAGTGCAGAGTCCGTCATGGCAAGGTGCCGTTCGGCACCAGGACGGATCTGCACTCCTGTTTTTGTTCTCCACTGGGTAAACACGCAGTGGTAAATCAGTCCCGACACTGTCACAGACACTGACAGGCACGGAAGCGGTGCGGGACCTTTGCCGTCGGTCCCCGCACCCACAGCGCTGTGATTGGTCAGTCTCTGACTGACCAAACACAGCAAGATGACAGGAGAAGCTGAAATTTCAGCTTCTCCACGCGATCAGTGCAGGAGCCCGCGTTGCAGTGGCCAGGCTTCCTGCCTGAAGCCAGGAGCGGAGCCCCCCACCGCCCCTGGCTGTTTAACCCCTGCTGTGCGATCCAGCGCGATGCAGAGCAGGGGGGGAGGCAAGGGTCGGGGCTCCCTTGCCTCAGATCCGTCCCCGATGTAATGCAGGGCCCGATCCGCCTTAGGCCCGGGGGTTTATGAAACCTCCGGGTATTTAGTAGGGAAGCTGCTGTGATCAGTCACAGCAGCTTCCCTATAGTTGCAATTTCATTGAATGCCAGAGCATGCAATGCATTGTAACGCAATCAAAAGTAAAAAAAATGAAAGTCCCAAAAGGGACAAGTTGAAAAAAATCATTTTTTAAAAAAAAATTGTAAAAAAAATATTAAAAAATAATTTTAAAAAAATCCCCTAAAAAATCACATTTTTATGTAAAAAAAAAAAAAAAAAAAAAAAAAACCTTTTAGGTATCCTGTCCATAAAAACCCTCTATAAAAGCAAAACCTGTTACCCCTTCAGTGAAAGCCTAAAAAAAAACACAAAAAAGTATAAAATTTACTTTTTCCAAGCAGTATATTATACCGCTTTTGGGAAAAAGTGCAATAACACGGATCAAAAAGAAGATATAAATATTAATGGTACCGTGAAAAGTCATCTTGTCCCGCAAAAAACAAGCCGCCATACAGCTCATCAGCGAAAAAAAAAAAAGTTATACTGCGGAATAACTGAAGCAAAAATAATTATTTTTTCTATAAAATTCTTTATTGTGTAAAAAAAAAGCCAAAAAATAAAAAAAATATAAAAAAATGAGGTATCCTGTAATGTGTGACCCAAGAATAAAAACTGCTTTATCAATTTTACCACACGCGGCGGGGAAAAAAAAAAAAAAAAAAAAAACAATTCCGAATTGCTGGTTTTTGTTTATTTGCTTCCCAAAAAAAACGGAATAGGAAGCGATCAAAAACGTTATGTGCCCAATATGGTACCAATAAATACGTAGCTCGTCCCGCAAAAAATAAGCCCACAGTAACTTGTCGGCCGAAATATGGAAAAAATTTTTAGCTCTCAAAATACGGCGATGCAAAAATTTTACAAAAAATATTCCAAAAAAAAGATCTTTTAGATGTGAAGAAGGAAAATAAAAAGGGGGGTAAACTGGTATCGGTAATCGCACCGAACGAAGAATAAAGTCGCCAATCACTATTACGCAGAGGAAGGCGTAAAAAAAAAACCATTTTTCAACTTTGGTAGATTTGTTCATTGTGTCCCAAAGATGCAGTAAGGCGATCACAGTGGTTCCCCCCCGCATTGGGGTATCAGCGTACCAGGACAAAATGCCACAATAGCCTTTTGGGGTCCTATTTCTCCTGTTACCTATAAAAATAAAAATTTGGGGGCAAAAAGGTAATTTTTGTGGAAAAAAAATGATTTATTTTTTTTTCACGGCTAAACGTTATAAAGTTTGTAAGCCCTTGGGGGTTCAAAGGTGAAAAAATCTAGATAAGTTCCTTGGGGTCTGTTTGCAAAACGGGGTCATTTGTGGGGGGTTTCTATGTTTGGCACATCGGGGCTTCCCCCCGCGCGACATGACCCCGAGACCTTCCATCAAAGCTGCATTTAAAAACGGTGCTCCTTCCTTCCGAACTCTGCCATGGTAAAATGTGTTCCCCCACAAATGGAAAACAGGTTCAGGGCAAATTGCACATTACTTTTGGGGTCCTATTTCTCCTGTTACCATTATAAAAAAAAAAATTTGGGCAAAAAGATTATTTTTGTGGAAAAAAAAAATGATTTTTTTTTTCAGGTCTAGTTATAAATTCTGTGAAGCATTGGGGGTCAAAGTGCTCCCACACATTAGAAAGTTTTGGGGGTTGTTTCCAAAATGGGTCACTTGTGGGGGTTTCTACTGTTTAGGACATCGGGGCATCCAAAGTGACATGAACCCAGACCATTCCATCAAAGTGCATTTAAAAAAAGGCGCTCTTTCCCTTTCGAGCTCTGCCCATGCGGCAAAATTGGTTTCCCCCCCAATGGGGTATCAGGTATCAGGACAAATTGCACAATAACTTTTGGGGTCCTGTTACCTTTGGAAAAAAACCAATTGGGGGTGGAAAGATCATTTTTGTGGGAAAAGATATGATTTTTAATTTTATGCTCACTTTAAAACCTTTGTGAAGCCCTTGGGGGACAAAGCTCTCACCACCCCATCTAAAAAGTTCCTTGGGGGGTTGTTTCAAAAATGGGTACTTTGTGGGGGGTTTCCATGTTTAGGCACACGGGACTCCCAAAGCGAATGGCGCCAAACTCAATTCAGCCAAAAAAGTCAAATGGCGTGCTTTCCCTCCGAGCTCTGCCAGCGCCCAAATGTGGTTTACCCCCACATTGGGATCAGGTATCGGGACTAATTGCCCAATAACTTTGTGGTCCTTTTATCCTTTGGAAAATAATAATTGGGATGAAAAGTCAATTTTTGTGGAAAAAATATTTTTTTTAAATTTTTAAAACGGCCTACGTTATAACCTTCTGTGAACCCTTTTTTGGGGGGTTTTTAAAAGCTCTCCACAACAATTTAGATGAGTTCCTTGAGGGTCCAGTTTCCAAAATGGTGTTCACTTGTGGGGGTTTCCACTGTTTAGGCACACAGGGAATCTCCAAATGCACATGGCGTCCAATTCTCAATTCCAGCCAAAAAAGTCAAATGGCGCTGCTTCCCTTCCGAGCTCTGCCATGCGCCCAAATAGTGGTTTACCCCCAATTATGGGGTATCAGCGTACTCAGGACTAATTGCCCAATAACTTTTGGGGTCCTTTTATCCTTTGGAAAATAATAATTGGGATGAAAAGATCATTTTGTGGAAAAAATATGATTTTTTAATTTTACGGCTCTATGTTTATAACCTTCTGTGAAGCCCCTTGGGGGTTAAAAAGCTCTCAAAACACTATTTAGATGAGTTCCTTGAGGGTCCAGTTTCCAAAATGGGGTCACTTGTGGAGGGGGGTTTCCACGTTTAGGCACACAGGGACTCCCTCCAAATGCAACATGGCGTCCAATCTCAATTCCAGCAAAAAGTCAAATGGCGCTGCTTCCATTCCGAGCTCTGCATGCGCCCCAAATAGTGGTTTACCCCCACAAAGGTATATCGGTGTACTATGGAGAAATTGTACAACAAAATTGTGGTTCATTTTTCTCCTGAACCCTTGACAAAATTTAAAAAAATGTGTCGAAAGAAAAATTTTGGGAAAAAAAGTTAAATGTTCATTTTTTTCCTTCCACATTGCTTCAATTCTTGTGAAGTACCTAAAGGGTTAATAAACTTCTTGAATGTGGCTTTGAACACGTTGAGGGGTTGCTTTTTAGAATGGTGTCACTTTTGGGTATTTTCTGTCAATTGACCCCCTTCAAATTCAATTCAAATGTGAGGTGGTCCCCTAAAAAAATGGTTTTTGTAAATTTTGTTTGGAAAAATGAGAAATTGCTGGTCAACTTTTAACACTTATAACTTCGTAACAAAAAAAAATTTTGGTTCCAAAATTGTGCTGATGTAAAGTAGACATGTGGGAAATGTTATTTATTAACTAATTTTTGTGACATATCTCTGGATTAATGCATAAAAATTAAAATTTGAAAATTGCAAAATTTTCAAATTTTGTCCCATATTTCCATTTTTTTCATAAAAAAACGCAAGTTATATTGAAAGAAATTTTACACTATCATGAAGTTCAATATGTCACGAGAAAACAATCTCAGAATCGCCAAGATCCGTAGAAGCGTTTCCAGAGTTATAAACCCCATAAAGAGACAGTGTCAGAATTTAAAAATTGGCCTGGTCTTTAACCTACAAAATGGCTTGGTTCATTAAGGGGTTAATTTGTCAGGCCGGAGCGCCTGGCTATGAAGCAATACATCGCTGACAGTCTCGTAAAGGGCATATAAGGCCTCAGTGTCCCCAGTACTGCGGTTTTCTTTGTAAAAGAAGGATGGCGGTCTACGTCCTGCCTCGACTTTCGAGAACTTAATAAAATCACAGTCAGGAATACATACCCCCTGCCTCTGATTCCTGATCTCTGTAACCAGCTCTCTGGGGCCAAGTGGTTTTCAAAATTGGACCTCAGGGGGGCTTATAATTGATACGATACGGGAAGGGGATGAGTATAAAATGCTTTTCTTTCTACTGAGGGGTTATTTGAGATCCGTGATGCCTTTCGGTCTCACCAATGCTCCAGCTGTGTTTCAAAATTTTCATTAAAGTAGTTTTTTTTCGGACCTCATTGGCCATTTTGTTGTGATCTACTTGGATGATATACTGATATCCTCTGACAGACATTTCATTATCACATGTTAAAACTGTGTTCAAAGATCAGGGAAAATCATTAATTTGTTAAGCGGAGAAATGTTCTTTCTTCATTCAGAGCTATCATTTTTGGGTCTCATAATCTCTCCACAGGGGTTTCGTATGGATCCCAAGAAGGTGCAAGCCATTATGGATGGGTCCAACCTCAGGACCTTAGTGGACTCCAGCACTTCTTGGATTCGCGAATTACTATCGCAAGTTTATCAAGGGTTTTTCTCAGATTGTGAAACCCCTCACGGATCTCACAGTAAGGGGCAGATTTAGGAACTGGTCCCCGTCGGCCAAACAATCTTTTTTAATTTTGAAAAATTGTTTCACATCCGCTCTAGTTCTGGTTCAACCTGACTCATCCAAGCCATTTGTGGTTGAAGTTGATGCTTCAGAGGTTGGGGAGGAGGCAGTGTTTGTCACAGGGACCTATTCTCTGACTAACCTCAAACCTTGTGCTTATTTCTCGAAAAAATTTTTCAAGCTGAGAGAAATTATGACGTTGGTAATAGAGAAACTATTAGCAATCAAATTGGCGTTCGAGGAAGGAGGCTTTTTTGGAGGAGGCAGCCACTCCATCACAGTCATCACCGACCACAAAAACCTAGAGTATATAAATCTGCTAAAAGACTGACTCCTAGGCAGGCCAGTTGGTCACTTTTTTTTCCAGATTTCATTTTCTTAACTTTTTCGCCCAGGGTCTAAAAACGTGAAAGTGATGCTTTATCACGTAGTTTTGAGCCGCTTTCTGCTCCTGATCCGCCATCCCCCATTTTTCAACCCAAATCGTTAGTGAAGTGTTGTCGGAATTGGAGCGGGAGATTGTGGGAGCTTAATCTTTAGCTCCAAGGTCCAAACCCGAAAACAAATTGTTTGTTCCTCAGCAGTTACGCACCAGGCTCCTGCGTAAGTTCCATGATTCAAAACTGGTGCTCACCCGGGCATTTCTGCCACCCCGAGAGGCAGTGGCTAGAGTCTTTTGGTGGCCTTTGATGGCTTCAGATATTAAGAAGCATGTCTTTGCGTGTGGGGTATGCGTTCGTTCTAAGAGCTCTCATTGCCGGCCGGCCGGGGAATTGGTGCCTTTGCAATTCCAGGAAGGTCATGGACCCACTTGTCCATGGACTTCATTACCAACCTTCCTTCTTCTCGGGGTAACAGGGTTTTATTGGGTAGTTGTGGACAGGTTTTCTAAGTTAGCGCATTTTGTACCTATGCAAGTCTACCTTCTGCGAGACTCTCGCTAAGCATTTCTTTGCACAGATTGTACGGTTACATGGGTACCTATGAATATTGTATCTGACAGAGGGCACAATTTGTGCCCAAGTTTGGCGGGCTTTTTGTAAAAGGTTGGGGATATCTTTGTCCTTTTCCTCAGCCTACCATCCAGAGAGTAACGGGAAGACGGAGCGCACCAACCAGTCGCTTGAACAAATTCTTCGATGTTTGACTCCTGCTCTGCAAAGCGACTGGTGTGATGCCCTACCGTTAGCGGAGTTCGCCTTCAACAACCGTACCAATCAATCTACCGGTAGGTCACCGTTTATTATTAATTATGGTTTGAACCCTCATTTTGGTGAATTCTCACTTTTAGATTCGGGCTGTCCAGGAGCTGAAGACTGTGTTAACCGAATCAGGGATCTGTGGTCAAAAGCTCGTTAAATATGTTCAGGGCTCAGGAGACTTATAAGGGTTTTGCAGATAAAAAAAGGGACCCTGCTCAGGTATTGCAGTGTGGGGACAAGGTGTGGCTCTCCACAAGAAACATATGTCTTCGTCTGCCCTCCGCCAAACTGGGGCCCAAGTTCATAGGTCCCTATGAGATCATTGAGGTAATTAACCCTGTGGCGTATCGTCTACGCCTCCTCCCGCTTTGAAACTCCATAACGTATTCCATAGATCCTTGCTAAAACCCTTGGGATCGGTAGTAGAAGAACCAGTTGCTGTTCCCTCCCCAGTTTTGATTGATGGGCACATGGAATTTGAGGTACAACATATTGTAGACTCCCGGCGGTCTCGGGGGTCTTTACAGTACCTGGTGCATTGGAGGGGGTACGGTCCAGAGGACCGGTTTTGGGTGCCGGCCAGATCGGTACACGCTGACCATCTGGTTTGGGCATTCCATGCTTGGAATCCTGGGAAACCTGGGGGGTCCAGAGGCCCCCATTAAGAAGGGGGTACTGTCATGGTTTACTGGGTTATCTGACCAGGTAGTCACGGGGTTAACTTGGTTGGCCTCTTTCTGTGTCCTGGGAGGCTTTTATAGCCTCACTGTGAGGCCAATCTTTGTAGTTTATACTCTGACCTTTGGCTGAGTGTGTCTGACCCTGTGCTTGGCCAGTGCAGGTCCTCTTGCCTGAAGCTTCTCTAGCTGTTCCTGCTTCCTCTGAGAAACCTGTGGTCAGCTCCACCCTTGGCAGTCACATGCTGAAGGTCCTGGTCCTCTGAAACACACATCTTTCCTGCTGCTGCCTCTCTACACAGGTATCTTTTAGGGCACAGTTTGTTTACTCAGGACATGCGCACTGGCTCAGTGAGCAAGTGCAGTGCGGTGTCCCTGACAGTTATGTCTGAAGTTCATTGCTCTGCATTGGCTGGTCATACTGGTATTTTTGATACTAGAGATTGGGTGAGTCGGTCCTTTTAGTGGCCCACTTTATCTTGCGATGTCTACCTCATTGTAGATTGTAAGCTCTCACGAGCAGGGTCGTCTTATTTTGCTTTAATTTGTTACTTATGACTTTTGATTTGAAACTGTTAAACTGTAAAGCGCTGCAGAATATGTTAGCGCTATATAAATAAAGATTATTATTATTTTATTGCAGATTAGTGACTAATTATGGTGGCTTAATTATAGTGATGAGTCAGAAACTAGAATGAAGATATTGTTGCTTGAAATGATAGAGGACAATTCAAATTAGACATGTTTCTCAAGGATTTTAGAGACAGACATGAGTAATGGAATAGCAAGGTCAACAGATTGACAATGAGTATATGTCAAGGAATGGCTATTTACTCAATACATTGTAATAATGTCTATCCATGCTATGCTTTAAACTAAAAGTTAAAGTGTATAGAATTGTATAGCAATGTTATACAATTTACCCCAGAGCAGTCAGTATCTGCCAGACACTAAAAACTGGTTGTATTACTAAGGGCAAGAGAATGCATTCATCATATTAGCATAATTTTCAAACATCTATATTTTCATTTAATTCAGAGAACCACAATATTGCAACATTCATTTTTGAACAAGATATTTGTTTTAATTATAATAGAAAACAATTTGATCGATACGTTACTGTAGGGGATTTCTTGCATTTAGTATCCTAACTAGTAAAACAAACAATATAAAAACAATTTCATCACCTTAACATGTTGCATTAGAAAATAAAATAATGCTCAAAACTCTATTAGCAGTTTGTTATTTCATACCCAGAGGTTTGTGAATTATATTTTCATATTGACAGAGCAAAAAGGCCACTCAAGGTGTTTTGCTCCTCCTTGAGAAATGTTCAGCAATCAGAAGAAGCAATCAGAGCAAAATAAAATTGATTTGGGAGTTCAAGTCTCTTCGTTTGTGTTTTACAAATAGTCTGCTATTAAAAGTGTTGGGTAGAAAGGTCAATCTAACACTGATGCTGGTGCCCCTGCATGTTTCTCGTTCCCCCTCAATGCAGCTAAGCCAGTATTCTCACCATTCTTGCCTCATGGTGTGATCCTTGTTGTGTCTCCCTGCTTCCTGCCTCTCTGTGCACTTCCTGGTGGTGCACCTAGTGCATGTGCACCCTCCCCTGTTCTTCAAGGGAAATAGCTGGGAGGCATTTTGTGTAAAGAGCTAGCTCCTTACTAGGGAGGTGCCTAAGCAACATTGATTCATTGGTTAGTTTGGTACTTGCGAGTTGTTAGGTCCCCTGGACCGTGTGTGGCAGATAATAAATCAGAGCGCCTGGTCCATTTGTGGCTAGCACCTGAACCTGCTCCCCTGGTCTGTATGTGGCAGGCTGGTCTTTATGCAACCGGTCTCCCCAGCGACAGGGAAACTACCGCAACTACTTGCTATAGAAGGAGGCTCACTAGGCACGGCGGCATTGTCCTCCAAATTATGTTTAAGGTGACATTATCCTTTGAATCAGTCTCTCTCTCTGCAGAGGATTGCAAGGATTCCGGGGCAGAGGGTAATTTTATGTCATGTTCCTTCGCTCTACGGCACGCAATACCCCTTGTTATGCTCTCTAAGCCAGATACCATCCAAGTGGTTAATGGTTCAGCGTTACCCTCTCAGATCACCTATTAAACCATTTCCCTTTCCCTTTCACTCTATGTCCATTCTGTATTAAGTTTCCCTCTGTACTACTTTTCAGTAAAATGTATCCCTCTGTGGCGCCTTGAGTGTAATGTCCTTTTCTGTAGCTACCACACAGGATAATATCTCCTATAGCCCACATATAGAAGACTCTCTCCCTATGAGGCCTGATTATGAATAATATTTCCCTTTGTGGCAATCATGCAGTATAATGTCTATCTCTCTGGCCCACTTATTGTATAATTTCTCCCACTGAGGCCCCCATACAATATAACATCACCCTCTGTGGCCCTTACAGTATAATACACTGACAAGCAATGATGGTAGTCTCACATTAGACACAGCAGTGGATGGTGAGATATAAAGCCTGAATGTCCTTCTTCTCATTAGCGTAGCTTCCTCTTTGGCCCTCATTCAATATAATTCCCTCTCTGTGGTCCCCATTCAGTAAAATGCTCTACTCTGTGGCAAACCTTTTGTATAATGTCACCTTTTGTGACCCTCATTCTGTAAAATGTCCCCATCTGTGCTCCCCTTTCTTCTGGTGTCTAATTCAGCATAATGTCCACTTTTGTTGCCTCCATGCAGTATATTTTCCCCTCTATGGCCTCATTTAATATAATGTCCTCTTCAGTGGCGCCCATTCAGGAAAATGTTCTCTACTTTTGTACCCATTAAGAAAAATATCCCCATCAATGGCCCCCATGCAGTAAAAAGTCTCCTTTCTGGTGCTCATATAGTATAATGTCTCTCTCTGTGGCCCCTATACAGAAAAACGACTCTTTGTTAATAATCTCATTGATAGCATGCCAGCAGGCTTAAAAATCTTCTCACATTGATATGCCAGGCTTCGCATGTCACGCTCCACAAGGAGAAACGTTATCCCTTGGATCTCGGCCCACACCTCCAACCCAGCCAAACCAGATCTCAGACTTTTCACTGATGAGGGGCAGCACTCCTAAGCACTGTGCCTGCAAATTGATATTCTGTTTTTTCTTTTATCCTAAGTCATGTGGCAAGGCTCATTAAAGGATCAATATTGACTTTTAGGATTGCTACTTCCAGAGTTCTAGTCCTCTCATTCTTGGAAGAGACAATTTACATAAGGCATGAAAGTACATGTATTTATGTGCATGACAGTTATACTCAATACTAAATAAATTGAGATGTTTTAACAATCTTGTTTCTATTTTTTCATTATTTTCATATCATTAACATGTATATGCCTCCTGTGATTTCCATAATATCATGACTTTTCATTCTTGGTGTTGCAATTTCAATATTAATGTTGCAATTTCAATATTGAAGAGTGTATGTTCAGCAAATAAAACTTACCACAATTTTTATTTTAATAAATCTTTTTCCTTTCATTTCCTTTAATTTTTCATAATAAGTATTTTCACTATATGATACCAATGAAACATATTACAAATATAAAATAAAATTATCATATTTACAGTATAATAGATTCCTATTTCTGTTTCCTCATATGCAAGCATGCTAATCAGTTCTGTTATAATATCCAATATATATCTTGGGAAGAAAACAATCCAATTCACATTACTAGGAGTATTTCATTTAATTAAATTTCATTGTCTATTGATAATGGATGCATAAAAGTAGGAACCCATCATTTCTTGAGACAAATTTAATGTAAGTTGCAATTTATAGCATCGAACGCCCTTCAGATAATTTAAAACAAAGACTGCAAAACAAATTAATGTGTACAATCTCATATAAGGAACCTATCTTATTTCAGATACATTTTTTCTTTGATTATTACTTCCACATTAAATGCACAGTGCTTGAATACAAAATTAATATGCCATTCTTATGAAAGGACACTGCAATACTGCAATTTTCATTTATTTACTGGCTAAATCAAATTTCCCATAGGATACCTGCCTACTTTCCAAGCTTAGAGAGGTAATTGAGCTGGGTATCTTAGATGATTATATATATATATAATATATATATATATATATATATATATAACACATATCAAAAACTATAGTTGTCATATGCAGCCAATAAAGGAGAAATAAATATTATACCCATTGCTAATATTTTTATTTATCTAAAATTTGTAGAGCCTTTATTTGAACCCAAAACAGAGCTTACACAAAAAGAAAAAGTGATGCCAGCATACAATTAAGAAGAATAATATTGAAATTCCAATTAAATCAAATACACACAAGGAATAAGACACTCACACATCCCAAGTCCTCAAAGGTATTTTTATTAAACTTCCCATTACATCCAATACTGACAAGGCACAACATGTTAACACTCCTTAGGTCTTAGATTCCTAAGTAAAAGCAAAAGAGAAGTTAAAACTTCATAAATTGATAAAAGAAGTATTGATTTTCTCATAGGCAACATATAAACTGCAGATAAGCAAATATAAAAGGAATGCACAGTTGTAAAGTGTTCAAAGAATGTCATGTATCCTTGATGTTTATTGTCATATATTTCTTTTTGAGCAGTTTTTAGTTTGCTCCACAATTTAAAACTTTTACAAATTCACTTCATTCTCTGTTATGTGAATTCACAGGGAAGTCAATGACGAATAAATCCCAACTGTGTTATTTAAATAATGGAAATGCAAATATCACCTTTTGACAGACACATTAATTTGAATGACTTACCACTATAGAAGCATTGTATTAGTAAAATAATCCATAATTATAGCAATGCCAAAGAAAAAAGTAGGCTATTATGTTTCAAACAAATGAAACACTTGTATAAAATGTTATGAGAGGTGTCAGATCTGTGCATTTCAATCCCTAGAATGACTTGTAATTATACTGCTTTATAACCTGAGCATAGTTCCATCTTCCAATTAATAGCATGTCATTGTTACTGAAAACTTTTTCAACTTTCTTATATTAAAATGTCTTCACGTGAGAGGTTTATGTGTTGCATATAATTGCTAGATCAAGATGCCCTTCTTTTAAATCTTGGTTTATAACGCAGCTCTGGCTGCTGCAATCTGATATCTCTAATAGCTACACGAAGTCCCTATTTATTATATACTCCCATGTGTGTTTTAGGTTAGGAAAATTGTATATCTTCGTACCGTGTTAGCCAGTAGATAGAAAAATATTTAGAGTTGAGAGTCCTCAGTGGTTGATACTGTGGTTGGTACTAAGAAGCAGATTCACATCTCAGAGGCAGAGAAGAATTTGCGAATACAAATTGATGGTGACCTTTGACACTCTTAATGCTGGAATGAACCTGTCACATGGTTTTATGGCCTATTACATCAATTAAGGAATTTACTCCAAATACCCTGTGAAAACATCACAAAACATTACCAGACCCCAATCAGAGGGTAATAAAACTTTCTCTCCTTATCTATGAATTGTTCCAATATTTATGCTCATCCCTCTGCTATAATGACTATTCTGCTTCACGTCACTTGTCTTACCTATTGCATTTTTTCTGTGTTTTTGTGTATAAATATGTGATTCTTCAGATTTTGTATTAGTTCAGCCTGATGAAGAGACCTGAGTAGTCTCGAAAGCTTGCAATTTGTTACCATCTTTTCAGTTAGCCATTAAAAGGTATCAACCACTGAGGACTCTCAACTCTAAATATTTTTTTGGGTTAGGAAAAATAATTTATAAACAGTATGTCAATATCAAACATGCTGTATATGTAGTTACATATTTGGGAGGGTGGGGGCTAAAAATATATCTATCATTAATTCAACCTCTGTATACTTTTAAATCACAGTTAACCCAAAGATGGCAAAACACCATCTTAATGAGCTGTCCAATCCACATTTATCAAATATCCACAAGGTAGATAACAAATGTAGGATTGCTTGGATTTGAGAGTTGACACTCCTACTGATTTTGAGAATAGGAGGTGCAAGTATTTTACCTGAAGAGAAACCACTACTTCTATAAGCAGTGAATTGATTAGTGAATGTTGCTATTCCAATTTTTCTAGCCCACTGAATAGCCACAATCATCAAGGCAGGCCACCGCCAGTCACATGTTTTAACATAGCATTTTATCTTGACAAAATAGATGTATATGTAATGAGCATAGACATGCAGTCCTCCAAAGATGAGGTTCTACTTTCTGTTCTATCAGGTTGTCCTCTGTTTGGTTGTATGGATCAGGGTTGCTTTGGTAGATCTCTTCAAACTGCTTATGGCATGTTTTTGTGAGGTAAAACGTGTTTTTAAACTGGCAGGGAACAGTTTTACCTTATAGAAAGAGTCAGCTGTGATCCCATTCTGTCCTGTCTGTATACTCTCTTTTGCATCCTACCTTGGCCAGAACATGTGGTATGTTCAGACCAGCCATTACACAGTACACAGCAGAGGTATATTTATAAGATATACTCAGCACAGGGATTATTTTTTAACACATTCAAATGTGCAACTTATTTTTATTCCAAGGTACTATAATCTTTATCCAAGCCATTTTCATTTTTTTTATTTTCTATTTTTCTGTTAAACCACAATTCAGAAGCAGTGTGTTATTTTCATTAATTGATAGTCAATTAACTAAAATTGAATGCTACTTATGTAAGTTTTAAGTTATTTCAGTGACCATTGTGCAGAAGGATGTCAATAACAAATACACACGTATATATATCATATATATATATATATATATATATATATATATATATATATATATTATTACCTTGTAATGTCTTCACATCCTGTTCCGTCCAGATGTGTCCATATCCCAGATTTCCAAGTGGCTGAAGTTCACCGACTGCCATGTTAGGACACCCAGGTGATGTGTGTCTCAATATGTAAACTGCTGATGGTACTTGCCTCTTGCTTGGTACCACCAGTGGAACACCGTCGCACCACACACACACATGGCAGATACGAGGTGTGTCTACAGGCAGTGGAAGCCAGTCACATTAAAGGGTTTTTCCCATGAATGAAAGTTCATTTTAAAAATTGTCTGTGTCTGACTGTGTACGGAGCATACCACATCTCCTGGGTAGGGGAGGTAGCAAAATACAATACTGGGATCACAGAAGATTCTTTTTGTGAGGTAAAATATTTCACTGACTGTTTTTAAACAATATTTTACCTCACAAAATCTATCCTCTGCGATCTCCTGCTGTAATGTCAGTGTTGTCTTTTGCTTCCTCCCCTGCCCAGGAGCTGTGATATAGCACATGGGGTACACAGGTCAAAGAAGAGATCACATGAGAGAAGAAGACAGCAGATGGGGAGAGAGAAAATGCATAGTGGTGAGTGAGACAGAGCACAGGGGGTAGACAGCTCAAACGGGACAGCACATGAATGGAGAACACAGCACAGGAAGCAGAGAGACAGCAGATAAGGGGGATAGCACATCGGGTAGACAGGTCAAAGAAAAGAGCAGAGAGGGGAGAAGTCAGTACATGAGTAAAGAGAGAGTGGATAGATGGGTGAACACATGGGAGGAGAGATTCTCAACGCTGCAAAGCCTGCCCCCATCATGACATTACCTCCCTCCTGATGCGATAGCATCGGGCCTCCATCTAGTATATATACACTGCTTAAAAAAATAAAGGAAACACTTAAACAACAGAATATAACTTCAAGTAAATCAAACTACTGTGGAATCAAACTGTCCACTTAGGAAGTAACACTGATTGACAATCAATTTCACATGCTGTTGTACAAATGGAATAGACAACAGATGGAAATTTTTGGAAATGATCAAGACACCCTCACTAAAGGAGTGGTTCTGCAGGTGGGGACCACAGACCACATCTCAGTACCAATGCTTTCTGGCTGAGGTTTTGGTCACTTTTGAAAGCTGGCCGTGCTCTCACACTCATGGTAGCATGAGACAGATTCTACAACCCAAAATGGCTCAGGCAGTTCAGCTTATCCAGGATGGCACATTAATGCTAGCTGTGGCAAGAAGGTGTTAGCTGTGTCTGTCAGCGTAGTGTCCAGAGGCTGGAGGAGCTACCAGGAGACAGGCCAGTACACCAGGAGATGTGGAGAGGCCGTAGGAGGGCAACAACCCAGCAGCAGGACCGCTACCTCCACCTTTGTGCAAGGAGGAACAGAGGGAGCACTGCCAGAGCCCTGCAAAATGACCTCCAGCAGGCCACAAATATGCATGTGTCTGCACAAACGGTTAGAAACCGACTCCATGAGGATGGTCTGAGTTCCCCGATTTCCACAGATTGGGGTTGAGCTCACAGTCCAACACCTTGCAGGATGCTTGGCATGTGCCACAGAACACCAGGTTTAGCAAATTCGCCACTGGCACCCTGTGCTCTTCACAGATGAAGCAGGTTCACACTCAGCACATGTGACAGACGTGACAGAGTCTGGAGGAGCCATGGAGAGCGAACATCCTTCAGCATGACCGGTTTGGCAGTGGGTCAGTAATGGTGAGGGTTGGCATTTCTTTGGAGACCCGCACAGCCCTCCATGTGCTTGGCAGAGGTAGCCTGATTGCCATTAGGTACCGAGATGAGATCCTCAGACCCCTTGTGAGACCATATGCTGGTGCGGTTGGCTCTGGGTTCCTCCTGATGCAGTACAATGACAGACCTTATGTGGCTGGAGTGTGTGAGCAGTTCCTGCAAGATGAAGGCATTGAAGATATGGACAGGCCCGCCAATTCCCCAGACCTGAATCAAATTGAGCACATCCGGGACATCATGTCTCGCTCCATCCATCAACGTCATGCTTCACCAAAGACTGTCCAGGAGTTGGCGGATGCTTTAGTCCAGGTATGGAAGGAGATCCCTCAGGATACAATCCGTTGCCTCATCAGGAGCATTCCCAAGCATTGTAGGGAGGTCATACGGACTTGTGGAGGCCACACACACTACTGAGTATCATTTTGACTTGTTTTAAGGACGAGGATCATTTTGACTTGTTTTAAGGTCATTACATTCCACTTTAATTTTGTGGGTAACTCCAAATCCAGGCCTCCTTTGGTTAATTGGTTAATAAATTTGATTTCCATTGATGATTTTTGTGTGATTTTGTTGTCAGTACATTCAACTGTGCAATAGCAATTCAAGTGTTCAATGAGAGTATTTCATTCATTGACATCTAGGATGTGTTATTTGAGTGTTCCCTTTATTTTTTTGAGCAGTATATATATATATATATATATATATATATAAAGCTGAGTGTATGTATGTGTTTATGTATCAAGCCAAGCCCACTCCACATAGCCACATTCATAGTCCCATCCTCTGCTGTGAGGAGACAGTAGCAATATGGGAGGTATCTCCTCCCAGACCCCGGTGAACTGCGAAAGCCCTTTGATGTTTCCCAGACATTGGGGCCACAATAATCACCCCCACAGTGTAATTTAAGTTACATTGCGGTGGTGACATACTCCTTGCCACCGCCGCTTTCTCCATCTTCTCTCATTGTCCCCCGGTGGGGAAACGTTCATTTCAATAAAGCTCCTCCACCTTCCCAGTTCTCTTTGGTTTGAGGAAACCTCAGTGGGCTTTACCAGGCTCAGTATAGCAGAGACTTCACCCCCACAGTCCAGGGGCATCTGACCGCTTAACTCCTCAGCCAACATCCACTGTGTGGTCCCCCGGCATTCTTTTTCCTCCCCGGCGGCCGGTGGAGGCTCAGCATTGATATTAGTTATACTCAATCCCAGCAGTCAGAAGGAGTCCTGGAGCCTCTCCACCACTGCAGAGTGAGACACAACAGGAACAGAGACAGTTGTGTGGTGTGAGGGGGAAAATGAGAGGAGTGAGGCGAAAATCAGAGATGTAAGGGGGAAAATGAGAGATGTGAAGGGGAAAGTGAGACAAGTTGGGTGCTTCTGCAATATGAGTCTGTGTGTAGAGAAGAGTGAGGTGCTGCAGGTGGAGGCTGTGTATAAGGCCACATTCACATGTTCACTGTTTGGTCAGTATTTTACCTCAGTATTTATAAGACAATACCAAGAGTGGGAGAAAGATGCAGAAGTGATGACGTGTTTCTAATTTTTGTTTTACTTCCAGTTTTAGCTTACAAATACTGAGGTAAAACATTGACCAAATAACATGTGAATGAAGTTTAAAGGAGAAAAGTGTGGTGCTGCACAAGAAGTAGTATGTGCAATATCGGTACCTAATGGCAGTCAGGCTACCTCTGGCGAGCTCCTGGAGGGCTGGGCAGCCCTCCAAAGAAATGCCATCTCACGCCATTACTGACCCACTGCCAAACCGGTCATGCTGAAGGATGTTGCAGGCTGCAGATCGCTCTCCACAGCGTCTCCAGACTCTGTCACGTTTGTCACATGTGCTGAGTGTGAACCTGCTGCCTGCAACATCCTGCAGGCAGCACATTATTATATGGGAGGGGAAAAACTTTTTAAGATGGATGGCGACCATGGCGGCCATTTTGAAGTCGGACATTTTGGATCCAACTTTATTTTTTCTAATGGGAAGAGGGACATGTGACACATCAAACCTATTTAGAATTTCACAAGAAAAACAATGGAGTGCTTGGTTTTAATGTACCTTTATTCTTTCATGAGTTATTTACAAGTTTATGACCACTTATAAAATGTGTTCAAACTGCTGCCCATTATGTTGGATGGTCAATGCCGCCCTATTCTCCCACTGTTGACACACTGATAGCAACACCACAAAAGAAATGCTAGCACAGGATTCCAGTATCCGTTGTTTCAGATGCTGCACATCTCATATCTTCACAGCATAGACAATTGCCTTCAGATACGAGATGTGCAGCATCTGAAACAACGGATACTGGAAGCCTGTGCTAGCATTTCTTCTGTGATGTTGCTATCAGTGTGTCAAGAGTAGGAGAAGAGGGTTGCATTGATAATCCAACACAACGGGCAGCACTTTGAACACATTTTATAAGTGGTAATAAACTTGGAAATAACTCATGAAATAAAAAAGTTACATTAAAACCAAGCACACCATTGTTTTTCTTGTGAAATTCTCAATAAGATTGATGTGTCACATGACCCTCTTCCCATTGTAAAAATTAAGTATTGCTAACAACACATAAAACCACATATTATGGAATATTTTTAGCAAACTTCTCTAGATTACACCCTTGTGGTGACTTGTTCAACAAGGACATATCAATAGAACATAAACAACAATTCCCAAACGGAAAAAAAATGTACTAGTCCATATTTTCAAAATCACTGAAATCTTTATTAATTACATAATGAACTACAATTGACGCACGTGTTAAAGTAATTACAACCATAAAAATGCTGTCGTGAGGCACAACACCCCCTAAGTCCACACCTACAAAATGAGCATATAGCTATTAAATACCATATATAAAATGGTACAGATAGCTATTGCCACTGACATCGTATTTCATGGACCATAATAATTATATATGGCCTCAATTATTTATATATCATAGTGCAACATATTAAGCTATATGTGTTATGAATGTGCTAGAGATGGTTTCTGAGCAGAGGCTCCCTCTGGTGGTTACAGACAGTACTGAACCTTTCAGTGAGGAGTGGCCATCTGGAATCATGGACTGGTCTGATATAAGGGAGGTTCCCTCCCATGATGGTTGCCGGTGATCAATTGTTCTTGTCTCAATTGTGGTTCCTGGTTCATTTTGATGTTTGCTGGAGTCCTGCCTGCATCTCCTGCTTTCAGATAAGATATTTTTTGCTTTTCTTTTTGTGCTTGCTTTTTGCATTGTTTTCAGCACTTTTGTGGAGGTCAGCCAGGTCCCCTCCTGGGGCCTGAGCTCCTCACAGTTTTTCTGCAGCCATTGTTATTTGCTCATTTGCTTTTTCCTGTTTTTTCAGCGGCTGCGGCTTGGTTTTTGTTCACACTGAGATCTGATTTAGCGGGTGGCGAGATCGTGTGATCTCAGTATTTTTATAATCAGAATTGTTGGATTTTTGTAGGGTTTTCTGGGTTGCAGAAAGTAATCTCTCCTGTCCTATCCTATTTAGTCAGCTTGTGGCCCCATCGTTTGCTCAGTCTATTTTCTGCCTATGTTTGTATTTTCATCTTGTCTAACCGCCATTATATGTTTGGGGGCTTCCTATTTTCTTTGTGGATCTGCTCCAGGGCAGATAGCTTTCATCTTTCTGCCTTTAGGTGTAGTTATCTCTCAGGCTGTGAAGAGGCGTCTAGGATCAACGTAGGAACGCTCCACGGCTACCTCTAGTTGTGTCGTTAGTTTAGGAATCTGCAATCCATCAGTTACCAACATCTCAGGTGTTCGGCTGCCCTGCTGTTGTTCCTGTCCTCCTCAGCTACCGAAACATAACATATATGCATTAATCACAATTGCATCCCTCAACTAATGGCCGTTCCACCATAATATAGGGCAATCCCTTAGATTCATAGTAATACATCCGTATTCCATATGTCATATTACATCAATGTTCCTATAAAAAAAAATCATATCAAAAGAAATATGATGTCAGTGGCAATAGCTATCTGTAGGGAATAGTGCAATAAGATTATGTGTGTTAGTTTTGATTTTTATATATGGTATTTAATATGCTTATTTTGTAGGTGTGGACTTAGGGGGTGTTGTGCCTCACGACAGCATTTTTATGGTTGTAAATACTTTAACACGTGTGTCCAATTGTAGTTCATTATGTAATTAATAAAGATTTCAGTATTTCATTGTAAAAATTAAAGTTGCATCCAAAATGTCTGACTTCAAAATGGCCACCATGGTCACCACTCATCTTGAAAAGTTTTCCCCCTCCCATATACTAATGTACCACAAACAGTAAGTTGATATCACCAACCATTCCTATTTTATTTAGGTGTATCCATATAAATGGCCCACCCTATTTATATATACATATATACAGGTGCTTCTCACAAAATCAGAATATCATCAAAAAGTTAATTTATTTCAATTCTTCAGTACAAAAAGGGAAACTCATAATATATAGAGTCATTACAGAGTGATCTATTTCAAGTGTTTGTTTCTGTTCATGTTTATGATTATGGCTTACCGCCAATGAAAACCCATTATCTTAGCAATTTAGAATATTTTATAACACAAGCTTGAAAAATGATTTTAATATCTGTGATGTTGGCCTACTGAAATGTATGTTAAGCAAATGCACTCAATACTTCGTCACACTGCCAAAAGTACTTATTCCTTATTTAAAATAATAGTATCACTGTGCTTGATTAGCCTGCAAACTCGTCTGACCTTAGCCCCATAGAGAATCTAAGGGTTATTGTCAAGAGGAAGATGAGAGACACCAGATCCAACAATGCAGACGAGCAGAAGGCTGCAGTGCCACAGACTGATCACGTACATGCCACGCCGCATTGAGGCAGTAATTGAACATATATTTCAGTAGGCCAACATTTTGGATTTTAAAATAAGGTTTTTTAAGCTGGTGTTATAAAGTATTATAATTTACTGAGATAATGACTTTTGGGTTTTCATTGGCTGTAAGCCATAATCATGAACATTAACAGAAATAAACACTTGTAATACATCACTCTGTTTGTAATGACTCTATAGAATATATGAGTTTCACTTTTTGCATTAGAAAACTGAAATAAATTAAATTTTAGATGATATTCTAATTTTGTGAGATGCACTTGTATTTTTATATGTATTTTCTGCACTTTATTTTTCAGGGTGCAGCTAGGCCCATTTGGTTTTGTAAACTGTGGTGTCTGTTCACATGGAATGTGTCATGATCCAGTCCAGAGTTTGTTTTCTGCTGTCTTCTCTCTGGACTGGTCATGCGGGGGTTAATTCCCCTCTGCCTTGTTTTGGAGCTTGCTGGGCTATTTCAGTCCTCTGCAGTCTGCAGGCCAGTGTCAGCTATAGTTCATGCTTCCAGGCTAGAGTCGCTGACCCGTGTACCCTAGTGATCCTCCTGCCTCTGACTTCTGTATTTGAGTATGACTTTGCCTGATCTTTGGACTTCGCCTATTGTTTTTCATCTCTGATACCACGCTTCCCGACTGGCTTTTTGACCCTTTGGCTTGTACCCCGACTACGTCTTAAACTCTCACGTTTTGGATACTACGTTCCAGGTAGGCTCTGACTTTCTGACTTTTTCCTGACTACGTGCATTGCTGTGACCTGTGGTACTTCTTCTCCTGACAGTTTCTGACTTCGGCTTGTCTGACCATTCTTTCGTTACCTGTGACACCTGTGCTGCTGCTATGTGTGTGTGCAACCTCTCTTCCCTCACCTGCACCCCCTGATGGAGGTTGCACTTTACTGCACTGCAGCAGTATATTACATTATAGCTGACCTCACATTTAAAGGGGATTTTGCATTTTTTTCTCTGGTCATGGATCCGCTTGGTAACTTAGGTGATCAATAAGGATGAGCTTTCCGATATTGAAATATCGGAAATCGGCCCAATATTTGCTATATCGGAATTCCGATTTCCTATTCCGATATTTTTTTCACATCGGAAATTGGAAATCCCATAATCCTTCAGCCTCTGAGCGCTCTGTGGAGCCAATCAGGAGCTGAAGAATTGCTGACAACATTGTGTAACTCCCCTAAGCTTGGTAGGAGGCTTCCAAACTTGCTAGCTAGGGGCTGTGCTGCGATTGGCTGGCTGGATGGTGTGATCAGGCAGTATAAAAGGCTGCGTCTGCCATTTTAGCCTCTCTCTACTGTGAAAGCAGATAGGGATAGGTGGCTGTTGGAGATAGGAAGAGATCTCGGATCTAATAGCGATAAAAATTGTTTTTCAGCGACTGTAGCAGCCCCTGAGTGTTACAGAATCAGTCTTTTTCCTCACTGACCCTGCTCAGTTTCATTTTTTGTGCTGTGCAGGCTCTCAGTGAAGTGCTTAGTGAGACAGTGCAGCGCACATTTACTGCAACTGCTGCAGCTCCTCTTGCTGCAGCACTGTGTGGTGTGTGTCTTACTACCTTTCACAGCCTTTTCTTTTCATCCCTGAAATCCCCTTCCCCTATTTTTTCCTAAAAGTGTAGCTTCACCATCCAGTACATTTTGGTGAACGCTATATATTGATTTTTAAGTGAGGGGTTCCTCCCCGAACCTCCCCCCCCAATCCCTTACCCCCATTTATCCCTCAATTTTCCTGGTGCTCGGGTTCACTTTGCACAGTTTAGTCACCTCCGCTGCGCAGACCGCCTGTGTGCTTTTTTTGGGGAGTGCAGCACTCACTAGGTCAATCTTTGTAGTCACATCAGACTGCAGGACCCCTAGTGCAGCCTGTTCTATAGCTCACCCCCAAATTTTTCACCAGTAAATTCACTCTCAGTGCCCCTATAAGTGTTACTTTACCTCACCGCATCTATTGAGGTTAAAGTTAAACACTATATAGGGATTGTACTGTGAGGGCCCAAACAACCTCTGTGGCTCATGCCACACAGCACCTGGCCCAGTCCCGGAGAATCCTTTTTTTGGTATCACAGCAGTGTCATTTACTGCGCTGTGACATCCGACCGTAACGTGTACACCAACACCACAGACACACGTTACTCTTTGTGTAGGCCACACTAGTTTCAACTAAAGTGTAGCAGACACACCATCATACAGTGCCATTAGTGTTTCTTATACCTGTTTGTAGTCCTACAGGAATAAGCACACTAATCCCTAATAATTACTTTCTTGCCGTTCTGAATCCATCAATAGAGATGAAGGCAGGGAGTAAGGGACGTCCCCGTGGCGGCCACAGAAGAGGTGCATCAGCAGCTAGACATAGTGCACATTCAGAGCAAGCAGCAGGCCCAAGTCACTCAGCACCTACTTTCACCCAGCAGCAGTCATATATGCGCAGCTTGTTAGGAGCACAGGGCCATAGGCTGATAAGAGAGGATCAAGTAGAAACCGTTGTTGGTTGGTTGGCAGCTGAAGCAATCAATGAGTGCAGCATACTCCCAGGACCTCTCCACCACATCGGATCAGGCCACTGAAGAGCAGCACCCATCTGCTTCTTCACCACCCACTAAATTGCCCATACATTCAGATGACCAGGAGCCAACCTTAATCCTCTTCTTAGAATCTGTTGGCTTGGAATCTGTGTGCCAGCCAAACAGCAATCCTGCAGCTGAAGAAGAGGTAGTGTGCACAGATGCGCAACCACTGTGTGCATCTGAGGAAGAAGTGAAGGGTGGGCCAGTGCCCATAGTGACCAGACCCCAGTCAGCAGATGATGATGAAACTCAGCTGCCAGTATCTGTTGATGAAAGTATATTGGATGACGAGGTCCTTGACCCATCATGGCATGCTGAGGGGCAGCAAGCAAGTGGGGATAGCTCAGAGGAAGAGCTTGCAGGTGTGGTGCAGCGTGGCCGTCCACGTGGGAGAGGAAGAGGGAAAAATTGGTTGTCTGTTCGCTCAACTTCAGCACCCATTAGGAGCAGGGCTCTTTTAAAGCGCACAAGGGATGCGCCCAAGAGTTGTGGTGCATGGGCCTTTTTGACCAAGTTGCAGATGATGTTACAGTAGTCAGATGCAAGCTTTGTCGACAAACTGTGCGGAGAGGGAAGAACATCAGCAACCTTAATACCACCAATATGTTGATGCATGTCAGGAAGAGGCACCCTGTGGAGTGGCAGCATCACACCCAAGATGATTCGCCAACTGCAGATGGTCCTCCACCTTCCATCTCTTCAGCCACAGTGGCCACCTCTTCCTCCAGCTCGAAAACAGCTGCTCCCGCTTCCTCGACAGAATGCTAGGATGCATCTGCAGGCAGTGTTGTACGGCGGCACACTGTCTGTACTTCGTCAGCATCAGCATCCCAATCACATGCATCCTCACACTCCTAATCCAGTGTGCAGCCATCTGTCACACAGGTGTGGGAGAAAAGGCGACCGTACTCAGCAAACCACCCACGAGCACAGGGCATGAATTCTCACATTGCCAAACTGCTTGCAGTGAAAATGCTACCATTCTGGCTGGTGAGCAAGCCATCCTTTATCGATATGTTGGGGTTTGCAATCCCACAATACAGCGTTCCCAGCCACTTCTACTTCAGCAGGCATGCCGTCCCCGCCCTGCAACAGCATGTGGAGAGTAAAATTAAGCATGCACTACAAAATGCAGTTAGTAGCAAGGTCCTCCTGACCACCGACGCGTGGACCAGTCTGCATGGCCAGGGACGCTACATTTTCATCACCGCCCATTGGGTAAATGTAGTTGAGTCTGGAACTGAAGTAGACCGTGCAAGTGCGCGGGTCCTGCCAACTCCACGGATTGCAGGCCTCTCCTCTGTACAAATTGACTCCTCCTCATACTCCTCGTCAGACTAGCCTGCACCCAGACGTACCACAACAACCGATTTCAGCACTGCATCGGCCAAACATCAACAGGCCGTGTTGAAATTTGTTTATCTGGTTAATGTTAGCCACACCGCAGCCGAGCTGTGGAACACGATCAAGGAGCAGAGCGACAAGTGACTTGCGCCGCACAACCTCCATCCAGGTATGGTGGTGTGTGACAACGGCCGAAACCTGGTCGTGGCTCTGGGCCTAGGTGGTCTGACTCACATTCCATGCCTTGCCCATGTCCTAAACTTGGTGGTGCAGAGTTTCCTAAGGAACTATCCTGACCTTGAGGAACTGCTGCACAAAGTCAGATACGAGTGCTCTCATTTGCCGCGTTCAAGCATGGCTGCATCGCGCCTTTCAGCCATGCAGTGCAGATTGGGCCTGCCCGAGCACCGCATCATTGTTGACCTCCCCACCAGGTGGAATTCGTCTTTGCATATGCTGCGGAGGTTGTGTGAGCAGCAACCTGCAATTATGGAGTTGCAGCTGCAGCAGGCGCAAAGTAGGCGACCCACATCTCAGCCCTCCCACTTTACAACCACAGAGTGGGCATCCATGATGGACATATGCACCATTTTGAAGTGCTTCGACGACTCCACTCTGATGGTGAGCATGGATGCTGCCCTACTCAGCCTGACTATTCCTCTTATATGCCTTATAGAATCAACACTTAAAGGACAAAGGGATGAGGTTTCTCAGGAGGAGGAGGAGTATGATGAGACACTTGCACCAACCAGGCAATCTTCAACAGCCCGGTTGGTACAAAGCTCTGTGGGTGCCTCACAAAGTTCAAGGCAGGACACAGCAAGCGAGAAGGATGAGGAGGACTATGAGGATGAACTAAACGAGGAAAGTACACAGCGCTCTACTAGTAGTCACCAGATAGAGCGTGGATGGGGTGATGCAGAGCAGCCAGAGCACATTCCTCCTGCTGGTGATAGCGATGCATGGCCAGTTGGCAGCCTTCAGCACATGAGTGACTTCATGCTGCAGTGTCTGAGAAAAGACCCACGCTTGGCTCGTATTCTCCACACAAATGACTACTGGGTGGCCACCCTCTTAGATCCACGTTACCGGGACAGCCTTGAAAGCCTAATTACACCGTTGAACCGGGCACGTAAAATGCAGGAGTACCAAGACGCACTGGTTAATTCACTCATGTACTCTTTTCCACTGCATAGCAGTGATGCGCGTGCACTAGCAGGCACCTCAGTGCGTCCTGGGCCCAGCGGAATCCGTTCAGAAGCCGGTAGCAGAAGCAATACATCTGCTACTGACAGGTTCAGTATACCCAACCTGTTCCAACAGTTTCTGAACCCGCAAACAGTTTGGGCACCATCAGCACAGACAGTGCAACGCACTAGGAGGCAACGTTACCGTGACATGGTGGCACAATACCTCTTCACCCCTGTCAGTGGGCTTCAGGATGGATCTGCCCCCTTCAAGTTTTGGGTCTCCAAGTTGGATACTTGGCCCGAGCTTAGCCAGTATGCCTTGGAGGTCCTGGCTTGTCCTGGTGCCAGTGTGATTTCTGAACGCGTCTTTAGTGCAGCTGGCAATGTACTAACAGACCAACGTGCCAGACTATCCGCTGCAAATGTGGACCGGCTTACATTCCTATAAATGAACCAGGCCTGGATTTCTGGTGACTTTTGCTGCCCTGGGCCACAGTACACAAGTTACATGCATGGTTGGTATCAGTATGCATGCTCTGTCATGTGCCTATGTTGCACACAGCGTCATCTGTTATGCCCGTGCTCTGGCCTCTACTACCAACATCTAGCACCTGGTTCTGTGACTGACTCTTTCACCTCATACTGTTTTCCATTGGCTCTAGTACCGCCAGCTAGTGCCCATTTCTGCGACTGCCACTTTCACAGCATGCCGTGTTACTGGGCTCTAGTACCGCCAGCTAGTGCCCATTTCCATGACTGCCACTTTCACAGCATGACGTGTTTCTGGGCAAAAGTACCGCCAGCTGTACCTCGTTAGACCAAAGTGGAAAAAAAGGACGACAGATGTCAAACACCTATAGGCAGAAGCACAAGATGTGGGATCCAGCATCGCCGGCTGTTTTGTGGCAGTGAACTGCGGACTCAGGTACCTCCCCCAAAGGGTAAACCGAGATCAAGCATCGCCAGCTGGTTCTCGGGAGTGCCCAAGGGCACGGGTACCTCCTGCTCCAAACAGTGTTTTGACAATGCTCGCTTTAACCCTAACCCTTACTCTACTAACCATAAACCCTAACCCTACCCCAACTAATCCATCCCCAAAGAAAAAACACCGCTGTTAAGAAGATGGCAACCAGTTTTCCTGCTAGTTTTCGCTCTGTGCATTTTTCTAGCAATTTTTTTGCTCCGCTGCCTTTATAAACTCCTTCCCCATTATCCTGAGGTGTTTCCCCTCCATTTTATCCATTATATAGCACTGTAGTGGTCATTTTGTAATTCCGATTTTTTTTCTCCCATTGACTTGCATTGATATCGGAAATCGGAAATTCCGATATCCGATATTTTTCCAATATCGGAAATCGGAATTCCGATACGATATCAGGCAATATCGCTCATCCCTAGTGATCAAGTTTCCAGGTTGACACAGAAGATGTGTTTTTTTTCGGTGGAACATCAGGCCCTTGTTACGTCTCATACTCTCTTACAGAAAAAAGTGACTGAGATTGTTCAGACTTTGCAGGAAACCACCCATCTTGATGTTAGTCGACCTGGTGATCCAGTTGATGTTGTTGTGCAATCTCCCAAACCCCCAGTTAAGCTTCATGATACCTTTTCTGGCATAAAAGATGCATTTTGTATGTTCAGGGAGAGTTGTAAATTATTTTTTGTCAGTAGATAGGTTCTTTGAGGCCCTAGGACTTATCTGTGATGAATCGGACCATATCAGGCTGGCAGAGGACACTATTATGGGTCTGGTTCAGGGAAAGCATTCAGCCGAGTGGTACAGCTCCCAGTTCCGCCGATGGTGCACTGAAGTGTCCTGGGTTGACTCCGCGCTGAGAAGTCTGTTCAGGTGTGGACTGGTGGATAATCTGAAGGATGCACTGGCTCTCCATCCACTTCCATTGGAGGAAGCTATGTCTCAGGCTATCCGTATGGATCGGAGGCTGCTTAAGAGCGGTATCGCACAGCGAGATATTCCGTTGCTCTCTGCTGGTCCTGTTGTTTTGCCGCTGTGTAATCCTATGGAGGAGGGGGCCGCCAACCTTGAGGAAAAGGAGAGGAGATGGCAGCATGAAAGAAAATTGTGTTTTTTTGTGGAGATCCCGGACATTGGGTGATTGTCGTGGAGGTCACCCAGATTCTCAGGTACCTTTTTCTCAATTTTCAAAAATTTTGTTGCAAGTAGAACTTTTTGTGGAAGTGGCTCCATGTCCACTTCTGCCTTCGCGGATTGCGGGTCATCCATGAACTTTATTAACTCTGACTTAGTGTCCAGGTGTAAGTTAGGGACAGTTAGGCTGGAGACTCCTATCCATGTTGTTGCCATTGAAAAAACACCACTGGCTAAGAATGGCATCAAATTTGTTTCAGAGAAGATTCTCCTTAAAGTTAGTTCCTTGCACCAGGAACATATTTCCTGCTTTGGTATGGACAATGTGCCTGCGGGTCTGGTGTTGGGGTACCCCTGGTGACAATTACATAATCCTGTGATTAATTGCGAATCTCGGGACATTGTTAAATTAGGTCCCAATTGTTCTAAGAAATGTCTTGTTACGGTATCTGTGTCATCTGTCAGTTTGGAAGGTATTCCGGCAGGGCCGGCTCCAGGTTTTTATGGGCCCCGGGCGAAAGAGCCTCAGTGGGCCCCTTTAACACAGACCATGATTCATGATGCACAGATACAGCAGAGAAATATAGGTGCAGTACAATGCCAAATACTTCACTTCTTCCATTACATGAGAGATATCTATTGTAAATTGTACAATAGCTCAAAAACCGCCAAATCCTCACAGCGCACAGAACAGACTGGACAGTACAGTCCTCCATACAATATTATGGGCACCACAGTCTCCCCCTCATCACCCATATAATACCCCATGCAGGATGTCACCCCCATATAATGCTCCATACAGAATACTGGACCCAAAATAATGCTCCATACAGAATACTGGACCCAATATAATGCTCCATACAGGATACTGGTCCTCATATAATGCTCCATACAAAATATGGAGCTCTCCTCTGTGCTGTACTGCGTTCTGCACTGTTACGGCTCAGGAAAGGGTGCTGTGGAAAGACTCCCCATTATCATCATGATTGTCTCCCCATCATCATCATTGCCTCCTTATCATCATCATTGCCTCCCCATCATCATCATGGCCTCCCCATTATCATCAATGCCTGCCCATCATCATCATCTTCTCCCCATCATCATCAATGCCTGCCCATCATCATCTTCTCCCCATCATCAATGCCTGCCCATTATCATCAATGCCTGCCCATTATCATCATCTTCTCCCCATCATCATCAATGCCTCCCCATTATCAGCAATGCCTGCCCATCATCATCTTCTCCCCATCATCAATGCCTGCCCATTATCATCAATGCCTGCCCATTATCATCATCTTCTCCCCATCATCATCATCAATGCCTCCCCATTATCAGCAATGCCTGCCCATCATCACACACAGACAGCACCACAGCACAAGCACTCTCTCACATACATACACACACACATACACACACACACATACATACACACACAAAGCACCGCACTACATACACACAGACGCACACAGAGACACACACACACGTCTTACCTGTCCGGCGTCCCCACGCTCTCTGCCACAGCCGGCCGCTGAATGATGACGTCATTCAGCGGCGCTGCTGTGAGAGGAAGCGCCGGTGCCCCCTGGAGCCCGCTGCGGCAGCGGAAGCACGGGAGAGGTAAGTATTGTGCCAGCTGCTGCCGGGGCCCTGAGCAAGGGGGGGGGCCCAGTGGTGGTGCTGACACCGCTCTCCTCCGCTAACGGGCGCGGGGGTGCCAGACTGCGAGTGGGCCCCCCCGCCTGCTCAGGGCCCCGGCACTTGCCCAGGTGTGCCAGGTGCTGACGCCGGCCCTGTATTCCGGAGTACCTGAAGGACTTTGAGGATGTATTCTCAGAAAAGGAGGCTGAGGTTCTACCAGAACACCGTCCATTCGATTGTGTTGCTGATCTTTTTCCCAGTGCCAAATTGCCATAAACCCATCTGTACAATCTCTCCGCCCCTGATTGCGGCTCTATGAAGGAGTATATCTCTGATAGCCTCTGTAAGGGCCACATTCGGCCATCTGTCTCACCGGTGGCGGCGGGGTTCTTGTTCGTGAAGAAAAAGGATGGTGGTTTACGCCGATGCCTTGATTTTCGAGAACTTAATAAAATCACTATAAGAAACACATATCTGTTTCCACTTATACCTGATTTATACAATCAATTGTCGGGGGTCAAGTGATTCTCTAAGTTGGACCTCAGGGGCATACAATCTCATCCGTATATGGGAGGGGGATGAGTGGAAAACTGCATTTTTCACCTCTGAGGGTCTGTTTGACAATTTGGTTATGCCCTTTGGCCTAACGCGCCAGCAGTATTTCAGAATTTCATGAATCATGTTTTCCCAGATTTATTGGGCATTTCATGGTAATTTATTTGGATGACATTCTTATATTTTCTTCTGACAAGCAGAGTCACATGGGCCACCTCCGTACGGTTCTTCTGAGGCTTAGAGAGAACTCACTATTTCCAAACCATAGAATTGTTCAATTTTTGCTCAGGAATTGTCCTTTCTAGGGGTCATTTTGTCTGCTGAGGGGTTTCGTATGGACGCTAGGAAGGTACAGGCTATTGTGGATTGGGTGCAACCCAGAGATCTCAAAGGTCTTCAGTAGTGTTGAGCATTCCGATACTGCAAATATCGGGTATCGGCCGATATTAGCTGTATCGGAATTCCGATTCCGAGTTCCGATATTTTCGTCTTATCGGATACCGGAATCGGGATTGTCACTGTCACTGTCAGTGTCCGTCTGTCGGGTCTGTCAGGAGTCAGCGGCACTTACCCGGCAGAAGATCTCCGGCGGTCACGTCCTGGACTGCTTCATGGCCGCCATCCTCTTCTCCCCGGCGGTCACATGCAGTTTCTCGCGATAACTGCAGTGACTGCTGGGTAATCCCGGCCATAAAGCAGTCAGTCCGATGACGTCACCGCCGGGGAAGCAGGTAATCAGCTGTGCTGCGTTGCAATGACAGGCTCTGCCTGTCATTGCGATGTAGCAGAGCTGGATCGTCGTGGGACTATCGTTATGGACTGCGTCGGACAGGTGGTATACTGTTGGTTTGTTTTTTTTCTTTTTTTACAGGAGATCGATGGCGTCGCAGGAATGAGAGTATAATAAAAGAAATGAAAACTGTGTTGTCTCTTTTATTTCATTAAAAGACTTTTTTCTTGCTTTGTCTTTTTTTTACACATTTAATAACTTTGGGATTAATAATGGATCGGTGTCTTATTGACACCTCTCCATTATTAACCGGGCTTATTGTCACCGTGCAATCAACGGTGACAATAACCCCTTATTACCCCGCTTGCCACCGCTACAGGGCAAGTGGGAAGAGCCGGGTAAAGTGCCACAATTGGCACATCTTTTGATGCGCCAAATGTGGGGCTGCTGTAGCCTGGTATTATCAGGCTGTTGAGGGCCAAAATCCATGGGCCTTGACAGTCTTTTAATACCAGGCCGCAGCAGTCTGCATTTTACTTGGCTGGTTAACAAAAATAGGGGGATCCCCACGCCGTTTTTTTTTCGAGGGGATCCCCTATTTTTGTTAACCAGCCAAGCTAAGCAGACTGCTGTGGCCTGGTATTATCAGGCTTGCAAGGTCCATGGATATTGGATCCTTACCAGCCTGAAAAACCAGGCCTCAGCGGTCTGCTTCATCTGGCTGGTTAACAAAAATAGGGGGGACCCCACGCTAATTTTTTTCGAGGGGATCCCCTATTTTTGTTAATCAGCCAAGATATGCAGACTGCTGTGGCCTGGTATTATCAGGCTGGCAAGGTCCATGGATCTTGGCTCCTTAACAGCCTGAAAAACCAGGCCTCAGCAGTCTGCTTCATCTGGCTGGTTAACAAAAATAGGGGGGACCCCACGCCAATTTTTTTCGAGGGGATCCCCTATTTTTGTTAATCAGCCAAGATATGCAGACTGCTGTGGCCTGGTATTATCAGGCTGGCAAGGTCCATGGATCTTGGCTCCTTAACAGCCTGAAAATCCAGGCCTCAGCGGTCTGCTTCATCTGGCTGGTTAACAAAAATAGGGGGGACCCCACGCCATTTTTTTTTCGAAGGGAACCCCTATTTTTGTTAATCAGTTCCCTCTGACGTCACTGATTGTGTCCCTGGCTGACCTGAAGTGAAAGTGGAAAGCAATCAATTAAGCTTTCCACTTAAGGGCCCGTCTCACATAGCGATATCGCTACCGAGATCGCTGCTGAGTCACTAGTTTTGTGACGCAGCAGCGAGCTCACCAGCGATATCGCTGTGTGTGACATTCAGCGACGATCAGCCCCCCTGCCGGGTATCGCTGATCGTCGCTGAAATGTCAGGACCTTTGATCGCTGGTTTCCCGCCTGTCACACGCAGCGATGCGTGCCTGTCAGAGGGAAACCAGCGATCAAAAAAAGGTCCTGACATTTCTGCGACGATCAGCGATACCCGGCAGGGGGGCTGATCGTCGCTGAATGTCACACACAGCGATATCGCTGGTGAGCTCGCTGCTGCGTCACAAAACTAGTGACTCAGCAGCGATCTCGGTAGCGATATCGCTATGTGAGACGGGCCCTTAAGCGATGTTACCCGCAGTGTCGCTGTCCCAGATCGCTGCCTGAGCTGCCTGTTTGGCAGCTCAGCAGCGATCATGTAGCGATACACCAGCGATCCTGACAAGTGCATATCGTTGTCGGGATCGCTGGTGTATCGTTATGTGACACCCAGCCTTTACTCTCCTGTCAGGCAGGAGAGGAACTCATTCATTTGGGGTTTACTGTGAGGCTGCAGCATTAGCTGCGGTCCCTGCAGTAAACATTAACCCTTTCTGAAGGATTACACCGTGGGACCTGACTGTGCATGGGATAGGTAAGAATAATTTTGCTTTTTTATTTTATTTTTATTACAGGAAATGGTTTTTGCAGTAAAATAAAAGATGGTCAAAAACATGTGTCTTTATTTCATTAAAATGATTTTTAATTAAAGTGTGTGTGTTTTATTTTTATTTCATGCAATAGGATTAATAATTGATAGTTGTCTAATTGACAGCTCTCAATTATTAACCTGGCTTAAGGTCACCTTTCAATAGCAAGGTGGCTTTAACCCCATATTAACCCATTCGCCACCGCTACAGGGCAATGGGAATAGACGGGCAAAGTGCCAGAAAGGGCGAATCTAATTATAGATTTGTCTTTCCTGGGGTGTCTGGGGGCAGATGTTAGTAGCCGGGGGGGGGCAAAAATAATGGTCCCTCTCTGGGCTATTATTATCTGCCCCCACTCACTGGCTTTGTCTGTCTGGTTGCGAAAATAGGGCGGGAGCCCACGCATTTTTTTTCAGCAATTTTACACCTCATATATATATATACATGTCATTGAATTTGTGACACATATATATATATATTTATATTTGTAGTTCATACACTTCCACATAGTATAATAGCCGCTAATTCAATTGCCGGCTTTTGTGAAAATGCAGAACCCGACATGAAATGACACTTGGTGTACATAGGGTTAACCATGTCTTTTCATGTCCTTTGCTATCTAATTTGCACAAACAATTAAATCAGACTATGTGTGCAAAATTTCACACCTCTAGGGGTTAATTAAAGGTGTAAATTCGTAGCAAAAAAGTCCGTTTTTTTTACAACGAATTTACACCTTTAATTAACCCCTAGAGGTGTGAAATTTTGCACACATAGTCTGATTTAATTGTTTGTGCAAATTAGATAGCAAAGGACATGAAAAGAAATGTTTAACCCTATGTACACCAAGTGTCATTTCATGTCGGGTGACCCGACATGAAATGACACTTGGTGTACATAGGGTTAACCATGTCTTTTCATGTCCTTTGCTATCTAATTTGCACAAACAATTAAATCAGACTATGTGTGCAAAATTTCACACCTCTAGGGGTTAATTAAAGGTGTAAATTCGTAGCAAAAAAGTCCGTTTTTTTTACAACGAATTTACACCTTTAATTAACCCCTACAGGTGTGAAATTTTGCACACATAGTCTGATTTAATTGTTTGTGCAAATTAGATAGCAAAGGACATTAAAAGAAATGTTTAACCCTATGTACACCAAGTGTCATTTCATGTCGGTTGCTTCTGTCTTTTCACTGAAGCCGGCTTTACCCGGCAATTGAATCAAAGGATATTTTACTATGTAGAAGTGTATAAACTATACATATATGTATATATATATGTCACAATGACATGTATATATATATATATATGTATTCTATGTGTGTATATTTAGTGTTTACAAGGAAAGAATGGGGTTTTTTTAGTTGCGATATTTTGTTCCCATAGACTTACATGGGACTTCCGGTATCGGTATCGGGTATCGCCGATATTTTAGTGATATCGGCGATACCATTCCAATTCCGATACTTTAGCATATCGGAAAGTATCGCTCAACTCTAGTCTTCAGCGTTTTCTGGATTTTGCCAATTATTTTAGAAAATTCATTAAGGGGTTTTCTCAGGTTGTTTAACCCCTAATGGATTTAACACGTAAGAGGGCTGATCTCAAAAACTGGTCAGCTCCAGCTGTGGCGGCGTTTTCTTCTTTAAAAAACTGTTTCATGACCATCCCTGTACTGGTTGAACCTGATCTGTCTAAACCATTTATCGTAGAGGTAGATGCTTCGGAGGTGGGAGTAGGGGCTGTGTTGTCCCAGGGGCCCACCACGTTGACTAACTTAAGGCCCCGTGCCTTCTTTTCAAGAAAATTTTCCTTTGCTGAGAGAATTTATGATGTGGGTAACCGCGAGCTATTGACCATTAAATTGGGGTTTGGAGAATGGAGGCATGTTTTGCAGGGGGCTTTCCATCGTATCACTGTCATTACGGATCACAAGAACCTATCTTACATCAAGTCCACCAAACAGTTGACTTTGAGACAGGCAAGGTGGTCACTTTTTTTTTCCGATTTCAATTTTCTATTACTTTTAGACCAGGGTCCAAGAATGTGAAGGCTGATGCTTTATCTCGTAGCCTGGATCCAGTTTCACCTCCTGAGCCTCCTTGCTCCATTCTTCAGCGTGGAGTGGTGGTGGCTGTGGTGTCCTCTGCATTGGAACGAGATTCGTGAGGCCCAATCTCTTGCTTCTTCATCTATACCCAACAATAAGCTCTTTGTGCCTGTTCAGTATCGGTTAAGGGTGCTTTGGGAGTTCCATGACTCAGCTCTGAGTGGGCATCCTGGAATCTCACATAAAACCATTGCTAGGCTGTTTTGGTGGCTTTTGTTGGCTTCTGACGTCACTGGGTTTGTGTCTTCCTGTGAAACGTGTGCTCGCGCTAAATCCTCTCGTAACTGGCCCGCCGGGGAATTGGTGCCACTGCTAAGTCCTGATAGACAGTGGACTCATCTGTCCATGGATTTTATCACAAATCTTCCCCCTCTAATGCAAAACCATGATCTTGTTAGTTGTTGATAGGTTCAGTAAACAGGACCATTGACTGGTCTTCCTAATGCTGAGACTCTATCAAAACTATTCATTGAGCATGTGATCTGATTGCATGGTGTGCCTGTCAGTGTGGTGTCTGATAGAGGAGTGCAATTTGTGGCAAAATTCTGGAGGGCCTTTTGTAAAAGGTTGGGTATCACTCTGACTTTTTCATCGGCCTTCCATCTCGAGACCAACGGTCAGACTGAAAGGACTAATCAGTCTTTGGAGCAGATATTGCGGTGTCTTGCCACATTTAGACAGGATGATTGGTGCTCTGCTGTACCTGTGAAGGAGTTTGCTTTCAATAATCGTGTTAATAAGTCCACTGGTACTTCACTGTTCTTCTGCAACTATGGGTTTCACCCTCACTTTGGGGAGTTATCCGGGCTGGATTCAGGGTGTCCAGGGGCCGTTTTGGCCTTTCTACGATTGGGGGAGATCTGGAGGGAGGTTCAGAGAAACATTAGGGAGGCTCAGGGTAAGTATACATTTTTTGCAGATAAACGACGTTCTGTAGGGCTGGCCTACCAGGTGGGGATAAGGTATGGTTTTCCACCAGGAATATTAGATTGAAGATCCATTCTGCTAAGTTGGGTCCCAAGTTTATTATTTAGAGGTGGTTAATCCTGTGGTCCTTCGCCTGCGCTTGCCTCCATCATTGTGGATCCCCAATCTATTCCATAAGTCGCTTCTGAAGCCGTCAGTGCCTTCCTCAAGTGAGTCTCCCTCACACCCGCTGCCTGTTGTGGTGGATGGTCAGACCGAGTATGAGGTGGAACAGGTGGTGGATTCTCGTATGCTCCACCGTTCACTTCAGTACTTGGTCCATTGGAAAGGTTACAGTCCTGAGGACCGGTCATGGCTGCCAGCGCGTTCGGTCCATGCGGATCGGTTGGTAAGGGCCTTTCACGCTCGTTGTCCAGTGAAGCCTGGGGATCCTGTTGCTCCCCATTGAGAGGAGGGTACTGTCATGATCTAGTCAAGAGTTTGTTTTCTGCTGTCTTCTCTCGGGACAGGTCATGCAGGGATTAATCCACTCTGCCTCATTTTGGAGCTGGCTGGGCTATTTCAGTCCTCTGCAGACTGCGAGCCAGCATCAGCTATAGTTCATGCTTCCATGCTAGAGCTGCTGACCCTTATACCTTAGTGATCCTCCTGTCTCTGACTTCCCGTATTTGAGTATGACTTTGCCTGATTTCTGGACTCCTCCTTTTGTTTTTGGTCTCTGATACCAAGCTTCCTGACTGGCTTTTTTACCCTCTGGCTTGTACCCCAACTACGTCTTACACCTCACGTTTTGGATACTACGTTCCTGGTAGGCTCTGACTTTCTGGCTTTTCCCTGACTAAGTGCATTGCTGTGACCTTTGGTACTTCTGCTACTGACAGTTTCTGACTTCGGCTTGTCTGACCATTCTTTTGTTACCTGTTATTCTTTTGTGCTGCTGCTCTTTGTTACTTCTCTGTGTGTGTGCAAACTCTCTTCCCTCACCAGCACCCCATGGTGAAGGTTGCGCTTTACTGCACTGCAGAAGTGTACTACAGGATGCATTTGTATAGCACTGGGCAGCTTGTCTGATCTAATAGTGTGGGCATCACTAATAGGCTGTTAACCTGGATTGTGTGCATTACCATTATGTGAACAGTGCCCCATACAAGTCTCTATTGTGCAATAACATACTAAGCAACCACCCGCTCCATGGATTGGTAGGCCGTGAGTGGTTGTTTCATTAGTAATTTTTGCACCTTTTTTAACCATTATCTTAACTACATGGCTCTGCTGCATCCTGACATTACATTTTTCTGGAGGCCTGGGCAGGTAAACATCACTTCCTTCTTTCTGTTCTTTTTGGAATTTTTGGAGTATTTTTAATCCTCTTTTAGTTGCTTTGCTGTTTAATTAGAATTTTGTAGTCTAAACTTTTCCCTTGCTCCTAAGATGTTCATTGAGGTGTGCTAATTTTTGCAACATGGTCTTGAATGAATTTATAAGGAACATTACATTTTTTGGTTGTGCAAAATGGAAAATCTTTTTTACAATCAATGATTCATATTTGTGGGAGCATTTTCTAGTATGTTGCCCCATAGAAAATTTTGATTCTGAAAGGAAACTAAAGGTAGATTAAAAAAACTAGATAAAGAAAAACTAAAATTGAGCCTTTGCTTTCATATATTAAGCACAAATGTACACATACTAAATGGACCAGCTATCTTAGAAAAATACTGTTTTTCCCTTATATAAGACCCACCTAGCAAATAGCTGCTCAAATGTTAAATTATAGAATTTTTCCACAAAAATAATCTATAGACTGCAGCATCCAAAATGAATTTTTCCTTCTGACCTTCACTCGTATATACAGGTCCTTCTCAAAAAATTAGCATATAGTGCAAAATTTCATTATTTTCCATAATGTAATGATTACAATTAAACTTTCATATATTTTAGAATCATTACACACCAACTGAAATTTGTCAGGTCTTTTATTGTTTTAATACTGATGATTTTGGCATACAACTCCTGATAACCCAAAAAACCTGTCTCAAAAAATTAGCATATCAAGAAAAGGTTCTCTAAATGACCTATTACCCTAATCTTCTGAATCAACTAATTAACTCTTAACACATGCAAAAGATTCCTGAGGCTTTTAAAAACTCCCCGCCTGGTTCATTACTCAAAACCCCATCATGGGTAAGACTAGCGACCTTACTGATGTCAAGAAGGCCATCATTGACACCCTCAAGCAAGAGGGTAAGACCCAGAAAGAAATTTCTCAACAAATAGGCTGTTCCCAGAGTGCTGTATCAAGGCACCTCAATGGGAAGTCTGTTGGAAGGAAACAATGTGGCAGAAAACGCTGTACAACGAGAAGAGGTGACCGGACCCTGAGGAAGATTGTGGAGAAGGACCGATTCCAGACCTTGGGGGACCTGAGGAAGCAGTGGACTGAGTCTGGTGTAGAAACATCCAGAGCCACCGTGCACAGGCGTGTGCAGGAAATGGGCTACAGGTGCCGCATTCCCCAGGTAAAGCCACTTTTGAACCATAAACAGCGGCAGAAGCACCTGACCTGGGCTACAGAGAAGCAGCACTGGACTGTTGCTAAGTGGTCCCAAGTACTTTTTTCTGATGAAAGCAAATTTTGCATGTCATTCGGAAATCAAGGTGCCAGAGTCTGGAGGAAGACTGGGGAGAAGGAAATGCCAAAATGCCTGAAGTCCAGTGTCAAGTACCCACAGTCAGTGATGGTGTGGGGTGCCATGTCAGCTGCTGGTGTTGGTCCACTGTGTTTCATCAAGGGCAGGGTCAATGCGGCTAGCTGCCAGGAGATTTTGGAGCACTTCATGCTTCCATCGGCTGAAATGCTTTATGGAGATGAAGATTTCATTTTTCAGCACGACCTGGCACCTGCTCACAGTGCCAAAACCACTGGTAAATGGTTTACTGACCATGGTATTACTGTGCTCAATTGGCCTGCCAACTCTCCTGTCCTGAACCCCATAGAGAATCTGTGAGATATTGTGAAGAGAAAGTTGAGAGACGCAAGACCAAACACTCTGGATGAGCTTAAGGCCGCTATCGAAGCATCCTGGGCCTCCATAACACCTCAGCAGTGTCACAGGCTGATTGCCTCCATGCCACGCCGCATTGAAGCAGTCATTTCTGCAAAAGGATTCCCGACCAAGTATTGAGTGCATAACTGAACTTTATTATTTGATGGTTCTTTTGTTTGTTTTTAAAAAAAACTTGTCTCAAAAAATTTTTAAAAAACACTTTTATTTTATTGGACGGTTGAAATATGTTAATTTTTTGAGACAAGTTTTTTGGCTTATCAGGAGTTGTATGCCAAAATCATCAGTATTAAAACAATAAAAGACCTGACAAATTTCAGTTGGTGTGTAATGATTCTAAAATATATGAAAGTTTAATTGTAATCATTACATTATGGAAAATAATGAAATTTTGCACTATATGCTAATTTTTTGAGAAGGACCTGTACACCCAGTCATTAATGTAATTACTCTGATTATTTTTTAGCTAGATTACAATTATTCATAACTTAATGCTCATAACTCCATTATGATGGCTGAGAACATGCCTGTTTTGCTTAACAAAAAAGACGTTTTGTTAATTAGTACAATACATGAATTAACACCATGTAATTAAGCTCTTAATAACAGGTAAATTCACATATTTAATTACAATATGTCATTTTGCTGGTCTGTTTCATTATAATGCCTGCATTATTCTGTTATGCATTAATTTGATCAATTACTTTTAGAATGTTTTCAAATTATAAAAATAAATAGATTATATGTCACTTTTTTATCAAAATCACTTCTGCAATCATTGCCATTTTTTATAATAAATAACTGGTCTGCAAAGATATATGAACATGTAATAAGCCATATAATAGGAAAATGGATAGAACTTGTATGTAAAAACTGACATCTGAATGAGGCCTTACTCTTAACACCTAGTCCTGTTCATTTTTAATTTTTTAAAAAAGTTTTAAACATTGTCATTTCCAGGGTTCTAGTAGACCCAGTCAGCTTTGCTATGCAATCAGGAGGCTACATTTCTTGCAACTTGCAATAATATGTTGAAATGCCCCCAAAGATATTTTTAAAACCTCATGTTAGGCACTGTAAGTAAAATAAGTTAGAAAAAGGAATAAATAACTAAAACAATGCAAACAAAAAAATACTGCCAGTCTGAATTGCTATTTCTATCTATGCCACTGTCAAAAAATGAGTCTAATAGATAAAATAATTTCTAAGGAAAGGGGAATACAATTTAAAATGTTTACAAGAATCCCTTGTGGTTGTAAAAAAATGCAATTTAAAAATTAGAAAGTAGATGCTTGCAACCCAGCTGAAGAATATAAAAATGACATAAAATTTGTAAAATTGTTTGAATATATTAAGGTACATGTATGATCTATTCTATTATTTCTAAACACTGTTTTTCAGTGATTACTTTATATCTCCATTCATACTACACCCACACACACAAATGATACACCATTTGTAAGGTAAACTTGCCCCTTCAGCAAGAAAATAGCCAAACAAACCACACATCCACGATTTGATCACAAAATTCAATTTAAACATTAATTTTCATAAACCTGCAGTAAGGAAAAATGACCTGCAGGTTGCACCACAGTACCCCAAAGCACACTACCACAAAGCTGCTTACAGACATCACAAACAAATCCAAACATTTACCTTGGGGACTTTCCAGTTTGCCGAACTGCTTTCCCAGCCTATTTTTGCCAAATTGGAGGATTGCACACTTCACTGCAAGTGAGGGACATATGCAAACACATTTGTAAACATGCACTGCCTATTGAATTGCACACTTGCTCCGTTTATACTACACCTAGACAAACAAATGATACACCATTTGAAAGGTCAAATTACCTGCAGTTGACAGCACATTACCCCAAAGTACATTGTCACAAAGCTGCTTACAGACATCACAAACAAATCCAAACATTTGCCTTGGCGTCTTTACAGCTTGCTCAAGTGCTTGCCTATCCTATTTTAGGCACATTGGAGTATTGCACACTTCACTGCATTTGAGTTACATATGCAAACATATTTGTATACATGCACTTGTTTTTCTCTGATTACTTCGCCCCACACACACAAATGATACACCATTTGAATGGTAAACTTGCTCCCTTCAACAAGAAAAGAGCCAAGCAAAACACACATTCATGATTTTATCACTAAATACATTTTAAACATTTATTCTCATAAACCTACAAAAAGACACAATGACCTGCAGGTGGCACCTCAACCGAAAGACATTTTTTGGCCTCTACTTATCAAACCAATTTATTGTATTACCAATCTATATATATAAATACCTGTCTGTGTTCATCATCTCATGAAATACATTTACATTTGTCCAGCTTGCTTTTTCTGAAATTGCCTGCGCCCCTGACGACCAATGTGCGAAAATTTTGCACGGGCCAAGCTAGTAAATTATAAATAATGTCTGATCAGGAATAGCCTGATCTAGTTAAGATCTTAGTTGAATGTGCCCCTGGTGTCTTGAATTTAATGAACTTTCGTTACTTAGATGGCTGTGGAAAAATAAAACTTTTTCTGTGATTTACTGTAATACATGATAGTTTTCCATCAGGTTGTCTTCATACACATTGCACATTGTTTTTGCAAATATCCAAAATTGTAATAACTTCAAGAAGGTCTAATAAATAACAACCCTTCCTCATTGTTTCTAATTAAATCAAGCAAGACTGTAGGCCTAAAACAAAGCTAATCTTCCTTGACTTCTAGCTACATTTGATCTAGAATATTAAACAATGGTAAAACAAAAGAAACAATGACTATCAGTGTGCAAAATGTCATCTTTAATTTCTTGATTGGGTCACTAATACTTGCCCTTCTCAGTAAAGATGAAGAACAGTTGCATTTTGACATCCCTCAAGGTAATGTACATCTTATTTATGTTGCCTAAGAATCTCTTTTAGACCCTGTAATTGAAAATGGTCATTTTTTTTTCTTTTTACCTTGGGATATTGTCTTCTACTGTTAATGCTATTATTAAAATAATATTTTAGGTCACTTTTACAGTTGTCAAGTTAATGAAAAAAGTTTTTGTCTTGAAGAGCATCAACTAACAATCTACAGTATTTAAGACCAACTAGTATCAGTCAAATATGCAAAGAATTAACTCAGACATAAATATCCTGAAATTCTTCTATTGACAAGTACAGTGGGTACGGAAAGTATTCAGACACCTTTAAATTTTTCACTCTTTGTTTCATTGCAGCCATTTGGTAAATTCAAAAAAGTTCATTTTTATCTCATTAATGTACACTCTGCACTCCATCTGGACTGAAAAATAACAGAAATTTAGAAATTTTTGCAAATTTATTAACAAAGAAAGCTAAAATATTATATGGTCATAAGTATTCAGACCCTTTGCTCAGACACTCATATTTAAGTCACATGCTGTCCATTTCCTTGTGATCCTCCTTGAGATGGTTCTACCCCTTCATTGGAGTCCAGTTGTGTTTAATTAAACTGATAGGACTTGATTTGTAAAGGCACACACCTGTCTATATAAGACCTCACAGCTCACAGTGCATGTCAGACCAAATGAGAATAATGAGGGCAAAGGATCTGGCCAAGGAGCTCAGAGACAGAACTGTGGCAAGGCACACATCTGGCCAAGGTAAAAAAGAATTTCTGCAGTACTTAAGGTTCCTAAGAGCACAGTGGCTTCCATAATCGCTAAATGGAAGAAGTTTGGGACCACCACAAGTCTTCCTAGACCTGGCCGTCCAGCCAAACTGAGCAATCGTGGGACAAGAGCCTTGGTGAGAGAGGTAAAGAAAAACCCCAAGATCACTGTGGCTGAGCTCCACAGATGCAGTAGGGAGATGGGAGAAAGTTTCACAAAGTCAACTATCACTGCAGCCTCCGCCAGTTGGACCTTTATTGCAGAGTGGCTCAACATAAGCCTCTCCTCAGTGCAACACATATGAAAGCCCGCATAAAGTTTGCTAAAAAATACATAAAGGACTCCAAGACTATGAGAAATAAGATTCTCTGGTCTGATGAGACGAAGATGGAACTTTTTGGTGATAATTCTAAGCGGTATGTGTGGAGAAAAGCAGGCACTGTTCACACCTGCCCAATAAAATCCCAACAGTGAAACATGGTGGTGGCAGCATCATGCTATGGAGGTCTTTTTCACCTGCAGGGACAGGACAACTGGTTGCAATTGAAGGAAACATGAATGCGACCAAGTACAGAGATATCCTGGATGAAAACCTCTTCCAGAGTGCCCTGGACCTCAGACTTGGCTGAAGTTTCATCTTCCAACAAGACAATGATCCTAAGCAAACAGATAAAATAACAAAGGAGTGACTTCAGAACAATTCTGTGACCATTCATGACTGGCCCAGCCAGAGCCCTTACCTAAACCTAATTGATCATCTCTGGAGAGACCTGAAAATGGCTGTCCACCAATGTTCACCATCCAACCTGATGGAACTGGAGATGATCTGCAAGGAAGAATGGCAGAGGATTCCCAAATCCAGGTGTGAAAAACTTGTTGCATCATTCCCAAAAAGACTCATGGCTCATGGTATTTGCTGAAAAGGATGCTTCTACTCAATAATGAGCAAGGGATCTGAATACTTATGACCATGTGATATTTCAGTGTTTCTTTTTTTAATAAATTCGCAAAATTTTCTATGTGATGTCACACTTTCAGACAACTTCGTCTCTGCTTCGGTGGTGCTTCTGGCCGGAGCCCGCCGTTAACCCATCACAGCCTGCATCTCCGTGCACCTGTGAGAGTTGCTACAACGGGAGGATGCTCCCCACCACCCAGTCTCTCTCCGCGTATGACAAAAGCCTGAGCACTAAACTATAGTGTAACGCCTGGCAAGTGGATAGCAGAAGTAAGTGTTGTTATCATTTGCTGATTTCTGCTTACCCATTTACTAATAGTTACATAGTAACATAGTAAGATAGTAACAGAGTTAGCAAGGCCGAAAAAAGACATTTGTCTATCCTGTTCAGCCTATATATTCCGTCAGAATAAATCCCCAGATCTACGTCCTTCTAAAGAACCTTATAACTGTAAGATACAATATTGTTATGCTCCAGGAAGACATCCAGGCCTCTCTTGAATCCCTCGACTGAGTTCGGCATCACCACTTCCTCAGGTAAGGAATTCTAGATTCTCACTGCCCTAACAATAAAGAATCATCTTCTATGTTGGTGGAAAAACCTTCTGTCCTCCAGTCGCAGAGAATGCCTCCTTGTTACTGTCACCTTTCTTGGTGTAAAAAGATCCTCTGAGAGATATTTATATTGTATAATATAAATAACTCTTCTATAATTTTACATGGTTATTAGATCGCTCCTCAGTCGTCTTTTTTCTAGACTAAATAATCATAATTTTGCTAATCTCTCTGGGTATTGTAGTTCCCCATCTCCTTTATTAATTTTATTTGCTTCCCTTTGTACTTGCTCTAGTTCCATTATATACTTCCTGAGCACCAGGGCCCAAAACTGTACACCGTACTCCATGTGCGGACTAACCAGAGAATTGTACAGTGGCAGTATAATGCTCTCATCATGTGTATCCAGACATCTTTCAATGCACCCCATGATTTTTTTTGCCTTGGCAGCCACTGCCTGGCACTGCCTGCTCCAGGTAAGTTTATCATTAACTAAAATTTTCAAGGCCTTCTCCATATCAGATTTACCCAGTTGTTTCCCGTTCAGTATGTAATGGTGATATTGATTCCTTCTTCTCATGTGTATAACCTTACATTTATCATTGTTAGACCCTTTCGGCAAAAGTTTCCAACTTATCCAGATCAGTCTATAGCAGAATACTATATTCTCTTGTATTGACTGCTTTACATAGTTCATCGATATTTTACTCTGTAAACCTTCTACCAGATTGTTAATAAATATGTTGAAGAGAATAGGTCCCAACACCGACCCTGCGGTACCCCACTGGTCACAGCGACCCAGTTAGAGAATATACCATTTATAACCACCCTCTGCTTTCTATCACAAAGCCAGTTACTTACCCATTTACACATTTTCCCCCAGACCCAGCATTCATTTTGGGTACCAACCTCTTGTGTGTCACAGTGTCAAATGCTTTGCAAAAATCAAGATATACCAAGTGCAATGACTCACCTTGGTCAAGTGTATAGCTTACCTCTTCATAAAAACTGATTAGATTGGTTTGACAGAAGCGATTCCTCAGAAACCCATGCTGATATGGAATTAAAAAGTTATTCTCATTGAGATAATCCAGAATAACATCGCTCAGAAATCCTTCAAATATTTTGCCAACAATAGAATTTAGACTTACTGGCCTATAATTTGCAGGTTCACTTTTAGAGCCCTTTTTTGAATATTGGTACCACATTTGCTATCAGCCAGCCCTGTGGAACAGACCCTGTCACTACAGAGTCCCTAAATATCAGAAATAATTACATCCACAGGAATCCATCCGGACCCGGAGATTTATCTATTTTAATATTATTTAGCCGGTTTCACACCTCTTCTTGGGTTAGATTGGTGACCCTTAATATAGGGTTTTCTTTGTCTCTCTGCATTTCACCTAGCATTTTATTTTCCACCATGAATACCGTGGAGAAGAAGGTGTTTAATACTCTGAGCATTTAGTCTACTGTAATCTCAAACCATTGCCTAAAGTGTTACATTACTAGAACCCTTTTTAAATTGTAGCGCGGTGATTACATATTTTACTATTACTTCGTACACAACTCTAACTGGACCTGCACAGAGGCTGCCACATCACCTGCAGCCACAAGCCTTGTTCATCTCCCATGAGCACCAGTGTTTCCTCCCTACTGCTCTTTTTCTCTAAATTGTATAGTTATTTTCTGTCTACTTTTTTTATATCTACAGTAGTTTTGTACATTTATATTCTGGTACATCTATATATGTATAGGCTTTCATAACTTTGAAATTGTTGGTATTTCCTTCTCATGTAGGATTGCGTATTATCAACAGCTGACTGGCAAACATGATGTGATAAGTTTGTCAGGCAGTAGTTCTTAATAGCAGTTTAACACCACCCATTGTCAACTAATTCCGCCTCCTTGTACAACAGTTACTAACAGTGGAAACAGTGGCCTGATACTTTCCATTTCCAATCACTACAGCCACATTGTTATAGTGATCTTTGGGGATTACAGTAGTCAGATCACTACTGGTCAAACAATGATGACATATCCAACAATATGCCATTCAAAGAGTTTTCTAACCTTTCAAAACTTCTTGTTTATTGTCCAACTTTTTGTTCATTCTCTTCTGTCACTTCATCTGATAGTGTAGAAATTAAGATTTTTTTATCATTATTCTCAGGATCAAATGTAATATTAAGTAAAATAAAGTACTTGACAATTAGGTGATTTCCATTCCAAAAACTTTGCAACTAATAATTGATGTGTTTCAGAGACTTGTCTTTTCTTTGCTTGTTCAGCTAATGCAATTATAATCTCTGTGTACAAGATCAATTAAGGATCAAGTAATTAAGGAAACATTGACACTTCTGCTAACTAAAGAAAAGTGTTTTTACATTTCATTGGTTCAAACATTAATGTTTGACTTGTAGTGCATAATAACTTACTTCTCTAAATCGTGTTAACATTGATAACTCATTTAATATGAAATTTCTTGTTTAACTTAAGAGGTGATCAAGTAGTAGAGGTAAAATTCAATCTGGACACAGCAAATAGAATACACTGGGAATATGTTTCAAATGAACAGCACTTACTGCACATAACTGCTTATGTGGTAATTTTGGAAAAGCATGAATTATAGCACAATCACAAAGCTAGTTTGCTGACTTCAGATTGGAAAGTCAGTCACAAGGACACAACTTCGAGCCACCATGCAGTGATTCACGTTGTGCTTTACTTCAGTTCATATAGGTAGGTCTAACTTGTAGATAAAGAAATGGTCTATTATCCCATGTGTAGATGGAATATATTATGTAGGTATTTGTCATATATCTATTTTTATCATTTTAGCTTTTATTGTCAAATTACACTGTTGTTTGCAGTTATTATGAGATATATAGATATAATAAAAGAATTAAACCATAATACTCATTTAGTACTGAGGCAAAATACACATATAGATTTGTATAGCTCTAAAAAAAATACAGTGACTGCAGATAAGACTTGCATTAAATTCAAGTTGAATTTTATGAACTTCAAAGGCCTAAGTGACTTCAAACACAATTAAAGATGCGATTTTCGTGAAACAACAAATAAATACATACTTACCGTATATACCCATGTATAAGCTGAGATTTTCAGCCCATTTTTTAGGGCTGAAAGTCTCCCTCTCGGCTTATATGTGGGTCATATACGGGGTCGGCGGGGGAGGGGGAGCGGGGTTGTCGCATCATACGCACCCCTCCGCCGGCGCGGTCTCTGCAGCCCTCTTGCTTCTCCCACAATCTCCGGCTCCTTCCTGCAGCTGTCACATGGCACCGCTCATTAAAGTCATGAATATGCACATATTCATGACTTTAATGAGCAGTACCATGTGACCGCTGTAGGAAGGAAGCGCTGCGGAGAGCGCCGGTAGAAGAGGAGAGGCTGAAGGGACGTGCGGTGGAGGGGTGAGTATAGCGATATTTACCTGTCTCTCGGTCCACCGCAGCGCACTGCTCCCTCGGTCTGACTCCTCTGTGTGTGAATGATCAGGCAGAGGGCGCGATGACATCGTTAGTGCGCTCCTCGCCCCCTGCCAGATCTTTCACACACAGAGGAGTCAGACCGAGGGAGCAGTGTGCTGCGGTGGACCGAGGGACAGGTAAATATCTCAGGTGCCGGGGTCCTGAGCGAGCCGTGACACCGGCACCTGTCCCCCATAGCGCGCCGCTGTCACCGCCTGCTCAGGACACCAGCACCTGGTCCCCAGCGACGAGAGGTGAGTATGTCATTTTTTTTTTTTTTTAGCAGCAACAGCATATGAGGTCTATACTATGGGGCATATGGGGCATAATTGTGCAGCATTTGGGGGCATAATCTGGAGCATATGGGGGCATAATATGGAGCATATGGAGGCATAATATGGAGCATATGGGGCATAATCTGGAGCATATGGGGGCATAAGCTGTGGAACATATGGGACATAATCTGGAGCATATGGGGGCATAATATGGAGCATAAGGGGGCATAAGCTGTGGAACATATGGGACATAATCTGGAGCATATGGGGGGCATAATATGGAACATATGGGGCATAATATGGAGCATATGGGGGCATAAGCTGTGGAACATATGGGGCATAATCTGGAGCATATGGGGGCATAATATGGAGCATATGGGGGGCATAATCTGTGGAACATATGGGGGCATAATATGGAGCATATGGGGGCATAATATGTGGAAAATATGGGGCATAATCTGGAGCATATGGGGGCATAATCTGTGGAACATATGGGGCATAATCTGGAGCATATGGGGGCATAATCTGTGGAGCATACGGGGGCATAATCTGTGGAGCATATGGGGGCATAATCTGTGGAGCATCATATGGGGGCTTAATCATTTTTCACCCTAGGCTTATACGTGAGTCAATAAGTTTTCCCAGTTTTTTGTGGCAAAATTAGGGAGGTCGGCTTATACACTGGTCGGCTTATACATGAGTATATACGGTACATTTTACACTTTGCAGAAAATTGATCAGTTATAAATGGCTTTGAAAGGAGAAGAAAAGCTGACACTAAAACTCACATTTCTCCACGCGAGCATAGGATTCAGTTTGCGGACAGATTGCTTCTTACACTGAAGACTCTCAGGTACATTTGAATACCCTAGCAGATGAGCTCATTTAGATATGCAGGATAGAAGATGATAGGTGGCACTCCATAGACACTGATTGGTGACAAAAATCTTCTTTATTAGTTGCATAAAAAGACATGGAGGCGGGGCGCATGGGTGTCCGTTCTGACAATGTCCATTTCGTGTGCACACTATGCATGCAAGCATCTTCTCCATGCTGTTCCCATTTAGTTTTAGCTTTTTCCCATCCATTTCAGCTTTTATACCATGCCCCCAGACCTGTTTGTTGGATCCAGCAGAAAAATATTCGGCTTTCCCATTGACTTCGCTGTTCAGTACGACTACACGGATATTAGTAATTATTTGTGCCGATTTTCCAGAATACGAATATTTCACTATTTGATTACTATTCGATCCTCACTAGTTTTGTGAGACACAAAGATATGTTTATTACCCAAAAACATTGTGGCTATGCATCCTCAAAGCTTCTTTTGTTTTGTAGAGCCAGCTCAATGGCTTTGTGCTGTGACTAGTGTTGAGCGATACGATACTGCAAATATCGGGTATCGGCCGATATTGGCTGTATCGGAATTCCGATTCCGAGTTCCGATATTTTCGTCATATCGGATACCGGAATCGGAATGTCACTGTCACTGTCAGTGTCCGTCGGTCGGGTCTGTCAGGAGTCAGCGGCACTTACCCGGCAGAAGATCTCTGGCGGTCACATCCCGGACTGCTTAATGGCCGCCATCCTCTTCTCCCCGGCGGTCACATGCAGTATCTCGCAATAACTGCAGTGACTGCTGGGTAATCGCGGCCGTAAAGCAGTCCGATGACGTCACCGCCGGGGAAGCTGGTAAGCAGCTGTGCTGCGCCGGGATGTCAGGCTCTGCCTGTCATTCCGATGTAGCAGAGCTGGATCGTCGTGGGACAATCGTTACTATGGACTGCGTCGGACAGGTGGTATACTGTTGGTTTGTTTTTTTTATTTTTTTACAGGAGATCGATGGCGTCGCAGGAATGAGAGAGTAATAAAAAAAATGAAAACTGTGTTGTCTCTTTTATTTCATTAAAAGACTTTTTTCTTGCTGTGTCTTTTTTTTAAACATTTAAAAACTTTGGGATTAATAATGGATCGGTGTCTTATTGACACCTCTCCATTATTAACCGGGCTTATTGTCACCGTGCAATCAACGGTGACATTAACCCCTTATTACCCCGCTTGCCACCGCTACAGGGCAAGTGGGAAGAGCCGGGTAAAGTGCCACAATTGGCACATCTTTTGATGCGCCAAATGTGGGGCTGCTGTAGCCTGGTATTATCAGGCTGTTGAGGGCCAAAATCCATGGGCCTTGACAGTCTTTTAATACCAGGCCGCAGCAGTCTGCATTTTACTTGGCTGGTTAACAAAATAGGGGGGATCCCCACGCCGTTTTTTTTTTCGAGGGGATCCCCTATTTTTGTTAACCAGCCAAGCTAAGCAGACTGCTGTGGCCTGGTATTATCAGGCTTGCAAGGTCCATGGATATTGGATCCTTACCAGCCTGAAAAACCAGGCCTCAGCAGTCTGCTTCATCTGGCTGGTTAACAAAAATAGGGGGGACCCCACGCTAATTTTTTTCGAGGGGATCCCCTATTTTTGTTAATCAGCCAAGATATGCAGACTGCTGTGGCCTGGTATTATCAGGCTGGCAAGGTCCATGGATCTTGGCTCCTTAACAGCCTGAAAATCCAGGCCTCAGCGGTCTGCTTCATCTGGCTGATTAACAAAAATAGGGGGGACCCCACGCCATTTTTTTTTCGAAGGGAACCCCTATTTTTGTTAATCAGTTCCCTCTGACGTCACTGATGGTGTCCCTGGCTGACCTGAAGTGAAAGTGGAAAGCAATCAATTAAGCTTTCCACTTCCTCTCCTGTCAGCCAGGAGAGGAGCTCATTCATTTGGGGGTTTACTGTGAGGCTGCAGCATTAGCTGCGGTCCCTGCAGTAAACATTAACCCTTTCTGAAGGATTACACCGTGGGACCTGACTGTGCATCGGATTGGTAAGAATAATTTTGCTTTATTATTTTATTTTTATTACAGGAAATGGTTTTAGCAGGTAAATAAAATATGGTCAAAAACTGTGTGATTATTTCATTAAAGTTCTTTTTTATTAAAGTGTGTGTGTTTGATTTTTCTTTCATACAATAGGATTAATAACTGATAGTTGTCTAATTGACAGCTCTCAATTATTAACCTGGCTTAAGGTCACCTTTCAATAGCAAGGTGGCTTTAACCCATATTAACCTATTCGCCACCGCTACGGGCAAAGTGCCAGAAAGGGCAAATCTAATTAGAGATTTGCCCTTTCTGGGGTGTCTGGGGGCAGATGTTAGTAGCCGGGGGGGGGGGCAAAAATAATGGTCACTCTCTGGGCTATTATTATCTGCCCCCACTCACTGGCTTTGTCTGTCTGGTTGCGAAAATAGGGCGGGAGCCCACGCATTTTTTTTCAGCAATTTTACACCTCATATATATATATACATGTCATTGAGTTTGTGACACATATATATATATATATATATATATATATATATATATATATTTATAGTTCATACACTTCTACATAGTATAATAGCCGCTAATTCAATTGCCGGCTTTTGTGAAAATGCAGAACCCGACATGAAATGACACTTGGTTTACATAGAGTTAACCATGTCTTTTCATGTAGTTTGATATCTGATTTGCACAAACAATTACATGAGTGTAAGTGTGCAAAATTTCACACCTGTAGGGGTTAATTAAAGGTGTAAATTCGTAGCAAAAAAGTCCTTTTTTTTTACAACGAATTTACACCTTTAATTAACCCCTACAGGTGTGAAATTTTGCACACATAGACTGATGTAATTGTTTGTGCAAATCAGATAGCAAACGACATGAAAAGACATGGTTAACCCTATGTACACCAAGTGTCATTTCATGTCGGGTGCTTCTGTCTTTTCACAGAAGCCGACTTTACCCGGCAATTGAATCAGAGGATATTTTACTATGTAGAAGTGTATAAACTATACATATATGTATATATATATGTCACAATGACATGTATATATATATATATATATATATATATGTATTCTATGTGTGTATATTTAGTGTTTACAAGGAAAGAATGGGTTTTTTCTAGTTCCGATATTTTGTTCCCATAGACTTACATGGGACTTCCGGTATCGGTATCGGGTATCGCCGATATTTTAATGGTATCGGCGATACCATTCCGATTCCGATACTTTGGGATATCGGAAAGTATCGCTCAACTCTAGCTGTGACACACAAAGGATAACTTTGCTCAAGGTCTATTAATCTTAACACATTATATCTGTGAATTCTGCTGGGTAGGACGATGTTCCCAGAGCTCTAGTCTGGAGACCATGGACTACCTTCATAGCTCCTGGAATCTTTTTCTTTATCTCTATCATCTAAGCCTCAGCATAGGAGTGAATAATAGTTTATGAAGTGGGAGTTGGTGTAATAATCTCATATTAATAATTTAAACGTGACACTTAAATGTTAATCAGATGTGGAATAATGCTGAAAATAAGATGGATGCATAAAAAATAGAAGTAAAAAAGGTAGCACACTGTAGCGCTATAGCTTGCAGACACAAGCTATAGCGCTACAGTGTGCTACCTTTTTTTCTTGAATGTGCATGAGTTGGTGACTCTAGGTTTAGCACCTGTTTACATTAGGTCTATTTTTGGATGTGGCGGTCTGTTTTTTGATATGTAAAAAATAGAAGTGTCAATTAATATTTTTTATAATTTAAAATGCAAAGCTAATGAGCAAAAGATAAATCAAAATCAAATGAATATTTGGTGTGACCACCTTTTAAATGCAAAAGTGAATCAATTCTTCAAGGTACACTTGCACAAAGATAGAGATAATTATAAGGTTAACAAGCCACCAATTATACTAATTAGATTATAGTGATCATTATTTTAATATATTGATTGAAACAAAGCTGTTAACCTCCTATTGAACTATTTCTGCTTCAGTTAAGAACTGGGTAAGGAACAGCCAAACTCTACAATAAAAGTGTGCTTGTTGAAGACAGTTTCATTGTGATATTTCACAGAGCACAGCAACAAGACACAATGCAGTTAGACTGCATCAGCAAGGATTATCTCAGATAAAGATTTCAAATAAGACTGGGTTTTCAAGATGTGCTGTTCACCATCTTTTGTTTAAGCATGACGAATAGACAATGTTGAGTACAGTAAATACAATGGTTAGCAAAGGAAGGAAACTTTGTGCAGAAAGACACCTCTTGCTTACCTCCCTTTAAAATTTGAAAGTATTGTGAGAGCAGGATTTAATTTTCTCTATTCTGACTCCATTTTAGATATTCTACGTCCATCTGCTTGTTTTCTGAAATGAGAGTCTGTGCTATGTGTGAGATAAGTAGTTTTAAGAATTTCTTTGTTTAAAGACTTAGATATAATGGAAAAATTAAACTAACAGTAGAACCCCTCTTCAGCTGGATACAGACAGACTTAACTTTAGCCAATGAAATGTATTTATGTTAATACCAGCACATATTTAGAGATAAGCTGAGCCAATTATATAGTTATCATGTATGATTATTAAATGTCTATAAAACCCTGACCAAAGATGTAATAAAGAGTGATATGTTTTGATGCTGTATCAATGTGGCTCTTCTTCTATATTTTGATTTTACAATTTAATTTGAAGCAGGCACAATGTCTCAGAACGTCCCACATTATGTGGTGACAAAAATATCCAGCAGTGTCATCATCTCAGAACTGGCAGGAACCAGTGGTACACAGCTACATACAACCACCGTTCAAAGAAGTCGTGCCAGAATGTTTCCCTATGTAAAAAATTGCAGCCAAAACATCATACATTTGCTTTGGAAATAAAGGTCAAGTAACTCAACTATGCAAATAGGAAGTGGGGTGAAGAAAAGGGCAGTAGTACCATAGACTGATAGAGCCAATATTTGAAATATTTAGCTATAAAAAGACACTTTATAGAGGTAGAGTAGTCCACCAGAATGAGACAGCAGCAAATAGAGAGATAGAGTGAAAATTTCCCCCAAAGTGTGATCCTATAGATTTACCAACCATTTAAAATTTTAGCTGCCAAATATTGCTCCTAACTATGTGAATCGACACACAAGGTGCATTTGAGTAAAGTGGTTGGATTGTGGAGACAAATACAACATCAGAGTTTTATGTATTTTACTCTACACTGTGAAGAGATAAAGATACTTTGCCTGAGTAAAGAAATGAGTAGATCGATCCTTGTAGGATAGAGATCAAGTCAAATTTCCTGAAAGTCGAGGTAACACGCAATCTCAAATCATTTGAGATTTGGTTCACTAATAAAAATAAACTTGTCCGACACCATTTCTCATACACTTGAAGATTCAGAGACTTGGTCAATATCATACTGTAATACCACACGAAAAACAGCCATGTAGTCTCAAAAGTACATCTTTATTAATACAAAATAGCATAAAAAAATAGTCTGATAAAATGGAAACAGGGAAACAATGGCACAAGGGAAATGTGATCAGATATGACAGCAATCACAAAACAATGAATAAACTTAAATACAGATATAAAGATTTGCTAAATAGGCACTTCCAAATCAAATATAAATCCAAAAAAGCAAGGAAGCATAGCATGCCATAAAGAGTTAAATTTTATTGTAGAAAAAAATTATCAACAACAGTGCATAATGATTAAAAGAGAAGGGACAATAATACAAATAAAGCCACTTACAAATCAGGATATAGTAATACTAATTGGATATTGCACATATAGCTTTGGAGATTTAGAGAAAAAAGTCTTTTTTACTTTATTTCAGGAGAGGTATGTAAATAAATATCTCTCATAATAAGCAAGTGCTTTAAATAAATAATTTAAACAAATGTACCAATAAATAAGGTGCAAGTGCAAGAAACAATATAAACATAGACATATAAAGTTAGATAGCAATTCTCCAAAGTTAGTATACAGTGCTAATACATGAAAAAAGTATATACCTGAGAGCGGCTAACACCCCGACGCGCGTTTCGCACTATAGCTTACTCCAAGGGGATGTGTGTGTCTAATACTGAGAAGCTGTATGCTTTTATAGCTTAAGTGAGTCATTGGTAGCAGTGGGTTCATGTGCGTCATATCCACCCGATATCAGAGCCCATACTAGTCCCAGCTGGAAATAATCTCCGCTACTATGGTAACCATGTAAGCGTCTGCTCACAAGTGAGGTTTAAATAAATCCAGCAAAGAGCGAATCTCCCGGGGACGCGTTGCCACGGTGACACAAAGGCTCCTGGAAATCAGCAAAACGCCCACCGCCCGACGTCAGAGCGGGGTGGAGTGCCGAGACCAGAGCAGATCTCCCGGGGACGCGTCGCTGTGGTAACACAGAGGCTCATGGGAATCAGCAGACCGCCCACCGCCCGACGTCGGAGCAGGGGGGAGTGCCGAGACCAGACTATCTGTACCACTACGGCAAAAAGGTCTCCGCTTACTCCTCAGAAGAGAGGAGGAATAAATAAAGAGAAGGGAGATTGGTAGCAACGCCAGGAAAAGGGTAAAAATGCATCAACGATCTAACATCTCCCCTAAAAACCCGACATGTCAGGGTGTAGAGAGGATCCAAGGCTATTATCCCACCATGACGGTGCTAAGGGCATATAGAAACATAGGGTGGATATCAATATAAAGAATATAAAAGGACCGAATAGAGAGAATGTCTTAAACAAGAAAGTGGTTAAAGTGTGAAAATATAAAAACAAAAAAAGGGAAGTATAAAATACACGAAATATATGTTGTAATATAGTATCTAATATATCTCATATATAAACTATAAAGTAATAGCAAATAATCATGTGTAAATAGGTTGTGATAAGTGCAAGGAGAATTAATAGTACCTATCAAAAGTACAACAGGTGATAAATAATGAAATATACATAGTGAATAATATAATCAATAAATTGAATTAAAAAAATGGAAAAAATTTAAAAATAAAAAAATAATGAAGAAAGATACCTAACAAAAAATAATGAATAACTAAATAAATAAAATGTGAATGTTCATTATTGGTGATCTTGAACATCTCTCAGTGTCGTTCTGGGTCCCAAAGATCTTGAAAAAGGTGAATCTTCTTTTCTTCAAAGAAGAAGGCCTATGTAGCACCCCGTCATAACCACACGGCATAAGTGACTCAAAAATACATGATAAATATGGCAACAAATAACTAGAATAGAAAAAGAATAAGGTTAAAATCAAATTAAAAAGACAGCTTAAAAGCAAACAACTTATAATTCTATTATTCTATAAAAAAGGAGCATAACTGAGCATTTCGTTCAGACCAACGGGATGGACCGATCCAACTTTGGAGATCCATTTTGCTTCCAATTGGGCCAAATTCTTCCTCCAATTTCCTCCCCTAATGTCTATATGGATTTTATCAATGCCCCTGACTTTCAATAGATTGGCATTACAGTTATGAAAGCTCTTGAAATGTCTTGGAATAGGTTTTAAATTAGTCAAATCATTGATGTCAGTGGCATTGAGAATGTCACGGAAATGTTCCCTGGTACGGATCTTAAGAGCCCTTGATGTAAGCCCTATGTATATTTTGGGACAAGGGCATATAGCATAATATACTACCCCTATGGTGTCACAAGTAATATGCTGCGTGATTTTAAAATTCTTGCTACCATCACAAGACTCAAAATGGGTAGCCTGTTGCATATTGGGACAGGAGATACATTTCCCACAGGGGTAAATTTCTGGCTCTCAAGGAATTAAAAAACCTTAAGGGAGCTATAATTAAATCTGCCGATAAGGGAGGCAACGTGGTAGTCTGGCCCACCCCTATGTATGAGAAGGAGGCGTTCAGGCAATTAACAGCAAAATGGATCTCCAAAGTTGGATCGGTCCATCCCGTTGGTCTGAACGAAATGCTCAGTTATGCTCCTTTTTTATAGAATAATAGAATTATAAGTTGTTTGCTTTTAAGCTGTCTTTTTAATTTGATTTTAACCTTATTCTTTTTCTATTCTAGTTATTTGTTGCCATATTTATCATGTATTTTTGAGTCACTTATGCCGTGTGGTTATTACGGGGTGCTACATAGGCCTTCTTCTTTGAAGAAAAGAAGATTCACCTTTTTCAAGATCTTTGGGACCCAGAACGACACTGAGAGATGTTCAAGATCACCAATAATGAAGATTCACATTTTATTTATTTAGTTATTCATTATTTTTTGTTAGGTATCTTTCTTCATTATTTTTTAATTTTTAAATTTTTTCCATTTTTTTATTCAATTTATTGATTATATTATTCACTATGTATATTTCATTATTTATCACCTGATGTACTTTTGATAGGTACTATTAATTCTCCTTGCACTTATCACAACCTATTTACACATTATTATTTGCTATTACTTTATAGTTTATATATGAGGATTTATTAGATACTATATTATAACATATATTTTGTGTATTTTATACTTCCCTTTTTTTGTTTTTATATTTTCACACTTTAACCACTTTCTTGTTTAAGACATTCTCTCTATTCAGTCCTTTTATATTCTTTATATTGATATCCACCCTATGTTTCTATATGCCCTTAGCACCGTCATGGTGGGATAATAGCCTTGGATCCTCTCTCCACCCTGACATGTCGGGTTTTTAGGGGAGATGTTAGATCGTTGATGCATTTTTACCCTTTTCCTGGCTTTGCTACCAATCTCCCTTCTCTTTATTTATTCCTCCTCTCTTCTGAGGAGTAAGCGGAGACCTTTTTGCCGTAGTGGTACAGATACTCTGGTCTCGGCACTCCCCCCTGCTCTGACGTCGGGCGGTCTGCTGATTCCCATGAGCCTCTGTGTTACCACAGCGACGCGTCCCCGGGAGATCTGCTCTGGTCTCGGCACTCCCCCCCACTCTGACGTCGGGCGGTGGGCGTTTTGCTGATTTCCATGAGCCTTTGTGTCACCGTGGCAACGCGTCCCCGGGAGATTCGCTCTTTGCTGGATTTATTTAAACCTCACTTGTGAGCAGACGCTTACATGGTTACCATAGTGGCGGAGATTATTTCCAGCTGGGGCTAGTATGGGCTCTGATATCGGGTGGATATGACGCACATGAACCCACTGCTACCAATAACTCACTTAAGCTATAAAAGCATACAGCTTCTCAGTATTAGACACACACATCCCCTTGGAGTAAGTTATAGTGCGAAACGCGCGTCGGGGTGTTAGCCGCTCTCATGTATATACTTTTTTCATGTATTAGCACTGTATACTAACTTTGGAGAATTGCTATCTAACTTTATATGTCTATGTTTATATTGTTTCTTGCACTTGCACCTTATTTATTGGTACATTTGTTTAAATTATTTATTTAAAGCACTTGCTTATTTTGAGAGATATTTATTTACATACCTCTCCTGAAATAAAGTAAAAAATACTTTTTTCTCTAGATCTCCAAAGCTATATGTGCAATATCCAATTAGTATTACTATATCCTGATTTGTAAGTGGCTTTATTTGTATTATTGTCCCTACTCTTTTAATCATTATGCACTGTTGTTGATAATTTTTTTCTATAATAAAATTTAACTCTTTATGGCATGCTATGCTTCCTTGCTTTTTTGGATTTATAATGAATAAACTTAGGCCAGACAACGGACTCTGCTATATAGAAGTAATGGCATCCAACGGGTACCCTTATCCCAGTGGATATATTAAGGCTATATAATGAAACGCACTGGACGCTCCTCTGCTCTCACCCGAGGTAATGTTTACCAGTTTCCCATGGCATTAGTTTTGGATCCCTCCTGCTATTTAGTTAGGATATCCTTCTGACTTACTTATATGGATGGGTAGTTGAGAGTATATATGGGCCTTTTATCCTACTGGCATTAGATACATGGTGTTTCGGTATTGCACTGGTGAGATTAGCCACCATATACCGAGCCTATATATAGGCACAGTGCGTTTCATTATATAGCCTTAATATATCCAATAGTCTGCAAAAACATGTTTTGGGTTCATGGTAAATAAAGCCTTCATGACCTTAGTAACGGGGGATCTACATGAGTTACACTGAGTTACATTGCCGTAAATGGTATAAAACTCTGCATTCTTTGACGAATAAACAGAAAAGTGACTTGCTCACAACCAGTGTACATTCTTTTCTTCGAGCGCTCGTTATTTGAGGGCCTAATCTCTTAATTCGGCCTCACTGGTGATCAAGCATATCTGACTTTGGGTCAGAATGAAAACAGCTACAACAATACCTTTAACAGCAGTGGTTATTACACCCCTGTGTCATCAGAGATTTAGGACTCACACCCTCTGACCCTCTTTTAAGTAATGAGATCATCACAAATGCGTTCATTTATTTTGGGTAGAAAATTTGAGGAAGCAGGTAATTAGAAATTCTAATGATCTGCCCATGTCTAGTTAGCTTATCATTGTATATTAACCATATCTTTCAGTTCAAGCTTTTTACCTATTGGCTTTCAGAAAGTAAATCTTGAACTATTTCAGGCTTCTATCTGCATTTCTTTCACCATCTTTGAGTGGGAAACACCTCAGTCCAACAAGGGCCAGTGCGTGTATACTACTTAACCCATTTCTGCCATCTAAAGTACTGTACCGTCCATGTGCTTTTGGCCTGTATGCCTATGGACGGGATAGTACGTCATCGGCGATCACCTACGCTCACCGGGGCCGATCGAGGCCGGGTGTCAGCTGATTCTGGCATTAAGTGCCGGCAGCGGTCACAGACCGCTGCCGGCACTTTAACCCTTGGAACACTGAAATTAAACAAGATTGCAGCATTCCGGACATGGTACAGGGGCTAACAGCCCATCTGACTTTGGATCGGAGACCCCGCGGCACGGGGGTCTCCAGAGCTGAGAAACTTCCTGTCATGCGCAGTGCATGCAAGGAAGTCTCTCAAATCAGTGTAAAATAATTGTAAAAATATTTTAAAAAAAATAATAAAAAATCAATATTTATTCTATCACTAAATAAATATTTGCATAAAAAAATCTAAACAATAAAAGTAAACATATTTGGTATTGCCGCGTCCGTAACGACCCGACCTATAAAACTGTCACACTAGTTAACCCCCTTAGTGAACACCATAAAAAAAGGCAAAAAATATTGGTTTATCATCATAAAGCTGAACAAAAAGTGGAATAACACGCAATCAAAAAGACGGTTATAAATAAACATGGTACCACTGAAAACATCATTTTGTCCCACAATAAATGACCTGCCATACAGTGATATCAGGGAAAAAGTAAAAAAGTTATAGCTTGCAGAATAAAGTGATGTAAAAACAATAATTTTTTCCATAAAATAGTTTTTATTGTATAAAAGCGCAAAAACATAAAAAAATAAATGAGATATCGCTGTAATCATACTGACCCGAAAAATAAAATTTCCTTAAGAATTTTATCACACTCAGATTGGTGTAAACGCTTCACCAAAAGAAATTCATGAAATGCTGCTTTTTGCTCATTCTGTCTCCCAAAAATCAGAATAGAAAGTGATCAAAAAATGTCATGTGCCTGAAAATGGTACCAATAAAAACATCAACTCGTCCCGCAAAAAAAAAGACCTCAAATTACTCTGTGGGCCAAAATGTGGAAAAATTATAGCTCTCAAAATGTGGTGGCGCAAAAACTATTTTTTGCAATAAAAAGCATCTTTTAGTGTGTGACAGCTGCCGAACATAAAAACCCACTATAAAAACCGACTATAAATAGTAAATCAAACCCCCATTTATCACCTCCTTGGTTAGGGAGAAATAATAAAATTAAAAAAATGTATTTACTTCAATTTTCCCATTAGGATTAGAGTTGGGCTAAAGTGAGTTGGGCTAAAGTTAGGGTTTGTGGTGGGGCTAAAATTAGGGTTAGTGTTGGGGCTAGAGTTAGGGTTGGGATTAAGGTTAGGGTGTGTTAGGGTTGGAGTTAGAATTGGGGGTTTCCTCTGTTTAGGCACATCAGGGGCTCTCCAAACACGACATGGTGTTTGATTTCAATTCCAGCCTATTCTGCATTGAAAAAGTGAAACGGGGCTCCTTCCCCTCCGATCTCTGCCAAACCGTGGTTTACCTCCTCATTCGTGGTGTGAGCAACGCACAACGACTTTAAAGGTCCTATTTCTCTTGTTACCCTTGGTAAAATAAAAAATTGGGGCAAAAAATCATTTTTGCGAGAAAAATATGATTTTTTATTTTTGCGGCTCTACGTTATAAACTTCTGTGAAGCATTTGGGGGTTCAGAGTGCTCACCACACATCTAGATAAGTTCCTTAGGTGGTCTAGTTTCCAAAATGGTGTCAATTGTGGAGGTTTCACTGTTTAGGCTCATCAGGAGCTCTCTAAATGTGACATGGTGTCCGATCTCAATTCCAGACAAATTTGCAAACAGTGGCTTACCTGCATTTATTGGGTATCACTGTACTCAGGTCCAACTGTTCAACAACTTTCAGGGTTCAATTTCTCCTGTTACCCTTGGCAAAATAAAACAAATTGGATCTGAAGTAATTTTTTTGTGAAAAAAAGTTAAATGTTCATTTTTTTAAAATTTCCAAAAATTCCTTGTGAAGCACCTGAAGGGTTAATAAGCTTCTTGAATGTGGTTTTGAGCACGTTAAGGGGTGCAGTTTTTAGAATGGTTTCACTTTTGGGCATTTTCTAGAATATAGACCCCTCAAAGTGATTTTGAAGATGTGATGTGGTCCCTAAAAAAATGGTGTTGTAAAAATGAGAAATTGCTATTTAATTTTTAATCCTTATAACTTTCTGACAAAAAAATTTACTTCCAAAATTGTGCTTATGTAAGTGTTCAAGTTCCCGCTGCTGCACAAAGGGAGTTTCAAATCAGTCCCGCTGCGGTCCCCCATTCATCTCCGGCCGCAGTGGAGCCTGCTCAGCAGAGACGTCAGTCCCAGCGTCTTGCCCATTCCAGTACTGTGCAGAGACTTGCTGCTGCCGCTCCTGGATCTGCTATTATAGCCAGTGCTGGAGCAGACGTCTTTGGGACGAAGTCCTGCGTTTCTGAGCATGCCCAGGGTAAGATCTCTCATTGGAAATCAGGGGTCACATGTTCAGGTACTGCAGCAGCTCCTATTGGTCCGCCAGGAAGGTCATGAAACTACATGTGTTTGGAACAGTTTCTCATTGGTCCTTGTTTCTGGCAGGTCCTGTAGCTGTTGCTATAAAAGGGTGGCATGACTGGGCCGCCATGCGCTAATATCAATCGTTATATGCTTAGCGCCAGTGTGGTCATGTGTGTGTGGTTAGGGCCTGGCTGAAATAAGCCCCTAGAATACCGACTTAATCGGTGAGGAGTTTGGTATGCTAGCTGGTCAGGGTCAGTGTCCTAGATGCCCTAGATTGCCGGCATAACCGGTGAGGAGTTTGATTGCCGTATTCAGGGCCTGGCATTCAGACGCCATAGATTGCGGGTGACTACCGCGAGGACATTAGTGCATGATCACGTTCTATGTTCGCTTAGCTGTTCACTGTGTACCTGGGTACCTGACAGGACACAGAAGTTTGTCTCAGCGGCTCTGTGACGTAACAGGGCTCGCTTTCAATGCTAGACAGCGCCCTAGCGTGTTTATTTTGCGACTCAGTTGTGTTAAGTGGGTTTGCACACATCGCAATATAGCGTTGCGGCACTCCTTCTAGCGGCTCTGTGGATTAACAGAGTTCGCACATATTGCCACAGCGCGTTACGGTGTTTATTTTGGCGACTCTGCGGGATAACAGAGTTCGCTTCTTGCGCCTTTTTACTAGCAGAAGTCTCCGCCTGCACGATGGACCCCGGGCTGCGAACGCACCTCTCCACATCTTATATTTGGTGCGTTCCGCAGACCCTAACATAATATTAGCGCCAGGGTCTGGCTAGTAAAATGGCGGATGAACAGCGTTTACAGCTGTACATCCAGCAGCTGGAGGGTAGGTTGGCGGCTCTTGAGCGCACAACCTCAGCTGTGGATGTTACCGCAGTCGCTGTTCAGGCTGCTAGCGTAGCTGCAGCCAGTTTGTCCTCTGTCACCTCTGTCCCTACATTGTCCCACCTCCCGCTTGCAGAAAAGTTTGCTGGTGACAGCAAGCAATGTCGGGGATTCGTAAGTCAGTGCTCCATACACCTCGAGCTTCTGGCTGCACGTTTCCCCACGGATCGGGCACAAGTGGGCTTTGTGATAGCCCTTCTGTCGGGCAGAGCGTTGGAGTGGGCAACGCCGCTGTGGGAGCGTGACGACCATGTGTTGCAGAGCGCTTCTTGTTTTCTTGAGGCTCTGAAAAAGGTTTTTTTTTAGGACCTCAGGTCACCCACGATACGGCGCTCAAACTGCTGGCAATTACCCAGGGTTCGGCTTTGGTCAGCCATTTTGCTGTCCAATTTCGGACTCTGGCCTCGGAATTAGAGTGGCCAGATATTGTCCTCATTCCCGTGTTCTGGAGAGGACTGGCGGGTCATGTGAAAAGTCGCCTTGGCTACCAGGGAGATTCCTGCCACACTGGAGAAGCTTATTGCTATTTCCACCTGCTTCGACCTCCGTTTCCACGAGCGGAGGCTGGAACGTGCCCAGTGTAGGCAGAGAGTCCAGTTGGCTCCTACCTTCGCCACCCCTCTGGAGTCGCCTGTACAGGCGCCCGACCTTCAGGAGATTGCTCCTGCAGGATCTAAATCTCGGGTCACTCGTCCATCCCCGATTTGTTATATTTGCCAGCAGCAGGGACATTTTGCCAACCGATGTCCACAGCGGCTGAATAAACGGTCGTGCCCAGTAACCGTAGGAACAGGGTCACTGGACGCCATGAGTTTTGCCCCTAAAGTGCTCCTCAAGGGGATAATTACCCACGGTTCTACCACCCTACCCGTCAAGCTGTGTGTGGATTGTGGGGCAGAGGGGAATTTTATGTCGTCCTCCTTTGCTTCTCGCCACACCATGCCTTTGGTGTTGCTGGCTGAACCAGTATCGGTACGGGTGTTGAAAGGAGCAATTCTGCCCTAACAAATCACCCATCAGTCTGTCCCACTCACCTTGTCTATGTCTCCTTCCCATCAGGAAAATATATCATTTTTTATCCTCCCTGAGGGTATAGATGAGATTTTGTTGGGTTAACCCTTGCTCCGCCACCACTCTCCCCATATTGAGTGGTCTTCAGGGAGAATTCTGGATTGGGGTAATTTATGTAAAGGCAGATGCATTAGGGACAGCGTGCAGGTCAACACCACTGAGATACCCATAGACCTCTCTCCTCTTCCCAAGGTCTATTGGTTTCATGCCGACGTTTTCTCGAAGAAGGCTACGGAGACTCTTCCGCCTCTTCGCCCCTATGACTGTCCTATCGACCTCTTGCCTGGAGCTGAGCCTCCTAGAGGAAGGGTTTATCCCCTCTCTCTTCCTGAGACAGTGGCCATGTCCCAATATATTCAGGAGAACTTGGCAAGGGGATTCATTAGGAAGTCGTTGTCACCAGCGGGAGCGGGGTTCTTCTTTGTGCAGAAGAAGAACGGAGAATTACGTCCGTGCATTGATTATAGGGGTCTCAACGCTATCACCGTGAAAAATAAGTATCCTTTGCCGCTAATCTCTGAGCTCTTTGACAGGCTTCGGGGAGCAAGGGTATTTACTAAGCTAGACCTGCGGGGTGCGTATAACCTGATTCTCATCCATGGGGGGACGAATGGAAGACGGCATTTAACACCAGGGATGGGCATTATGAATATCTGGTAATGCCCTTTGGGCTCTGTAATGCCCCAGCTGTCTTTCAAGACTTTGTGAACGACATCTTCCGGGATATGTTGACCACCTCGATGGTAGTCTATCTGGATGACATTCTCATCTTTTCTCCAGATATGGCCTCCCACCGGAGAGATATCTGCAAGGTCTTCGACCTCTTGCGAGCAAATTCCCTATATGCGAAGTTGGAGAAGTGCATGTTTGAGCAGGAGTCTCTACCTTTCCTGGGCTATATCATCTCCACCCAGGGATTGGCTATGGATCCTATCAAACTACAGGCTGTGATGGATTGGCAAGAACCCCATTCCCTTAAGGCGGTGCAGCGCTTTATGAGGTTCATTAACTACTATCGCCAATTCATTCCCCACTTCTCTACTTTGGTAGCTCCCATGGTAGCCCTCACCAAGAAGGGAGCTAATCCCAAGTTGTGGTCAGAGGAGGTCACCAAGGCGTTCTCCTCCATCAAGTCGCATTTCGCCAGTGCTCCCATCTTACATCGCCCCGATGTCGATAAACCATTTATCTTAGAGGTGGATGCCTCTTCTGTTGGTGCTGGAGCAGTCCTTTTTCAAAAGGATGCCCAGGGTCGGAAGCATCCCTGCTTCTTCTCTTCCAAGACATTTACACCAGCAGAGAGGAATTATTCCATCGGGGACAGGGAGTTACTGGCTATGAAGTTGGCCTTCTCCGAGTGGAGACATCTTCTGGAGGGTGCTCGCTTCCCCTTCCAAGTATTCACGGACCACAAGAACTTGGTGTATTTGCAGACAGCCCAGCGGCTAAATTCCCGTCAGGCCAGATGGTCCTTGTTTTTCTCCCGGTTCCATTTCACCCTCCATTTCCTCTCCGGTGAGAAAAACATTCGCGCAGACGCTCTATCCGCTCTGTGGTGTCCTCTGAGGAGTGGAGGAGGAGCCTAGGCTTATTGTCCCCACAGAGAGCCTAAGAACGGTTGCTCCGGTTTCGCTTGAGTCTGTGCCTCCGGGCAAGACTTTTGTGCCCACCAATTTGCGACCGGAAGTACTCTCTTGGGCACATTCGTCCAGGGTGGGTGGACATTTTGGGACAAAAAGGACTTCTGAGTTGATGGCGAGGACATACTGGTGGCCGCAGATGGCCCGTGACGTTAGGGAATACGTTCAGGCGTGCGTCTCCTGCGCCAAGAATAAGTCCCCTCGACAACGGCCAGCTGGGTTACTTTTCCCTTTACTGGTGGCAGACATGCCTTGGGAGATGGTCGGGATGGATTTTGTGGTGGGTTTACCCAAGTCTCGGGGCTGCACCATCATCTGGGTGATAACCGACCACTTCTCCAAAATGGTGCACTTAGTGCCGTTACCACGGTTACCGTCTGCACGGGCCTTGGCAGCATTATTCATTAGGCATATTTTCCGCCTACACGGTATGCCAGACAAAATTGTCAGTGATCGAGGTCTCCAGTTTGCATCTCGGTTCTGTAGAGAGCTGTGTCGTTTACTCAGCATTGAGTTGAATCTCTCCTCTGCATACCATCCCGAGATGAATGGGTTGGTAGAGAGCGCCAACAAAACCTTGGTCACATACTTGCGACATTTTGTCTCTGCCAGGCAGGATGACTGGGCATCCTTGCTACCGTGGGCTGAGTTCGCTAAATAAGACTGGAGGAAGAAAAAAGATGACCACCAAAAATGTTGCACACCACCCTATATAATAATAAAAAATGACTTTATTGGCAAACAACAATAAAAACATACTAAAAACAGTGAGAAGCCAACCGCATACATCCTGCTATACAATAGTCAATAATAAGGCAAAACATGTAGTATAAGCCATCCTATAATAAGCAATAATGCCTAATATATAATTGACAAAATGTCCACAAAGAAAAGCCCCATATGTATGGTTAAATGTGGACAAAACCACAAATAAACCAGCAGCTGTGTGAACATAGACAAAAATGTTCTGTGAACCAAAATGCACCCATGAGGTAGAGAAAGACAATAATTATGCACAGCAAAAGTTGCTAAGATATACTACCAGTCAGGGAAATCCCATGCAATGTGCCCAGATGCAAGTCCAAAGAATGAAAAGCAATGAGCGATGTAGAAATGTGCTCACAAATCTGCCATGGGGAAGGAGGGCAAGTGACAAGGAAGCAGGAGGCAGAGGCGGAGGCTGCCCAACGCGTGTCGCCGTCACCCGGACGGCTTCGTCAGGGGAAGGTCAAAATAGTTCGCTAAATAATGCTGTGGCTGACTCCATCGGACAGACCCCATTCCTCCTGAACTACGGTCAGCATCCGCGGGTACCAGTGCCCATGCCCGTGTCTTCCGCCGATTCCAGGGTGGCAGATTGGGCTGTGGAGGCACGGGACATTTGGGACCGCACCCAGGATGCCATTCAGGCATCCAAAGAGAGGATGAGGTCTTCGGCCGATGCCCATCAGCGCCCCGCTCCTACATTTGCTCCGGGTGACCTAGTGTGGCTTTCTGCCCGAAACATCAGGCTACGTGTAGAGTCCACCAAGTTGGCACCTCGCTTTTTGGGCCCCTTTAAAGTTCTTGAGCAGGTCAACCCGGTGGTTTACCGCCTAGCCCTTCCGCCTCGCCTTGGTATCACTGACACCTTTCACGTGTCCCTCCTGAAACCCGTGGCTATTTCCAAGTTTTCCGAGTCATCTGCCGGGACGTCGGGTTCATCTACCGACGATCATGAGGTGAACGCCATTGCTGGGTGCAAGGTGGTACGAGGCAAAAAATTTTATTTGGTGGATTGGAGGGGTTATGGGCCTGAGGATAGGTCCTGGGAGCCTGCTCACGCTCCACAGCTCATCGCTGCCTTTGAGCGCAGCGAGGCCCAAAGAAGAGGGGGCCCATGTTAGGGTTCGAGTTCCCGCTGCTGCGCAAGGGGAGTCTCGAACCAGTCCCACTGCGGTCCCCATTCATCTCCAGCCGCAGTGGAGCCTGCTCAGCAGAGATGTCAGTCCAAGTGTCTTGCCCATTCCAGTACTGTGCAGAGACTTGCTGCTGCCTCTCCTGGATCTGCTATTATAGCCAGTGCTGGAGCAGACGTCTTTGGGACGAAGTCCTGCGTTTCCCCTTCTGAGCATGCCCAGGGTAAGATCTCTCATTGGAGATCAGGGGTCACATGTTCAGGTACTGCAGCAGCTCCTATTGGTCCGCCAGGAAGGTTATGAAACTACATGTGTTTGGAACAGTTTCTTATTGGTCCTTGTTTCTGGCAGGTCCTGTAGCTGTTGCTATAAAAGGGTGGCATGACTGGGCCGCCATGCGCTAATATCAATCGTTATATGCTTAGCGCCAGTGTGGTCATGTGTGTGTGTGGTTAGGGCCCGGCTGAAATAAGCCCCTAGAATACCGACTTAATCGGTGAGGAGTTTGGTATGCTAGCTGGTCAGGGTCGGTGTCCTAGTTGCCCTAGATTGCCGGCATAACCGGTGAGGAGTTTGATTGCGGTATTCAGGACCTGGCGTTCAGACGCCATAGATTGCGGGTGACTCCCGCGAGGACATTAGCGCATGATCACTTTCTATGTTCGCTTAGCTGTTCACTGTGTACCTGGGTGCCTGACAGGACACAGAAGTTTGTCTCAGCGGCTCTGTGACGTAACAGGGTTCACTTTCAATGCTAGACAGCGCCCTAGCGTGTTTATTTTGCGACTCAGTTGTGTTAAGTGAGTTCGCACACATCGCCATATAGCGCTGCGGCACTCCTTCTAGCGACTCTGTGGATTAACAGAGTTCGCACATATTGCCACAGCGCGTTACGACGTTTATTTTGGCGACTCTGCGGGATAACAGAGTTCGCTTCTTGCACCATTTTACTAGCAGCAGGCTCCGCCTACACGGTGGACCCCGGGCTGCGAACGCACCTCTCCACATCTTATATTTGGTGCGTTCCGCAGACCCTAACAGTAAGTAAACATGTGGGAAATATTACTTATTAAGTATTTTATGTGACAAACAGTATCTCTGTGATTTAAGGGCAAGAAAATTCAAAGTTAAAAAATTTGCAAAATTTTCTAAATTTTTGCCAAATTTCCATTTTTTCACAAATAAACTCCAGTCATATCAAATAAATTTTACTACTATAATGAAGTACAATATGTCTCGAGAAAATAGTGTCAGAATCACCGGGATCCATGGAATCATTCCGGAGTTATTACCTCATAAAAGGACAGTAGTCAGAATTGTAAAAATTGGTCTGTTCATTAACATGCAAACCACCCTTGGGGGTAAGGCTGGTATCACATTTGCGTTCAGGTGTTAGAACTCTCCTCTTAGGTTTTTTCTATCTTGCTGGTCACATGACCTTTTTTTTGCCTATTTAATCCTTCTCCGCCCTTCTGGCTTTGCTGGACTTCATTGTAATTTCTACTCTTAAGCTAGCCAGGTGCTTTGTTACCTTACTCAATTAGTTTTGCTTGGTCTTCGGACCTCTATGTTCTATGTTGTTTGTTTGTCTTTTACTGCTACAACTTCTATTAGGAGGTGTCCATCTTTCTCCCAGTCCCTAGTTCATGTAGGGATCCCTTCCTCGCATCTATAGATCTTCGTACAGACTAGCTGAGGACTTTAGAGGGTCTGATTGCAGGATCAGGTTCCCCATTATATCGTCGGGATCTAGCTTAGTTCTATCGTAGGGACAGATTTCCCTTCTTTCCTTAGTAATTGTAGCAGAACATAACAGTAAGTCCAGCCCAAAAATATCTCTAAGGAAAGATTTCCAGTTTCCATCATGGTGTCGGTTCAGGACTTGGCTCAACGCCTGCAGGGACTCTCTCTGGAGGTGGCCGAGCTCCAGCAACACGTGAGTAGCTGTTCTGGGGCACATTTCGTGGAGCCAAAGGTACGTTTGCCTGATTTATTTTTTGGTGAACAACAAGATTTTTTTTCTTTTAAAAATGCTTGCTTGTTGTATTTTCGTTTGAGACCCAGATCTTCTGGTGATGAATCGCAGCGCATAGGGTTCATAATGTCACTTTTGCGTAAAGAGCCTCAGGAGTGGGCCTTTTCTCTGCAACCTAGTGATCCATGCTTTAGATCAGTGAATAGTTTTTTTTCTGCTTTGGGGTTGTTGTATGATGATCCTGATCGTGTCTCATCAGCTGAGAAAGAATTGAGACGTTTGAGGCAGGGTTCAGGTAATGTGGAAAAATATTGTACTCACTTCCGTCGGTGGTCTACTCAGGTGGGGTAGAACGATTCAGCTTTGAAAAGTTTGTTTCTTGCAGGGCTAGGTGAAAGGGTTAAAGATTTGCTGATTGCTTATCCCATACCTGGTAACTTGCAGGAGGCTATGCAATTAGCTATACGGGTGGATAGGAGACTGCGTGCAAGGGTTAATGAGAGTAAATCCTCTGCCATGTCAGCTCCAAGTCTTGAGAGGGTCTGTACTGACATTGGAGAGCCGATTGAGATTGGAGCGATGGCACCCCGCTCTCAGGAAAAAGACAGCAGGTTTTCTGAAGGTTTGTGCTTTTATTGCGGCAAATCTGACCATTTCATTAAGAACTGTGTGCTTCGTTTGAACAAAGAAAAAAAAAGAGGTCAGTTTCGCCTGTATAGCCTGTTTAAACACTAAGGGTGTCTTTCTTTCTGCCTCTACTGCTGCTGAGGAAGAATTAATGGAATTTCGGGTATTTGTCGATTGTGGTTCTACTCTGAATGTGATTGATGGGGGATTCTTGGAAAAACTTAAATTAAAACCCAAACCTTTGTCATCCCCTTTTGCCGTGGTTCTGTTGATGGCTCTCCCTTGAAGAATGTTACTCACAAGGTCTGTGAATTTCCCCAACTATTAATGGTGTTCACCAAGAGAATTTGGATTTGGTAGTATTGAATAATTTGCCTTCTCCGGTGGTTTTGGGGTTACCCTGGTTAAAATTGCACAATCCTGTACTGGATTGGTCTACCAATGAAATTAAGTCCTGGAGCCCTAAGTGTTATGACAAGTGTTGTAACGGGCATATTGCTGCTGTGGATAAAGGGGAATTACCTGTACCTATTCAGGATTTTTGGAAAGTTTTATCTGAGAAGGAATCGCAGATTTTACCTCCCCATAGAGACTATAATTGTACTATTGAATTTGTTCCTGGAGCGACTCTTCCTAAAATTCGTTTATTTAATCTTACTATTCCTGAGAGAAAGGCTTTGGAGGAATACATACAGATAGGCTTGGCCGCCAGTCACATTAGGCCTTCCAAGTTTCCTGTGGCTGTTGGATTATTTTTTTGTTAAAAAAGGACGGCGGTTTACATCCTTGTTTGGACTTTCGTGAGATTAATAAAATTACTGTACGCAATCCTTACCTACTGCCTTTGATTCCTGATTTGTTTAACCAGTTAGCGGGGGCCAAGTGGTTCTCTAAATTTGATCTTCGGGGGCATACAATTTGTTGCGCATGAAGGAGGGTGACGAATGGAAGACTGCTGTTAATAATCTTATTAATGACATCCTTAGACCTTTGATTGTCAAAAATGTGGTTGTGTATTTGGATGACATTTTGATTTATTCACCGGATCTGGAGTCTCATTGGCGGAGCGTTCGTGAGGTATTATAGTTATTGATTGACAATTCGCTTTTTGCTAAGCTGGAGAAATGTGAATTCGCTGTACAGGGAATTAGTTTTTTGGGCTACATTATCTCCAGCGAAGGTTTTGAGATGGACCCGGTGAAAGTTCAAGCTGTGCAGGAATAGCCTAGGCCTATTGGTTTGAAATCGTTACAGAGGTTTTTGGGTTTCGCCAATTATTATAGAAAATTCATTAAAAAATTTTCTATTACTGTCAAACCACTGACCGATCTCACCAGGAAAGGTGCTAATGCCGTTCAGTGGACTATTGAGGTCATTGAAGCTTTTGTGTTTCTAAAGGAGAGGTTCAGCTCTGCTCCCATCCTTATGCAGCCTGATGTGACTAAACCGTTTTTGGTTGAGGTTGATGCTTCTTCTGTGGGGGTCGGCGCTGTGTTGTCTCAGGAAAACAGGGATGGAGTACATCCCTGTGCCTTTTTTTCAAAAATTTTTTCTGAGACTGAACTGAATTACGATATTGGTAATCGGGAATTGTTGACTATTAAACTCGCATTTGAACACTGGCGTCATCTCTTGGAAGGTGCTGAATTTCCCGTTCAGGTTTTCACTGATCATAAAAATCTGATCTATCTTGATGCTGCCAAACGCTTGAATGCCCGTCAGGCTAGGTAGGCACTGTTTTTCTCGCGGTTTAATTTTTCTGTTACTTACATCCCAGGTACTAAGAATGTTAAAGCCGATGCTTTGTCTCGCAGCTTTTCTCCCATGGTTGGTGCTGAGGAGGAGGAGAACATTTTACAAGAAGAGGTTGTGATTCCTGCTTTGAACTCTATGTTGGAAGATGAGATTCTTAAAGCACAGGAGAATGCCCCATCTAACACTCCCCATCGGAGGTTGTTTGTGCCTGGGACCTTTAGGAGAAATTTGTTTGTTGAATGTCATGAGTCTCGGTTGGCAGGTCATCCTGGAATCTCTGAGACTAAGAGACTTGTGGGTTGCAGTTTTTGGTGGCCTGGATGGCAGAAGGAAGTCATTAAGTGGGTGCGTCAATGCACTGAGTGTGCTAGATCTAAGTCTTCACATACTCCTGCTGCGGGGTTGCTTTGCCCTCTGGAGATCCCTAGTGCACCTTGGACACATTTGGCTATGGACTTTATTACTGACCTTCCCCCCTCTGAGGGTTTCACTGTCATCTGGGTGGTCGTGGACCATTTTAGCAAGATGTGTCACTTTGTTCCTTTCATCAAACTGCCCTGCGCTAAGACTCTCGCTAAGGCCTTTGTCAAGGAAATTGTCAGACTACATGGCGTTCCTACTGACATTGTTTCTGATAGGGGACCTCAGTTCGTGGCTCGTTTTTGGCGCGCATTTTGTGACAAGTTGGGAGTTCATTTGTAGTTTTCATCCGGATATCATCCTGAGTCTAATGGCCAGACAGAAAGGAAAAACCAGGATGTTGAGCAGTTCTTGCGTTGTTTTGTGGCAGACAATCAAGAGGGGTGGTCTGAGTTTCTGCCACTTGCTGAATTTGCTCTTAACAACCATACATCCTCTTCTGCTGGTTGTTCGCCTTTTTTTTGTTGTACTGGGAGACATCCGTTGTTTGGGTCATTCTCCAAATTGGTATCAGCCGTGCCTGAAGAGGAGAATTTTTCCGGTGATTTGGAGAGAGTTTGGACGGATGTGCGTGGTAATCTTCAGGAGGCTAACAGAAAATCGAAAAGGTACTTTCATAGGAAACGGCAAGAGGTTTTGTTTGCTATTGGTGACATGGTTTGGTTGTCCTCTAAGAATCTGAGGTTGAGGATTCCTTCTAAAAAATTGGGTCCTAAGTTTGTAGGGCCCTTTAAGGTACTTCAGGTTGTTAACCAATCGGCTGTTAGGTTGGAGGTTCCTACCTCCTGGAAGATTAATCCTGTGTTTCATGTTTCTCTGTTGAAAAGAGCTGATGTGTCGGATGGAGATGCCTCTGCCACTGTTCCCCCATATGAAATTTCCCGCATCCTAAAACTAGACGGTATAGAGGGAGTTTGCAGTATCTCGTCGCTTGGAAGGGTTTTGGACCCGAGGATAACTCATGGGTGAGGGCGTATGATGTTTCTGCGTCCAGACTTGTCAGAGCGTTTCACAAGAGGTTTCCGGGTAAGCCTGGTCCTAGGGGATCCGAAGGATCCTCTTAGAAGGGGGGGTACTGTTAGAACTCTCCTGTTAGGTTTTTTTCTATCTTGCAGGTCACATGACCTTTTTTGCCTATTTAATCCTGCTCAGCCCTTCTGGCTTTGCTGGACTTCATTGTAATTTCTACTCTTAAGCTAGCCAGGTGCTTTGTTACCTTACTCAATTAGTTTTGCTTGGTCTTCGGACCTCTATGTTCTATGTTGTTTGTTTGTCTTTTACTGCTACAACTTCTGTTAGGAGGTGTCCATCTTTCTCTCAGTCGCTAGTTCTTGTAGGGATCCCTTCCTCGCATCTATAGGTCTTCGTACAGACTAGCTGAGGACTTTAGCGGGTCTGATCGCAGGATCAGGTTCCCCATTACATCGTAGGGATCTAGCTTAGTTCTATTGTAGGGACAGATTTCCCTTCTTTCCTTAGTACTTGTAGCAGAACATAACATCAGGAGGGCTGCGGATGGCTGGCTACTTCCTCCTCTCTACCTCCCTGAAGTTCCACCTACTTCTCTATGCGTCCTGCATTTCCCTGCGTACCTTTCTTTAACATTGGGCACGCAGGGACGTGCGTTGTATGTGGATGCTTCCGCATGCGGTGATTTCACGAGTGCAGTGATCACACAATAGTGCAAAATTTTGCATTTCCGTGCAGTCGCCGTACACGTCAAATCGCCGCATGCGGACACATCTGCGTACAACGCATGTCCCTGCGTACCCAATGTTAAAGGTAGGCACACAGGGAAACGCAGGACGCATACAGAAGTAGGCAGAGCGTAGGCGGAGCTTCAGGGAGATAGAAAGGAGGAAGTAGGCAGCCATCCGCAGCCCTCCTGAATGCAAATGTGAAACCAGCCTAAAGGAGTTAATAGAGTGCAATGCACCAACTGCTGGAGGATTTAGTTTTAATACATAATGAATATCTCATGATTACTATTGTTTATATGCTATCAGTGTCATACACAGCACTAAACTACCAAGTACATTAAGCCCATGTTCTCTGAATATCATACTACCTGTGTTACTGTAATTTAGTTCCTAGGCTATTATCAGTTCCATTGTAGTCTTGAACTTCTTACAATGTTGTGAATATTGCAAGTGCTGTATAACAGAGCAAAATCACTTACAACTGTCTTGTTCATTCCTTTTAAATTCAATCAGCTTCATTTAACTGGACATTTAGGAGTAAGAACACATTTGTTTGTCTCTCTGCCATCTTAATGTGCACTTGGCCATCTTTACTGCAGGATGAGGAAAGCATGTTTGATCCTGCTGTGTTAATGACCTCCAATTATAAAAATGGATTTTCACACAATATTGGTGTTAAATATTTGAGTCAATTAACTCCAAATTCAACAGCATGATTTTCTTTTGTAAAAACTAATCAGTACAATCTCTGGCCAAGCTCAAATTCAATAAAAATAAACAAAGGAAATGCTAAATTGATGGTGAGTGTATCAATGGTATTGGTTGCTATATATAGTATATCATTATATAATATCAGACCCACCACCAAGAAGCTGGACCAAAGTGATGCCACTCGGACAGTCGGAAAACAAGGAGCGCAACAACCAAAAAAGGATAAGACCAACCATACAGTCTGCAAAATTATTATTGATACATTTCAGGTAATAAAACAATGGAACAATTAGCAATGATAAAATGACATAGTACAAAAAAGGGAGCACAACCAAGGATATACATGGCAAAAATCTATATATGATCAATATATATAATCAAAGCTGCAAAGTGCATAGTGCAATAATTAGTGTATAACTGGTACTGTAAAGTGCATAGTTATATTGAAATATAAGACATATATTATATATACAGTACAGACCAAAAGTTTGGACACGCCTTCTCATTCAAAGATTTTTCTGTATTTTCATGACTATGAAAACTGTAGAATCACACTGAAGGCATCAAAACTATGAATTAACACATGTGGAATTATACATTACACTTTACAAAAAAGTGTGAAACAACTGAAAATATGTCTTATTTTCTAGGTTCTTCAAAGTAGCCACCTTTTGCTTTGATTACTGGTTTGCACGCAGAAAAGGTGAACGGCTGGACTCTACATGCCTAGTACCCACCATGAAGCATGTAGGAGGTGGTGTGATGGTGTGGGGGTGCTTTGCTGGTGACACTGTTGGGGATTTATTCAAAATTGAAGCGGTGAGCGGTCCAGCTCACCCCAAACCATCTCGATTGGGTTCAGGTCTGGTGACTGTGGAGGCCAGGTTATCTGGCGTAGCACCCCATCACTCTCCTTCTTGGTCAAATAGCCCTTACACAGTATGGAGGTGTGTTTGGGGTCATTGTCCTGTTGAAAAATAAATGATGGTCCAACTAAACGCAAACCGGATGGAATAGCATGCTGCTGCAAGATGTTGTAGTAGCCATTCTGGTTCACTATGCCTTCAATTTTGAATAAATCCCCAACAGTGTCACCAGCAAAGTACCCCCACACCATCACACCACCTCCTCCATGCTTCATGGTGGGAACCAGGCATGTAGAATCCATCCGTTCACCTTTTCTGCGTGTAAAGCAGTAATCAAAGCAAAAGGTGGCTACTTTGAAGAACCTAGAATATAAGACATATTTTCAGTTGTTTCACACTTTTTTTTAAAGTGTAATGTATAATTCCACATGTTTTAATTCATATTTTTGATGCCTTCAGTGTGATTTTACAATTTTCATAGCCATGAAAATACAGAAAAATCTTTGAATGAGAAGGTGTGTCCAAACTTTTGGTCTGTACTGTATATCAGGGTAAACAAGTGCTGATAATGACAAATCAACCAAAATACAAAAGAACCAGAGTATATCATGTTACAAAGGTCAAAAAGAGTGCCCAGTAATAAGTGTGAGTGATACTGCAAAGTGATATAGATCATAGTCAGGGCAAATGAAGACCAAGGGCAATATGAACCTCAGAAAAACAGCAGCATTGTAAAGTAATGAGACAAAACATGCACCAAAAATATTAGAAAAGGTAAAAGGATTGTGGGAAAAAATTGTCAGTCTACTTACAAGATATTATGGCACATTTCACTCCTGGATGGCGCCCACCCCAGCGCAAGTTTCGGCACTCTGCCTTTGTCAGGGCGTGGCGTCATTAGGGAGATCGGATGTATAAATATGCTAATGGGCCAATAGAAACACTGGAAACATACGGGGCATGATTATAAGGTGCGTCGTTTCCACGCTGCCCTTATCTGCTTTCTAGGCACTGTTACTATGTTCGCATGTTTGATCACTCCCCTATGCACAATGACTGGCTGTCTGATAGGTCACATGGTATGAAAAGCGTCTGTGACTCCGTGATGCTTTCTATTTCATAGTTGCTTTGGTGACGCGATATATTAATTAGCATTTTCCCCTCCCATTGGCTTACATAGGCCACCGCAACACTATGATCGCATCACCTGACTGGTCACGTGGTGTGATGCACTGGATGGTGAATGCCTGTTTCCTAGATACTGATAGACGTAGATACGTCACTGTTCTCTACCATGCCCCCTGCATTCTGATTGGCTAGAATACACCATTGCATTATATTCAAGCCCCCGTATGTTTTCATTGTTTCTATTGACCCATTAGCATATTTAAACATCCGATCTCCCTAATGACGCCATCCCCTGAAGAAGGCAGCATGCCGAAACGCGCGTTGGTTGGGCGCCATCCAGGAGTGAAACTTGCCATACTATGTTATAAGTATACTGACATTTTTGTCCCACTATCCTTTTACCTTTTTTTCATATTTTTGGCGCATGTTTTGTCTCATTACTTTACAATGCTGCTGTTTTCTGAGGTTCATATTGCCCTTGGTCTTCATTTGCCCTGACTATGATCTATATCACTTTGTAGTATCACTCACGCTCATTTTTGGGCACTTTTTTGACCTTTGTAACATGATACACTCTGGTTCTTTTGTATTTTGGTTGATTTGTTATTAACAGCATTTGTTTACCCTGATATATATATATATATATATATATATATATATATATATATACATATATGTCTTATATTTCTATATCACTATGCATTTTACAGTACTATTTATATACTAATTATTGCACTATGCACTTTGCAGCATTGATTATATATATATATTGATCATATATAGATTTTTGTCATGTATATCCCTGGTTGTGCTCCCTTTTTTGTACTATGTCATTTTATCATTGCTAATTGTTCCGTTGGTTTATTACCTGAAATGTATCAATATACGTATTACCGTAATTGTGCAGACTGTACGGTTGGTCTTTTCCTTTTTTGGTTGTCAAGTTCATGTTCAGAAGTTTTCCATGTATCTTTTTAGCATCATGTACACATTGAGACTATTGTGTTAACTTGACATATACTCATATAGATAAATCTTAAGCACAAGTTATTTCCACCTGGAATTGTTACATATAGTAGGTATCAACTCAAATAAAACATTCGGGCAACCAAATCTAGGAATAACTGATTAATGTATCCAAGGAACAAAAGAGTATTTTACCATATAAATATTATCTTATTGAAATTAATAAACATACATTAAAATTCTAGAAAACAGATAATCACTACAAAAGGCAGGAAAAAATATTAAAGGATCCCCAAATTAGGTGAACAGCTCTCTAAATTATATAAATATATGCTCCAAGAGCAGTTATTGTAAACAAATGTCCTTTTATGACTAAATTCAATAAGGTTAGTCTGGATTAATAAAATTTTAATCAAGCTGTCTGACTTACATTAGTCAAGGAATATAGAACTACCTCAAGACACCTGACATGGCCACCGATTCCTGTGCATACTGAATTATGTGCAAGGATAGGAATGCTTTGTCAAGGCTAAATAAAGTAAAAATGGCAGAGTATGGTAAAGTGCATAAGATGAGCTAACACTTACTGAAAAGAAAAGTAAATGGGTCCTGTCCTGCCGCCCCTACGGGTGTTTCGCCATATGTCTTCATCTAGTTATTCCTAGATTTGGTTGCGTTTATGTAGATAAATGCAGCTTATTGAAGCCACTAAAATGTAATCGGTATTCAAAAGGTAAACTGTGTACTTGCTTTTAAAAGTGATATAGAGATATCATAACAGTGCTGTGATCAGAGAGAGATCTGACTCAATTTTAACCATTATGTCTTGATTAGTGATGGGCAAACCCATGAATATTTGGGTCCAGTGGGTTCGGCTGAACATCTTAAAAAAGGTTTGGTTTGGGTACCAGAATGGTACCCGAACTCGGACCAAATTCATATGAATGGGGGGCCCAAACATCCATTGTTTGCCATGCTGTCATATGCATGACAGCACAGCAGTCACAGGCCCTGATCGGTGGTAAGATCATTACCATTGTTCAGAGAGCTGCGGTTTCCATGAGCCAGCAAATGTGACAAGTGTTAAAAAGGTTACCTCACTTGCGTTGGTTGTTAGAGAGTACTACTCCCATCACCCTATGCCTGCTGTCACTTATAATATTATTATTTTAATAATAATAATGCTCACCTTTATGTCTAATCTACCAATGTCCATGTCCTGTGGAAAAAAGATAAATAATTAACAACCATATCCCTCACCTGTTAGATGTAAAGATAATCTATGCTGTCCCCCGATAATCCAAAAGATTTAGAGAGCAGTCACATTAGTGACTGCTCTGTCCATGAGGCGGCTCACACTGACAGGTACATAATTGCTCCTGCAGTGTCTAGTTCTGAGCTGCTGTGAGAAAGTTAACTGGAGTTCAAAGCTAATGAACTCCAGTGACCTCACTTACGGCACCGCTCACTGCATGAGAAAGTGACAATATAGATTATATTCACATTGGACAGGTGAGGGATATCATTGTTTATTATTTTTCTTCTATTCCAGGGGACATGTTCTTCAATGGATTAGGTATAAGGTGAGTATAATTGAGCTCTTTTATTTTTATTTCAAGTAAAGAAGTCTGTGTTATTAGTTCTACTAAAAAATTATTCTGTGTTTTTTACAATCTTACTATGGAGTTAGTAAAGGGGGCATCTTATAGACACCTCTCCATTATTAGCCTGTGTGCTTGATGTCAGCTGCCAAAAACAGCTGACATCAACCCCATAACCATTACCTCACTTGCCACCGCACCAGGACAAGTGGGAAGAGCAGGGCAGAGCACAAGAATTGGAACATCTAATAGATATGGGCTGCTATTTTTAGTCTAGTGGCCAATATCCATGGTCCCATACCAGCCTGAGAAAACCAGCCTCCAGCTGTTTGCTTTAGCATAGCTGGATGTAAAAATAGGTGGGGATCCCATGCCATTTTTTAATTATTTATTTAAATAATTAAAAAAAAAAGATGTTGTGACCTTTCTGCTCTTGATAACCAGCCATGATAAAGCTGACAGCTGAGGTTTGCAGCCTGCAGCTATCAGTTTTGTCTTGACTGATTATCAAAAATAGGAGAAACCAAATGCAATTTTTAAATTTTTTTTTCATAGAGCATAGATGCCAGATGATGTATACTCCTATCAATGGTGCGTACTCTACTCTCGCTGCTATCAGTGACAGCAGGTTTAAGGTGATGGGAGTAGTATTCTCTCATCAGTCAGCGCCCATGGCAGTAAGAAGCACAGCTCTCTGACGAGCTGTAATGATTTTACAACCGATCAAAAATGACAGAGATTCTCACACTCTCATGCAGAGTACAGCATGGGAAACAGCCGGCATTTGGGATGCCAAACCCAAACAGTAACACGGACTTCCTGGAGGTATGGACCCCGAACTTTACTGTTCGGGTTCATCCATCTGTAGTCTTGATTCAAATAACTGTAGTATATTATTTAAATTAATAGGCAACTTTTAAAATATATTTTTCATTTTACCCAGTGTACTACCTAATTGTCTGGAGTAAATCAGCAATGCCTGGTGATGTTAGAGAGTTTAAACTGCAATACCTGAACTGGCTGAATCTAGCCTAACAGTAATATACAAGCTACTAGATACAAACAATATACATATTGGACTTCTCAGCAACAACCTCTTTATTTGACAGGCAACTATCTCTCTATCAGTTGCCATCAGCATTTATTGAACAGAGTTAGAGTTCAAAGACACCACCTTCCCAACTGGTAATGCCTTGTTGTCAATTTATTTAGACATTTGTAAGAGAAATAACAGAGGAACAGCATAACTCAAAAGGGCCAATTCATCACCAACTTGGACATAGGTATTTGGTCTGCAATCAAAGTTATGAAGAGGTTCCAGTATAGTGGAAGACTCTGCTAAATTGTAATAGATGATGTAGTCAACCCACTCTCAGATTAAATTTAGCTGCAAAAATTATTTTATTATGAAATAATCCTTAATAAAGAAATACAGGTCATACAAAAAGGTTGTATGCACCAGGGCACCGGCCAAGTGCATTAGTTGTGCCAGGTGGTGATAGAAGAAAATAAAATTTAGTCCACCAAATATAGAGAGAGTCTGTATTTATGAAAGGATGCAATACAAGTAAGAGAACATAAGGTTATATAACAGAAGAATAATGGTAACCTAGAAGCCATTAACTGAGCCATACTTGTGTCCAGCTTATAGAGTGATATGAGGATGTCAAGCGAGCCAATGCATGTGATGGGGTGAGCATCATGGAAGCCAGAATAAATATTAATGCAGCCAATTCTTTCTGGTGGTAGGTTACATAGTATTGGAAATATGTCGCTCATCATGTGACAAGTGATTGCATCATTATGGGGCATGTACATGCTCCCAACATGTCATGTGTGTTATAGGGGGTTGATCTCCTGAACTAGTGCAGACTGACAAATTTGCTATAATTTACTCCCAAGAAATGTTCTTCAATCCAAAACTGGCATACATTTCTAACTTTGGCTCAGAAGCAACTAGGAACTGAACCATATTCATTAGTATAAGTATGCTTTTTAAATAATTTGGTACATTTTATTACAGCATAACCAGATCAAGACTAGATATAAAAAAAATGTCATGATGGACTTTGTACCATTGTTCTGAGAAATGCTCCAGCTTTGTTAAGTTATAGGGAATACAGGTTTTTACTAAAACATATGAGAGAGACAGGTTCTCTTTAATGTATGCAGAGTTTGACCAGGCATAACAATGGAGATTCATACAGTACTTTAGCCAGTAGTTTATTTCATTTTAGAGGGGAAAAACAAAGGATTTCTTGAGTAAATGTACACTAGCTTGGCAAGTGCCTTCTTATTTTATTAATTTGATTCTGAAACTTTTTCTTTTTTTACATTTCAAATACATTTTAGCACATTACCTTGTGGTCATCATTGCTCTCTACTACTAATATTACAAAAAAAACAGTGGATCTAACAAAATTATAATTACAGTAGAATAGGGCAATATGCTATTTTAAAAAAAAGTCTATACTGTATTAAGCTGTACTGGGCAATAATGCAGCAATGCCTACATATTAATACCAAAGGTATTCACTAGTGATGAGCGAGCGTGCTTGCCACTTCTCGATACTTGATCGAACATTGGGGTGCTTGGGCAAGCGTCACTTGTTCTAGTAACCCTGGTGCTCTAGCACATGCTCAAGTTCTCGCTATACATGTTTCGAGGCTGTTTTTCAGCCACTTAACATGAGGGGAAAGCCTGCCAATCACGGTAATGCCATAGCCTTGTTGGCTCCTGGCATTACTCTGATTGGCTGCCGTATCACGTCATCTGGTCTATATAAGAGCCGGTGAATAGAGAGAGTTTCTAGAAAAGGCAAAGTTTGCATCACAGGCCTATAATCAGGGTTTAAAACCTTACAGTCCTTACTGTAGAAACCTAAAATCAACAGTCCTTATCAGAGCTACATATATTCTATTCCCTATTAATACCTCTGTTAGCTGCATTTAGCGTAGTGATAGGTGCTGGAGAAGTTATAGGTTTGCATTTAAGGCAAAAACCCCTGCTTATATGCCTCTCAGTCCATGCTGCTGCAACAAAAGAACAAAAGTCCTTTTTAGGGCTACGTCTATTATTCTTATTAATACTGATTTTAGCTGCATTCAGTGTAGGGATAGCTGCTGTAGGAGGGATCCTTTTGGATTAGAGGAGGAGGACAAGAGGAGGACAAGAAAAAGAAGAAACCATAAGGAGTGCATAGGAATACACCAAAAAATCTAACATTTGATTTTGCTTTGCTTCTCCTCCTCCCTTTCCTCCTCCTCCTCTTCAGTCCATCCATGCTGAACAGATGGGAAAAATCTGGTTTGTTTATTACCCTCTGTTGCTCTGGCAATCATCTACTGTTCCTCCTCCTCCATTTACTACTCAGCCTCCTCCTTCTCACTATCACTCAATCCACGCTGAGAAGATGAGATGAGGCTGGTCTGGATAGAATCACTCTGTGTAATTTCTTCTTTAAACTCCACCTGGTTCAGATACTGATGTGTTAAATGAAGACTCTGAAAAAAAAGCCAACAACTTTTTTCAGCCTTTGTTTACAACAAAGCTGTAAAAAACAAATATCCTTTGTTTACAAACATTTTATATTTTATGCATTATTACAAGCAGGCACTTTTTATGGTTAAAATATAATATTGGCTTTTATATACTCATCACTAGAAGAAAACTAGATCTTCATATGCTGACATTACAATTTTTTTTGTTTTATTATTATAGTGACCCCGGGCGTCCTAGCATACAAATACAAAATAAGTTAATGCATTAGGCTTCAGCACTTATATTGGGCACACGGACCACTTCTGCCTGTACTCATTAATATTATCAGGTGATGTAATGGTGTCTATTTTTTACTACCTACTTGTAACACTTAAAATGAGATGAATCCCTGCTACTTACCTATTTAATTTTTTCTAAATATACTCTGTTGGATTCACCATATGATATGTATTCATCACTTTTATGGATTTTGTAATTATATATTTATATGTACAGGTATAATATCCGCAGTAGTGGTCTACTGTGCCCTTCTTCTTTGAGGCTGTATTTTGGTTTTACCATGCACATATTGTTACTTGCCTGTCCAATAAAGAAATTTTAGTTCTCATTTTGGAACTTTGGTTGTTTTTGGTTCTTTTCCTCCCCTTATGCTTAGTCTTGTATGACACCCGGTCCTATCCTAGTCCATGGTATTCATCTTGTTGGGAACTAATTATAGGTTGATATTGAAGAAAATATATATATTATTTCACCTAATAGGTTGATATACAAATGTTTGCCACATATCTTTTTCATCTTTTTCAGGGGACATTGTTATCCCTGCTTCAAACTTTTGGCAGCACTTGCACTTTGTGTATAAGCTTTATAAGCCTAGGCGTCTCATTATCTCACAATTTTAACAGAATGTGTATAAGGTCCTCCTTTATGTCTAATAAAGTCCTTCTTCCTTCTCATTTTTGGCAGATTTTAATATGGAAAAGAAAATATGTAGTCCTGAAACTGAATTTAATTTTTAAGCTGCAGGAGGAGTATTTTAGTGCATAGGCTTTACCAGTCTAGGAGTCCTACGCTTTACAAATGAGAAAAAATTAAAGAAATCTCACACACAATTTTTTACTGACTGAAATGTAAAACTGCTGCATTTTTTAAAATAAATAATATGTCAATTCTTTCAGCTATTTGCTTTGTTTTTTGTACCATTGAAAGCATTGAGAAAATGCAAAAACGCTACCTGCGAATATTGGCTAAGAGTAGGAGGAGGAGTTTTTTTTCTTTTTAATTTAGCTTTTAATACATGTCATCATACAAGAAAGAATGTTTCCTACCATTTTTCCCTGTAAAAGCCATTTTATCTTCAATTTTGTATGCTTCATTGTCAGTCCATAAAAGTTGTGTAATACTCTGACAGGGACAGTCACGGAAAGGCATGCCTACCAACTTTAAAGACAAGAAGGGGTTATGTACATAGACAGAAATATACAGAAATAGTGCCCTTACTGAAGCCCCTAAGTGTTATGACACATTACATTGTCCACCAAAATACCAACCACAAATTGCCTCTTCAGTAAATTCTTTCTCACAATTTGGCATTGCAGTACCACCACATACACAGTGTGACCACAACAAAGAATAATGCCCCACATTGGCCCCAAAAACAGTATAATAACCCCTCTTTACAAAAAACTCCTTACGGAACTTTGTAACAATGGTGGTAATAATAATGATGATGAGTTTGAAATAATGTTGAGGTTACAATGGATTTCTAGCGCCTACATCAATGTGTTGTATTTTTTACTAGTGTTGAGCGATACGATAATGCAAATATCGGCTATCGGCCGATATTAGCTCTATCGGCCGATATTAGCTCTATCGGCCTTTCGATAATTCGTTTCGATATTTTCGTCTTATCGAATACCGGAATCGGATTTGTCACTGTCACTGTGAGTGTCCGTCGGTCGGGTCTGTCAGGAGTCAGCGGCACTTACCTGGCAGAAGATCTCCGGCGGTCACGTCCTGGACTGCTTGATGGCCGCCATTATCTTCTCCCTGGCGGTCACATGCAGTTTTTCGCGATAACTGCAGTGACTGCAGGGTAATCCCGGCCGTAAAGCAGTCAGTCCGATGATGTCACCGCCGGGGAAGCAGGTAATCAGCTGTGCTGCGCCGGATGACAGGCTCTGCCTGTCATTCTGATGTAGCAGAGCTGGATCGTCGTGGGACACTCGTTACTATGGACTGCGTCGGTCAGGTGGTATACTTTTTTTTTTTTTTTTTCATTTTTTTACAGGAGATCGATGGCGTCGCAGGATGAGACAGTAATAAAAGAAATGAAAACTGTGTTTTTTTTTTTTTATTAAATTAAAAAACTTTTTTAGGAACATTCACCCGTCCGGTACATAAACAATTTAACTATTTACTACAGGGACCCTGTCCGGGTTATTTAGACTTCTTTGGCTGGCCTCTTCCAGGTACCACCTGGTACTCTTCTTGAGATTGCCAAACATCCGAGGCACCAAGGACCACCAGGACCTGATGACGTCGTGTGGCCTGTACAGTGACGTCGTGACCCGCTATCTGGGTCTGTGTGGCCACCTCTTTCATCTCCCTCCGGGTCTGGAACCCTATGTCCCGGACTGTACGAACCCCAGGGTGCCTAACAGGCGCCGGGTACGGGCCAGCTATACTTATCATGTCCATAGCTGGGGCTGCTGAGGAGACCACTGAGGGAGGCTGGGGAGATTTACGGCGTGGGGTGGGCACTTTTGCAGAGGCCTGGATGTGGGAGGCTGAAGACATCGAGGGTCTCACAGGTTCCTGACACACTGGGGAGTAGGGGTCGCACCTGGTAACATTTAGGGCGTACCACCCATTGTAACCCCAGTGTCGGGTGTAAGTCACCAAGTCTCCTGGCAACAGGTCCCTCCCCGGGTGTCCTTCTGGGAGGTGAGCCTCCACGTCCCGCCGGTTCACAAAAACTTCTAAATAAAGTCCAGGCTCCTTGATGAAGCCCCAACCACCTTTCAATTTAAAGCTCCGTACTGCACCCTTACGCCGCGGCTCACTCAGGGTTCCTTTATCCTTTCTCATCTGGTCCTTATCTGCCCGGTCCTTCTCCAGGTGACGTTGGCGAAGTTTTAGGGTTTCTCGCTGCTCCCTTTGTCGCTCTGCTTCCCGCTCCCAACGTCTCCACTCTTCCTCCTGACGCCGGTTGAAATTCTCCTCCACCAGCTGCTCCATGTCTCCACCACTCCACTGCAGCTTACAGTGTCCGGTTTGCGGCAGCTCTCCTGTCGCCCCCCAGTCCTGGCGGCGCTCCCCTGCGGAGGAAGCAGACGGCTCTAAATCAGATGACAGTCGGGGCTCCGGTACAGGCAGGTAGTGCTCTGGTGCCTGCGCGGCCTCCTCCATGAGGACGGGTGTCGCTTCTTCTGTCTCAGCGACGGGGCAGACAGCGGGATCTGGGGTGCTGCTGACGGTGCTGGGTTTTTGCAGGAACGGGTGCCTCCACTGCGACAACGTCAACCGGATCACATTGCAAGGACTCCTCTACTAGAACGGGTGCCTCACCTTCCGGTACAGACACTTCAGGTAAGAGGGATTGGCGCCGCTCCAAGTTTATTTTTAGGGCACGCCAGCTGGCTTCCATCCTGGCGACCTCCTCCCGGTGCCGGGCCAGGCCTCTTAGGGTATCCGCCGCTTCTTGCAGCATAGGAGGGTTTACAGGCCGGGTGCCCAACGGTGATTCTGTGGCGATCGGGTCGCTTCCGTGGGGGGAGAGCTCTGACTGCTCCATCCCTTCCCACTTCTGCTCGTCGTGTCCATTAGCCATCTCTGCCAAGTCACATGTGTCATTAGCATCTGGAGAGGGCCCCTCTTTTGTAGGGAGGCGGGACCTTCGTGTTAGTTTCCGCACACTGAGGAGGATGAGGAGGCGGAACTCCAGAGCTGTGGGGCACGATGTTAGATTGCAGTACCATTTACAGTGGGCGGCCATCGTTTTCACGCCACTGAGTGAGTGACACCCACGAAGAGCACGCCCTTCTTCTTCACCAGTGCCTCGTCGTGACGCAGATATGGCGGAAAAATGACAAATACATTCTCTGATGATTTTAGCAATTCTCAAGCACAAAACCAGTGCAATTCAGGCACACAGGACTCGCTTATAGCGAGCTACAGAATCCTGTTCGTGACCCCAAGTTGAGTCGCACAGAGCCAGAGGTTTTTGGGGTACTCGGCACCGAGCCCGTCGACTTCTATGGGGTATGTCACGTCTTTACCCGGCAATTGAATTAGAGTCGATTTTACTATGTAGAAGTGTATAAACTATAAATATATGTATATATATATATGTCACAATGACATGTATATATATATATGTATTCTATGTGTGTATATTTTGTGTTTACAACGAAAGAAAGGGTTTTTTTTGTTGCAATATTTTGTTCCCATAGACTTACATGGGACTTCCGGTATCGAAATCGGATATCGACGATATTTAGTGCTATCGGCGATACAATTTCGATACGATATTTTTAGATATCGAGCAATATCGCTCAACACTAGTGTTGAGCATTCCGATACCGCAAGTATCGGGTATCGGCCGATATTCGCGTTATCGGAATTCCGATACTTAATTCCGATACTTTTTCAATATCGTATACCGGAATCGGAAGTTCCCATAATTCTTTGAGAGGCAATGTGATGTTAGTCAGCCAATGATGAATCTTATGAAGTGTGGGCACATCCTGTAATGCTGCGGTCATCTTAACTAATGGCATGGCTGTGATTGGCTGCTGAAATGATGTCAGAATGCACTATAAAAGGCGCCGCCTCCATTTTAGCGTCACTGTGCTGTGAACTCAGTTAGGGACAGAACGCTGCTCTGCTGACTCTGAGGGACAGTTAGATATTGCGATTTTGTGTACTACTGTGCTTTAGGCAGGCTAGTTTACCAACCGCTGTGTAAAGCTTCATTTTGCCAGTGTTGTTTTAACAGCTCTGTGCAAGGTGTGTGTGTGACAGTGCAGGTGACGCTGCAGTTTGCTCTGCATCCACCGCTGTTTGTAGGCATCTGCACGTGTCACTGACTCTTTTTTTTTTATTTTATTTAGTGGAATTGGTGCAGCTCCATTATATTAGAAAAAAATCAAATCTATTAGTGTGACGTGCTTCCATCCGTATACAATACATTGGTTGCAAACACTATAGAAGTACAGAAAGGAGCCTTTCACAGCTACTGAACAGTTGTCTGCAGGGTTTACTGTAGTCTGTGAGCTTTTCATTTTGTGAGTGCAGATTACGCTCCAGTTAGTTCTTCAACCACTGCCGGTTGTAGTCTGCTGAGCGTGTGTCACTGCCTCATTCTTCACATTTTTCTCTAATTGGTGCTGCTCCATTTTAGTGGAAAAAAATCTAATCTATTAGTGTGACGCGCTTCCATCCGTATACAATACATTGGTTGCAAACACTATAGAAGTAGACAAAGGAGTAGCCTTTCACAGATTGTGGACAGTTGTGTTTCAGTGTTCACTGTAGTCTGTGAGCTTTTCATTTTTTGAGTGCAGATCACGCTCCAGTTAGTTCTTCAACTACTGCTGGTTGTAGTCTGCTGAGCGTGTGTCACTGCCTCATCCTTCACATTTTTCTCTAATTGGTGCTGCTCCATTATATTTGAAAAAAATCTAATCTATTAGTGTGACGCGCTTCCATCCGTATACAATACATTGGTTGCAAACACTATAGAAGTAGACAAAGGAGTAGCCTTTCACAGATTGTGGACAGTTGTGTTTCAGTGTTCACTGTAGTCTGTGAGCTTTTCATTTTGTGAGTGCAGATTACGCTCCAGTTTGTTCTTCAACCACTGCCGGTTGTAGTCTGCTGAGCGTGTGTCACTGCCTCATCCTTCACATTTTTCTCTAATTGGTGCTGCTCCATTTTAGTGGAAAAAAATCTAATCTATTAGTGTGACGCGCTTCCATCCGTATACAATACATTGGTTGCAAACACTATAGAAGTAGACAAAGGGGCCTTTAACAGCTACTGAACAGTTGTGTTTCAGTGTTCACTGTAGTCTGTGAGCTTTTCATTTTGTGAGTGCAGATTACGCTCCAGTTTGTTCTTCAACCACTGCCGGTTGTAGTCTGCTGAGCATGTGTCACTGCCTCATCCTTCACATTTTTCTCTAATTGGTGCTGCTCCATTTTAGTGGAAAAAAATCTAATCTATTAGTGTGACGCGCTTCCATCCGTATACAATACATTGGTTGCAAACACTATAGAAGTAGACAAAGGGGCCTTTAACAGCTACTGAACAGTTGTGTTTCAGTGTTCACTGTAGTCTGTGAGCTTTTCATTTTGTGATGCAGATTACGCTCCAGTTTGTTCTTCAACCACCCGCCGTTGTATCTGCGAGCGTGTGTCACTGCCTCATCCTTCACATTTTTCTCAATTGGTGTGCCCATTTAGTGGAAAAAAAACCCTAATCATTAGTGTCCGCCTTTTCCACCCGTATCAATACTTGGTTGAAAAACACAAAGAAGTAGTCAAAGGGCCCTTTAAAGGGGTTTGTGTTAGTTTTTCCGTAGTTTGGGGCTTTTCATTTTGTGATGCAATTCGCTCCATTTTGTTCTTAAACCCACGCTTGTTTCGCAAACGGGTGCACGCCCACCTCCTTTTTTCCTAATTGGTGCTGCTCCATTTTAGGGGGAAAAAAATCTAATCTATTAGTTGACGCCTTCCATCCTATACAAAAATTTGGGTTCAAACACAAAAAAGTACAAAAAGGGGGTTTTTTCACAGATACTGAACGTTTCTGCAGGTTACTGTAGTCGTGAGGAATAACCAACTTGGCTTAAACTTTTCTGATTTCTTTATCAATCTACCAAGATGAAAAATCAGGGAAAAGGGCACGGGTCGGGTCGTGGCCGTGGATTTCCCGCAGGGAGAGGGGCGTGGGATTCTGTGGGTGCTGCCGCACCCATGACACAGCTCCACCAGTTTTCCCCGTGAGCGTCCTTTATGCGCACTTTTGTAGGAGCCGCGCCCCCCTGCTGCGTGAAGAACAAATGAAACCGTTGTTGGGTTGGGTGGCAGCCAAAGCATCGACTTCAATAGCTTCCACCCCTCTCAGGACCACAGCACGTTGAACAACCATCAGCCTTTACCGCCTGCCAAATTGCCCGGGGAGCAGGAGCTCGTACAGGACCAGCTGGTCCCTGCTTCTGTTCTCAAATCTTTGCTTGAAACAGGGCCCAGCCAAACACATTTTGGAATGTAAGAAGAGGCAGTATGCATGATGCGCAACAGCTGGTTCCCCCTGAACTAGAGGGGGTGAGCCAGTGCCGAGGTCAGCACACCCCAGAAACCCTCGATGATGATGAGACCAGTTGCCAGTTTTTTGTTTAATGGGGCTGGCCAACCCCCCAAAAACGCAGGGTTGGGGAAGAGGGTAGGGTGGAGATGAGAGGCCAAGACCCAAAAAGGCGTAGAAAAGGAAGGGT
>JARQOD010000001.1:207249539-207305922 GCA_033576555.1 Oophaga sylvatica | reverse complement strand
TTTTTGGAAATTATTTTTTTTTTTTCACACCCAATCATTATAAACTTTAGTGAAACACTTGGGGGTACAAAGTGCTCAGAACAGATCTACAGTCATGGCCAAAAGTTTTGAGAATGATACAAATATTATATTTTCACATGATCTGCTGCCCTCTGGTTTTTATGTGTGTTTTGACAGATGTTTTTATCACAGACAGAAATATAATAATTGCAAACACATGAGTAACAAAGCTTATACTGACAGTTAGAATGAGTTAATGCAACAAGTCAATATTTGTAGTGTTGACCCTTCTTCTTCAGGACCTCTGCAATTCTCCCTGGCATGCTCTCAATCAACTTCTGGACCAAATCCTGACTGATAGCAGTCCATTCTTGCACAATCAATGCTTTCATTTTGTCAGAATTTTTAGGTTTTTGTTTGTCCACCCGTCTCTTGATGATTGACCACAAGTTCTCAATGGGATTAAGATCTGGGGAGTTTCCAGGCCATGGACCCAAAATCTCTATGTTTTGTTCCCTGAGCCATTTAGTTATCGCCTTTGCTTTATGGCAAGGTGCTCCATCATGCTGGAAAAGGCATTGTTGATCACAAACTGCTCTTGGAGGGTTGGGAGAAGTTGCTCTTGGAGGACATTCTGGTACCATTCTTTATTCATGGAAGTGTTTTTAGGCAACACTGTGAGAGAGCCGATTCCCTTGGCTGAGAAGCAACCCCACACATGAATGGTTTCAGGATGCTTAACAGTTGGCATGAGACAAGACTGGTGGTAGCGCTCACCTTGTCTTCTCCGAATGAGGCGTTTTCCTGATGTCCCAAGCAATCGAAAAGGGGATTCATCAGAGAAAATAACTTTACCCCAGTCCTCAGCAGTCCACTGCCTGTACCTTTTGCAAAATATCAGTCTGTCCATGATGTTTTTTTCTGGAGAGAAGTGGCTTCTTTGCTGCCCTCCTTGAGACCAGGCCTTGCTCCAAGAGTCTCCGCCTCACAGTGCATGCAGATGCACTCACACCTGCCTGCTGCCATTCCTGAGCAAGCTCTGCACTGCTGGTAGCCCGATCCCGCAGCTGAAACACTTTTAAGAGACAGTCCTGGCGCTTGCTGGTCTTTCTTGGGCGCCCTGAAGCCTTTTTGGCAACAATGGAACCTCTCTCCTTGAAGTTCTTGATGATGCGATAGATTGTTGACTGAGGTGCAATCTTTCTAGCTGCGATACTCTTCCCTGTTAGGCCATTTTTGTGCATTGCAATGATAACTGCACGTGTTTCTTTAGAGATAACCATGGTTAACAGAAGAGAAACAATGATGCCAAGCACCAGCCTCCTTTTAAAGTGTCCAGTGGTGTCATTCTTACTTAATCATGACAGATTGATCTCCAGCCATGTCCTCATCAACACCCACACCTGTGTTAATGGAGCAATCACTGAAAAGAGGTTAGCTGGTCCTTTTAAGGCAGGGCTGCAATGATGTTGAAATGTGTTTTGGGGGATAAAGTTCATTTTCTAGCCAAATATTGACTTTGCAAGTAATTGCTGTTAAGCTGATCACTCTTTATAACATTCTGGAGTATATGCAAATTGCCATTAGAAAAAGTGAAGCAGTAGACTTTGTAAAAATTAATATTTGTGTCATTCTCAAAACTTTTGGCCATGACTGTAGATAAGTTCCATAGGGGGTCTAGTTTCCAAAATAGTGTCACTTGTGGGAGTTTCCACTGTTTAGGTGCATCAGGGGCTTTCCAAACTCGACATGGCGTTCAATCTCAATTCCAGCCAATTTTCATTTGAAAAAGTCATACGGCGCTCCTTCCCTTACGAGCTCTGCCGTGCTCCCAAACAGTGTTTTTCCCTCACATATGAGGTATCAGTGTACTCAGGAGAAATTGCACAACAACTTTTATCTGTCCATTTTCTCCTTTTACCCTTGTGAAAATAAAAAAATTGTTTGTAAAATATCATTTTTGTGACTAAAAAGTTAAATGTTCATTTTTTCTTTCCATGTTGCTTCAGCTCCTGTGAAGCACCTGAAGGGTTAATATACTTCTTGAATGTGGTTTTGAGTACATTCAGGGGTGCAGTTTTAAGAATGGTGTCACTTTTGGGTATATTCTATCATAGAGACCCCTCAAAATGACTTCAAATGTGAGGTGGTCCCTGAAAAAAATGGCTTTGTAAATTTTGTTGTAAAAATGAGAAATCGCTGTTCAACTTTTAACCCTAAGGGTATGTTTCCACAATAAGGAAACACTCTGTATTTGCTGCGTGTTTGGCGCTGTGCGTTGGCGCAGCGCCAAACACGCAGCGTCCAGATGTTATAGCATAGTGGAGGGGATTTCAAGAAATCCCGTCTCCACTATGCGTAAAAATACGCAGGCGGAAGACCAGCGTTTCCGGACATGCGGCGCGTCTTTTTATACCGCAGCATGTCCTAGCGTATTGAGGCGACGCTGCGTCGCCGCAACGGAAATAACACAGGGCTATGCAGCCCTGCATTCTTTCCGGATGTGTTCCGGAGGTGTCCGGAACACATCCGGAATGAGCGCGCGTCAGAAAGGGGGCGGGGCTTTGGGCGGTGCGGAATTTCCGCTCCGTCCAAAGCGCTGTGGTTCCGGACTGTGGAACCACAGCCTTATAATTTCCTAACAAAAAAAAATTTGGTTCCAAAATTGTGCTGATGTAAAGTAGACAGGTGGGAAATGTTATTTATTAACTATTTTGTGTGATATATTTCTCTGTTTTAAGGGAATAAAAATTAAAATTTTGAAAATTGCAAAATTTTCAAATTTTCGCCATATTTCCATTTTTTTCAAAAATAAACGCAAGTTATATCAAAGATATTTTACTACTGTCATGAAGTACAATATGTCTCGAGAAAACACTCTCAGAATTGCAAAGATCCGTTGAAGCATTCCAGAGTTATAACCTCATAAAGAGGCTGTGGTCAGAATTGTAAAAATTGGCCCCGTCATTAACGTGCAAGCCACCCTTGGGGGTAAAGGGGTTAATTATCTGTAAAATTATTGAATAGTCACTGCATAGAGAAAATATTCCTAATTCTATTGGAGATTTGTCAGTGCATGTGCGCTCAGCCACTCTTAATCGTATTGAGGACAGTTTGCCAAATGAAAACAACCAAAATATGTTTCCATTTCTTCCAATGACATAAATGAGGAGTGGCTTCGACCACTTTGCCACACATAATATGGACAGACCCACTCTGTTTTCAACAATGACAAGGAATTCTTCAGTCAGTCATATCCACACTGTTAAGCTCCGGGATTCTCCCGCTGCTTGGGATGGATCCTAGGTGCTGTTTTGCCTTGTGGTCCCTCATTCAGGTCTGGCCTCTGCAAGTCCTGCTCAACATAAATGTCAGTCCCAGTGTCTTGCTCTGGCTCATTGTGCACCTTTGGTTACTAATGGCCCTCCAGCCAATTCTTTGGTAGCCAGTGTTATTTATACAGGTGCAGCCTCACATCCTGGAGTCTAAGTCCAAAGATCACTGTACTGAGCATGTCCGTGATGTGGTGTCTTCCTATTGGTGATCTGGTGATCTAACGTCACCTGCTCTGGTGATGTGGCAGCTCCGGATTTGCTCACTGACGATGGCAGCGTGAGTGTTTGGGGTGGAGTAAGGCTCTCAGTGGTACACACTAGTGCCTACTATCATTTATGGTTGATGCGTGAGTGGATACGCTACCACTATGTATGCACGTGTGTGTAGTTAGTTATCTCCTGAGCTTTTGCCAGTTAGGCTGGAGTCACACTGGCGACTAAATCGTACCACTAGAATGCGATGAAATATCGCATTGCAGTCGAACCAATATTAATCAATGGAGTAGCTCCCATCATCCGATTTTTTGTGGTCCGATTTAAACGTGCGAGTGCAATCGCAGCATGCTGCGATTGTCACCGATTGTGGGTCGACTATCGCCAATGCAAGTCTATGGGAGCGATGAAAAGTGGGATTACAAACGGACCGCACGTGTGAGTTGCGATTAAATCGCACAACGTTAAATGTCCATTTTGCTATGATGCCACTAAAAATCGGTAGTCGGTGGGTAATCGGATGTGAAACGTAAGCGTACATGCTACAAAATCGCATCAACTACAAAAAATCGGATGCCAGTCGCATCAATGTTCATGAAATTTTTATCCGATTATTGACCGACTAAAACGGACCGATTTTTTAGACGTTGTGTGTGACTCCAGCCTTAGGGTTTTTTCTTCCCGCTTGGCTTAGCATCTGTTTCCTACATGTGTGCGGTTAGCACAGTGGAGTTGCAGAGATTGATACAACTAAAGAGTTCCCCCTGTGAAGTCAACAGGGTTTTGTAGCTAGCATCAGTGTTTTTTCTCTTGGCTCAGCATCTGTTTCGGCCATGTGTGTGATTGGCATGGGTCAGTTTAAGAGTGAGCTCAACCCTTTAGCTCTACTTCTTTGTGAAGCTAACAGAGCTGAGTACTGTGCATTCGGTTAGGAGTACTGCATGGAGTTAGCGCAGCCGTATTAAGGTGAACGCTCGCTGTTTAGTTCTGTCATTGTTCACATTAGCAGCAGGTTACATCTCTGCACAGTGGACCCTGGGTTTGGATCGCACTTTGTTATTTATTTTATTTAGTGTGATCTGCCAACCCTAATAGACAGTGATATTTATTGGTATAAAAAATCTTTGTCTATTAATTTATTATAAATATATTTATTTTAGTGCTTACACATGAAGTTATTGTACACTTTCTTAATACTTAACATTCCTGACCAACCATTAGTTTTTTCATAGCCAGCAGGTCGTGCAGATACTATGCCTACAGTCTTTTGACCTGCAATTCAGTAGGAGTAGATGAGTGAGAAGAGTTAAGTGATTTATCACTGCTGTGTCTTCTATGTTCTAAGGAAAATTGCTCTTACTGTATTTTTCGAACTATAAGACACACTTTTTCCCAAAAAAAATTGTGAGGAAAATGGGGGGTGCGTCTTATAGTCCGAACACAGGCTCACTGGAGGGTTGCGACAGTGGTGTGATGTGGTGGTGGCAGAGGTGCAGCGATGCAGAGGCGCGGTGAGCGGTACCGTGCACTTGAGCATGGTCCCTTCCTCAGGTGAGATGACGCTGCAGCACGGTTTCCATGGAGAGCAGAGCCGGGTTTCTTGGTGGCGGCGGCCATCTTCCTGAGGCTGCGGTGCGCAGATTGAGTTTTCTGCTTCCCGTGGCTTAAGGAAAATGGCTGCGGGAGGCCGCGTGTGCGCAGATAGAGATCACTGCGGCCATTTTCCTGAAGTTCACAGATTCAGAGATCGGATATAGGAACATGGCCACTGCAGTCTCCATCTCCATCTGCGCACGCGCTGTCTCCTGCGGCCATTTTCCTGAAGCCCCGGGAAGCAGAGTACTCTATCTGCGCACGCGCAGCCAGAGGAAGATGGCCGCCACCACTGAGAAACTCGTGATTAACCCGGATATGCTGCTTGCCTTGGACACAGGGCCATGTCGTCACCACACCTGAGGAAGGGACCCTGTATCAGCATCACCGCACCCCTGCCACACCACTGCCGCAACCCCCCATGGACACCAGGCCACGCCGTCGCCTCCTGTGACCCTGCTGTACCACCGTCGGCCCTCAGGTACCTTAAATTCGAACAATAAGACGGACCCCCATATTATAAAAATCTTTTTCTCTGCTCTTTTCACCCCAAAATTTGGGGTGTGTCTTATGGTCCAGTGTGTCTTATAATCCGAAAAATACGGTAGTTTCTGAAATATACAGTTCACAATTGTTAGCCAAGTTAGTATTTCCACCATGTCATCATTTTTATACATATTTTGCAACTCAATGTTCCAAAAACTTGAATGCTTATTGGATAAAGTAGATCAGGTGATGTTCATTTATGTAATCAGGATGGCTGTGACCTAAGCACATCAACAGCAGAATTGCTAGGCAGCTTGTTAAACGCAAATTAACTGCAAAAGATTTGAGAAAAATCAAATGTGAAGCGACCAGGAACTCATTATTCTCCTTTGCTGTCATACTCCAGAACAGCAATTTCCCTGGAGTGCAAACAAGTACAAGGTGTTAAGTGCTCAGAGACATGGCCAAGGTGAGGAAGGCTGAAACCAGACCACCACTGAACACGACACATAATTTTGTAACTTCAATATTGAGTGAAGAAAAATCTGAAGACAATTTTTTAAATGTTTTAACCCCTTAGTGACAAAGCCAATTTGCAGCTTAATGACCGGGCCAATTTTTACAATTCTGACCATTGTCCCTTTAGAGGCTATAACTCTGGAACGCTTTAACGAATCCAGCTGATTCTGAGATTGTTTTTTCGTGACATATTGTACTTCATGTTAGTGGTAAAAAAAATGTTATATGAATTGCGTTTATTTATGAAATAAGCGGAAATATGGTGAAAATTTTGGAAATTTAGCAATTTTCAAACTTTAAATTTTTATGCCCTTAAATCAGAGAGATATGTCACACAAATTTCTTAATAAATAACATTTCCAACATGTCTATTTTACGTCAGCACAATTTTGGGACAAATTTTTTTTTTGTTACGAAGTTATAAGGTTAAAAGTTGACCAGCGATTTCTTATTTTTAACACCATTTTTTTTTAGGGACCACATCACATTTGAAGTCACTTTGAGGGGTCTATTTGATAGAAAATACCCAAAAATGACACCATTCTAAAAAACTGCACCCCTCAAGGTGCTCAAAACCACATTCAAGAAGTTTATTAACTCTTTACGTGCTTCACATGAACTGAAGCAATATGGAAGGAAAAAATTAGCATTTAACTTCTTTGCAAAAACTTTAATTCGGAACCAATTTTTTTTATTTTCACAAGTGTTAAAAGGAAAAATGAACCACAAAATTTGTTGTGCAATTTTTCCTGAATACGCAGATACCCCATATGTGGGGGTAAACTACTTTTTGGGCGCACGGCAGAGGTCGCAAGGGAAGGAGCGCCGTTTGACTTTTTCAACGCAGAATTGGCTGGTCGCCTGTCGCGTTTAGAGATCCCCTGATGTGCCTAAACAGTGGAAACCCCAATAAATGACCCCATTTTGGAAATTAGACCCCTTAAGGAACTTAAATAGATGTGTGGTGAGCACTTTGAACCTCCAAGTGCTTCACAGAAGTTTATAACGTAGAGCAGTGAAAATAAAAAATCATATTTTTTCCACAAAAACGATCTTTTCACTCCAATTTTTATTTTCCCAAGGGTAACAAGACCCCAAAAGTTTTTGTGCAATTTGTCCTGAGCATGCTGATGCCCCATATGTGGGGGTAAACCACTATTTTGGTGCATGGCAGAGCTTGGAAGGGAAGGAGCGCGGTTTGACTTTTTCAACGCAGAATTGGCTGGAAGCAATGTCACGTTTGTAGAGGCCCTGATGTGTCTAAACAGTGGAAACCCACCACCCCACCACAAGTGACACCATTTTGGAAACTAGACCCTTAAGGAACTTATCTAGATGTGTGGTGAGCACTTTGAACCTCCAAATGCTTCACAGAAGTTTATAACGTAGAGCCCTGAAAATAAAAAATATTTTTTTCCTCAAAAATTATTCTTTAGCCAGCTATTTTTTTATTTTCCCAAGGATAACAGGAGAAATTGGACTGCAAAAGTTGCTGTGCAATTTTTTCTGAGTATGCTGATATCCCATATTGGTGGAACCACTGTTTGGGCGCATTGGAGAGCTTGGAAGGGAAGGAGCGCCATTTTGTAATGCAGACTTTGATGGAATGTTCTGCGGGCGTCATGTTGTGTTTGCAGAGCCCTTGATGTGCCTAAACAGTAGAAACCCCCTGCAAGTGACACCATTTTGGAAAATAGACCCCCCAAGGAGCTTATATAGATGTGTGGTGAGCACTTTAAACCCCAAGTGCTTCACAGAAATTTAAAAACGCAGAGCCGTGAAAATAAAAAATCATTTTTTTCCTTAAAAATGATTTTTTAGCAAGCTATTTTTTATTTTTCCAAGGGTAACAGGAGAAATTAGAACCTCAAAATTGGTGTGCAATTTGTCCTGAGTACGCTGATACCCCATATGTTGGGGTAAACCACTGTTTGGGCGCACGGCAGGGCTCGGAAGGGAGAGAGCGCCATTTGACTTTTTGAACTCCACGTCGTGTTTGGAGACCCCTGATGTGCCTAAATAGTGGAAACCCCTCAATTCTAGCTCCAACCCTAACCCCAACACACCCCTAACCCTAATCCCAACCCTAATCCTAATCCCAACCCTAATTGTAACCCTAACCCTAATTGTAACCCTAACCCTAATTGTAACCCTAATCCTAATAGTAACTCTAACCCTAATTGTAACCCTAACCCTAACCCTAATTTCAACCCTAACCCTAATTATAACCCTAACCCTAAGGCTAGTTCATATTGTGTTTTACCAGCCCGTTCAACACATAGCTTTGACGGGCTGGTAAAAGTATAGCATAACGCGATCGCGATATGCTATACCAGCTAGCGCAGATGAATCAGCAGATGATTCATCTGCGCTAGCGGTGACGGATCCTAGACGCTGCAGCCCGCGTCCGAGGCTCCGTCACTGAATGACGGCGCGATTCACCCTCAAATGGTGGTGAATGGCAGCGTTAACGGACTGCATTACACCGCGTTATGCCGCGGTGTAACGCAGTCCGTCTAACAGACTGCCATAACGCAGTATGAACCCAGCCTAACCCTAACCCTAATGCTAACCCTAACCCTAATGGAAAAATAAAAACAAATAAAATGTCTTTTATTTTATTATATGTCCCTAACAAAGGGAGTGATAAAGGGGGGGTTTATGTACTGTTTTTTTATTTTGATCACTGTGATAGTTTATCACAGTGATCAAAATGTACTTTCAGAGAATGAATGGAATCATTCACTTTTTGAATCTGCCGCCAGATGAAGGATGAAGAGGACGGAGGATCGGAGGACAGGGGGCTCTGCAGGAGCACAGAGGGGCCATGGGGAACACCTTCAGGTACCGGGAGGCACGAGGGGCTGATCGGGGGTCCCGGGGACCCCATTTCTCTCCCCTCTGATGTGCGATCACATCAGAGGAGAGAGAAATTAAAGGGAAAATCGCTTTTTTTGCGATCGCCGTTATAGGGTTAATAACAGCGATCGCAAAAGGGGGGTCAGTAAAAACCGACCCAAATTATGTTCTCTGGGGTCTCGGCTACCGGGGGAGAAAATCCGACTCCGGGGGGCGCTATAGGCTTTTTCCACAGCGCCGTGTGGTTTAAGTACCCTTAATGACCGCAGTTAAAAGGGGTATCTGCGGTCGTTAAGGGGTTAAGGACTGGTGAGGACTGATGAGATGAGAATGAATCTTGATAGACCAGGTGGATGGACATATGCATGGACATGTGGCTGGATCAGTGCTATGAGTTAGTATTATTAAAGATGAGTTGAACCTATTTCGGTTGAAAATAACTCAAAATCATTTTCCAAACCTACTCAGTCAGTTTTTAAGACACTTTCTTCCAGCAGTTGTACATGAAATAGTCTGTATCTTTTAAAAAAAAATCCATGATTTCTATGCAGGAAAATGCAGTATTGGATGAATCAAAGTTCTCTACTAATTTGCTAGCTAATAAAGACCTTAAAGATATAAGAATAATAACATCATCACCCCCTTCCTGACCTGACCTAAACTCTCTTGAGAACTTGTGGGCCTTAGTTTAACAGGAGATTTAAAAACAGTACACCTATCTGAACAGAGTTTGGAAGACTGCGGTTGGTGCTGCCCAAAAAGTTGATCTTCAACAGATTAAACTCAATTAATGAAATGCTTATGATTTTTATTGAAAAGAAGAGCGATTTTAATGGTCATAGATAATTTTTTTGAACTGATTGAAATTATTTTTTGTCCTTTTTAAATTGTTTGGTTATTTTCACTTTAACCCCTCTCTGACATTAGACGTACTATCCCGTCCATAAAACCCGTGCCATTCTGACCATGGACGGGATAGTACGTCATAGGCGATTAGCTGCGCTCCCGGAGGGAGCGCAGCTAATCGCCGCCGGGTGTCAGCTGATTATCACAGCTGACACCCGTGACTGTGTGTCAGGAGCGGTCACGGACCGCTCCCGGCACATTAACCCCTTGCACACCGTGATCAAACATGATCGCGGTGTACTGGGGGCACAGGGGAGGATCGCGCAGGGTGGGGGCTCCCTGCATGCCCCCTGAGACCCTCAGAGCAGCGCGATGTGATCGCGCTGCTCTGAGGGCTTCCTCCCTCCCAGGACCCGGATCCAAGATGGCGCTGGGGTCCTGGAGGGAGGCGGCTTCCTCAGTGCCTGCCGAGAGCAGGCATGAGGAAGCGTCCTGCACTGCCTGTCACATCGCTGGTGTGACAGAGTGCTGTGCACACTGTCACACCAGCGATCTGATGAAATACAGTGATGTCCCACCCTGGGACAAAGTAAAAAAGTAAAAAAAAGTAAAAATAAACATGTGTAAAAAAAAATCCAAAATAAATAAAAAAAAAAAAAATATTCCCCAATAAATTCATTACTTATTGTAAATAAAAAAAATAAAACAATAAAAGTACACATATATGGTATCGCCGCGTCCGTAATGACCCCCCTATAAAACTGTCCCACGAGTTAACCCCTTTTGTGAACCCCTTAAAAAAAAAATAAAAACGAAGCAAAAAATCAGTGCTTTATCATCATACCGCTGAACAAAAAGTGGAATAACACGCGATCAAAAATACGGATATAAATAAACATGGTACCGCTGAAAACGTCATCTTGTCCCGCAAAAAACGAGCTGTCACACAGCATCATCAGCAAAAAAATAAAAAAGTTATAGCTCGCACCCTAGCTTTCACCCTTGTGAAAATAAAATATTGGGGGCGAAAAAATCATTTTTGTAAAAAAAAAAGGATTTTTTATTTTTATGGCTGTGCGTTATAAACTTCTGTGAAGCACTTCGGGGTTCAAAGTGCTCACCACACATCTAGATAAGTTCCTTGTGGGGTCTATTTTCCAAAATGGGGTCACTTGTTGGGGATTTCCACTGTTTAGGCGCATCAGGGGCTCTCCAAATGCGACATGACGCCCCCAGACCATTCCATCAAAGTCTGCAATCCAAAACGTCACTACTTCCCTTTCCGAGCCCTGACATGCGCCCATACAGTAGTTTTCTCCCACATATTGGGTATCAGCGTACTCAGGACAAATTGGACAACAACTTTTGGGGTCCAATTTCTCCTGTTACCCTTGTGAAAATAAAATATTGGGGGCGAAAAAATCATTTTTGTAAAAAAAAAAAGGATTTTTTTATTTTATGGCTGTGCGTTATAAACTTCTGTGAAGCACTTCGGGGTTCAAAGTGCTCTACCACACATCTAGATAAGTTCCTTGTGGGGTCTATTTTCCAAAATGGGGTCACTTGTTGGGGATTTCCACTGTTTAGGCGCATCAGGGGCTCTCCAAATGCGACATGACGCCCCCAGACCATTCCATCAAAGTCTGCAATCCAAAACGTCACTACTTCCCTTTCCGAGCCCTGACATGCGCCCATACAGTAGTTTTCTCCCACATATTGGGTATCAGCGTACTCAGGACAAATTGGACAACAACTTTTGGGGTCCAATTTCTCTGTTACCCTTGTGAAAATAAAATTGGGGGCGAAAAAATCATTTTTGTAAAAAAAAAAAGGATTTTTTATTTTTATGGCTGTGCGTTATAAACTTCTGTGAAGCACTTCGGGGTTCAAAGTGCTCACCACACATCTAGATAAGTTCCTTGTGGGGTCTATTTTCCAAATGGGGTCACTTGTGGGGGGTTTCCACTGTTTAGGTGCATCAGGGGCTCTCCAAATGCGACATGACGCCCCCAGACCATTCCATCAAAGTCTGCAATCCAAAACATCACTACTTCCCTTTCCGAGCCCTGACATGCACCCATACAGTAGTTTTCTCCCACATATTGGGTATCAGCGTACTCAGGACAAATTGGACAACAACTTTTGGGGTCCAATTTCTCCTGTTACCCTTGTGAAAATAAAATATTGGGGGCGAAAAAATCATTTTTGTAAAAAAAAAGGATTTTTTATTTTTACGGCTGTGCGTTATAAACTTCTGTGAAGCACTTCGGGGTTCAAAGTGCTCACCACACATCTAGATAAGTTCCTTGTGGGGTCTATTTTCCAAAATGGGGTCACTTGTGGGGGGTTTCCACTGTTTAGGCGCATCAGGGGCTCTCCAAATGCGACATGACGCCCCCAGACCATTCCATCTAAGTCTGCAATCCAAAACGTCACTACTTCCCTTCCGAGCCCTGACGTGCACCCACACAGTAGTTTTCTCCTACATATTGGGTATCAGCGTACTCAGGACAAATTGGACAACAACTTTTGGGTTCCAATTTCTTCTGTTACCCTTGTGAAAATAAAATATTGGGGGCGAAAAAAATCATTTTTGTAAAAAAAAAAAAGGATTTTTTATTTTAAGACTGTACGTTATAAACTTTAGTGAAACACCTGGTGGTTCAAAGTTCTCACCACACATCTAGATAAGTTCCTTGAGGGGTCTAGTTTCCAAAATGGTGTCATTTGTGGGGGGTTTCCACTGTTTAGGCAGATCAGGAGCTCTCCAAACACGACATGGCGTCCAGCCAATTCTGCGTTGAAAAAGTGAGACGGCGCTCCTTCCCTTCCAAACTCTGCCATGCACCCAAACAGTGGTATACCCCCACATATGGGGTATCAGTGTACTCAGGACAAATTGCACAATAACTTTTGGAGTCTTGTTACCCTTGGAAAAATAAAAATTGGGGTGAAAAGATCATTTTTGTGGAAAAAATATGATTTTTAAATTTTACGGCTCTACGTTATAAACTTGTGTGAAGCACTTGAGGGTTCAAATTGCTCACCAAAGATCTAGATAAGTTCCTTAGGGGGTCTAGTTTCCCAAATGGGGTCATTTGTGGGGGGTTTCCACTGTTTAGGCACATCAGGGGCTCTCCAAATGCAACATGGCATCCAATCTCAATTCCAGCCAATTTTGGTTGGAAAAAGTCAAATGGTGCTCCTTCCCTTCCGAGCTCTGCCGTGTGCCCAAACAGTGGTTCCCCCCCACATATGGGGCATCAGCGTACTCAGGACAAATTGGACAACAACTTATGTGGTCCAATTTCTCCTGATACCCTTGGGAAAATAAAAAATTAGTGACTAAAAGATAATTTTTGTGGGAAAAAAATAGGATTTTTTATTTTCATGCCCGGGCATTATAAACTTGTGTGAAGCACTTGGGGGTTCAAAGTGCTCACCAAAGATCTAGATAAGTTCCTTAGGGGGTCTAGTTTCCAAAATGGGGTCACTTGTGGGGGATTTCCACTGTTTAGGCTCATCTGGGGCACTGCAAACGGAACATGACCCCCATCAACGTCTGCATTCCAAAACGTTACTACTTCCTTTCCAAGCCCTGCCGTGCGCCCAAACAGTTTTCCACCCCCACATATGGGGTATCAGTGTACTCAGGACAAATTGGACAACAACTTTTGGGGTCCAATTTCCTTGGGAAAATTCAAAAATTTAGGACTAAAAAATCATTTTTGTGGAATTTTTTTTTTTTTTCACACCCAGGCATTATAAACTTTTGTGAAACACTTGGGGGTTCAAAGTGCTCAAAACAGATCTAGATAAGTACCTTAGGGGGTCTAGTTTCCAAAATGGTGTCACTTGTGGGGGGTTTCCACTGTTTAGGCGCATCAGAGGTTCTCCAAGCGCGACATGGGTCCAATCTCAACTCCAGCCAATTTTAGTTTGGAAAAGTCAAACGGCGCTCCTTCCCTTACGAGCTCTGCCGTGTGCCCAAACAGTGGTTTTCCCCCACATATGGGGTATTGGCGTACTCAGGAGAAATTGCATAACAACCTTATCTGTCCATTTTCTCCTTTTACCCTTGTGAAAATAAAAAAAAAGTTTGTAAAAGATCATTTTTGTGGCTAAAAAGTTAAATATTCATTTTTTCCTTCCACGTTGCTTTAGTTCCTGTGAAGCACCTGAAGGGTTAATAAACTTCTTGAATGTGGTTTTGAGTACCTTGAGGGGTGCAGTTTTTAGAATGGTGTCACTTTTGGGTATTTTCTGTCATGTAGACCCCTCAAAGTGACTTCAAATGTGAGGTGGTCCCTAAAAAAAATGGCTTTGTAAATTTTGTTGTAAAAATGAGAAATCGCTGGTCAACTTTTAACCCTTATAACTTCCTAACAAAAAAAAATTTTGATTCCAAAATTGTGCTGATGTGAAGTAGACATGTGGGAAATGTTATTTCTTAACTATTTTGTGTTACATATTTCTCTGTTTTAAGGGAATAAAAATTCAAAGTTTGAAAATTGCTAAATTTTCAAAATTTTCGCCATATTTGCGTTTTTTTCAAAAATAAACGCAAGTTATATGGAAGAAATTTTACCACTAACATGAAGTACAATATGTCACGAGAAAACATTCTCAGAATCGCGAAGATCCGTTGAAACGTTCCGGAGTTATATCCTCATAAAGAGACAGTGGTCAGAATTGTAAAAATTGTCCCGGTCATTAACGTGCAAACCACCCTTGGGGGTTAAGGGGTTAAAGGGTATGCCACACTAAACGAGATCGCTAACGAGATCGTTAACGACATCGCTAATACGTCACTATTTAGCGATCTCGTTAGCGACGTCATTGTGTGTGGCATGTAGCAACCATGTGGTCCCTGCTGTGATGTCGCTGATCGTTCACTAGAGTTCTGGACCGTTTTTTGATCGTTGGCGTCCCGCTGGTGAGCCTGAATCGCTGTGTTTGGCACCTTTTGTGAACGATGTGCGACCTCGTTGACGACGCATTAGTCAGCGCATTAATGGAAGGGTTTCTGACGGTGGCGTTTTGGAGCACACTACTTTTGGTGAACGGTTGTTTAATAATAAACTTAACTTGCCAACCAACATGGACACCACCGCCAACCTAAACTTTGTGTTTGTGGGCGATGAAGCCTTCCCCCTTCATGCTCATCTTGTGAAACCATACCCACAAAAGACTTTGACAGGGGAAAGGCGTATTTTTAATTACAGACTGTCTAGGGCACGGCGCGTTGTTGAGAATGTCTTCGGCATAATGGCCAACCGCTTCAGGGTTTTCCACACTCCAATCAACATGAAGCTGGAATCGATAGACTCTGTGGTATTGGCCTGTTGTGTGCTGCACAATTTTCTACGCAAACGCAATGCTGGTACTTACAGTCCGCCAGGCTTCATGGACTCGGACAGCAATGGTGACGTGGTGCTCGGAGAATGGCGTGACAATGATCCCGCTATTGCAGGCCTTCAACCTGTCAATCAAGGCAGGAGCAAGGACGATGCGAAGGCCGGCCGAGACAAGTACTGCCAATACTTTAATGGGCCTGGTGTAGTGAGTTGGCAGCATCAGATATAGTTTGCTTTTGAGAATGTTGTCTTTTTTTTACAATCTTTTTATAATAAAAAATGTTTATTTTAAAAATGCATTCGTGTTTTTTTTCAATTATTTTACCAATATGGGAGAAGGGCTATTGATGGGTGAGATGTGGGGAGGGAGTAATGGGGATGGCAACGAGACATGTTACCAGCTGATGTAGTTTTTAAAATCTTTTCTAATGTTTTTTGTTGTCTATATATATTTTTTTAATTGTATCTACTTGTCACACACGGGTCATGGAAGTACCATCAGTCATATGAGTTCATTGTTAAAAAATAAAAAGAAAAAATTTCAAAAATTTAGAATTATTTTAAAGGCCCATGGTCACACTAGCGTTCAAACCTTATAATTAATAATAACACATAATACACCACAGCTGCATATATAAAGTTTAAATATATAATATATATTTTCAGTCATATATGAAAAATTTAAAAATTGTGATAAAAAAAAAAAAAAAATTTGTGAGGTAAAGGTCAACATTCACCAGGGAATCCTTTGTCACACTTTCGTTCTCAAATCCGATGCAAGACGCCACTGTGATCACAAGGTGACGATTCTCGCATGGTGCCCCAGCTAATCACAGATATGCGACGCCATTGTGATCGCAAGGTGACGATACTCGCATGGTGCCCCAGCTAATCACAGATATGCGACACCATTGTGATCGCAAGGTGACGATACTCGCATGGTGCCCCAGCTAGTCACAGATATGCGACGCCACTGTGATCGCAAGGTGACGATTCTCACATGGTGCCCCGCTATGCACAGATATGAGATACCATTGCGATCGTCTAGCTTGGAAACATCATTTGCGATCGCAACTGCATCTCATATCTGTGCTTGGCAGGGTGCATGGCTGCTGCGCTCACTTTGCGATCGCAATACCGTTTTGCGTCGCGAGTGCGGCCGCACGTACGCACGCACGCTGTGATGTCATGTCGCTGGCGTCCCTAAAGAGTTGTTGTTTAAAATGGCGGCGAGACAGCGCGGGGCAAAGTGGACAGAGGCTGAGGTCCATTTTTTAATTAAAAAAATGGTTCTGTGGGGCTATGACTGCAGGCTACCTGTGGCGCATCCTATTCGCCACAAAAAGGTAGTCCTGCAGAAAATCCGGCGGGGCCTGGCGAGGCACTTTAATGTACAGCGGACCACCACCCAGATCCGCAAGAAGCTGGCGGACCTCAGATACCGCTCCAGCGAGAGGGACGCCAGCATCCGGGCCCAGCTACGCAGGCCTCTGAGTGAGTATTGATGAAGGTATCTGGAGAGGTTATGTTTTGTGGGTTATCCACCTATATCAATGCACCCGCAGTGATGGGAGTACCGGCAGTGATGGGGCAGGCAGTGATGGGAGTACCAGTCGTGAGAGGGTTTACAGGCATAGATGGAAGTACTGGCAGTAACGGGAGTACCAGTCAGGACCAGCGTCAGCACACGGGCAAGTGCCGGGGCCCTGAGCAGGCGGGGTGGCCCACTCGCCGTCGGGCACCCCGGCGCCCGTTAGCGGTGTCAGCGGCGCCACTGGGCCCCCCCGCTTGCTCAGGGCCCCGGCAGAAGCCAGCGCAATACTTACCTCTCCCGTGCCACCGTTGCCGCAGCTCCGAGCTCTGTGTGTATCAGTTTGTGTGTGTGTGTGTGCCTGCATGTGTGTGTGTGTCTGTGTGTGTGTGTCTGCCTGCCTGTGTGTATGTGAGAATGTGCTGCCTGCGGTGCTGTATGTGTGATGGTGGTGGGTGGGGGGAGGCAGTGATGGTGGTGAGGAGGTGATAATGATGATGATGGGGAGACAATGATAATGGGAAGGCAATGCTGATGATGATATTAATGGGGAGACAATGATAATGGGAAGGCAATGATGATGATGATATTAATGGGGAGGCAATGATAATGGGAAGACAATGATGATGATGATATTAATGGGAGGCAGAAATGAGATGATGGGGAGGTGAGGCAAGATGATGATGAATAATGGGCAGGCATATGGGGGAAAGTGATGATAATAATGTGGTAGGGGTTCTGAATTGTATATTTCATTTACAGCACCACCTTCACCATCACCAGCTCCAGCTGCTCCACCGTCCCCAGCTACCCTCCACCTCCATCATCTCCTTCCCCGGCTACCATCATCACCTTACCTCTCAACCCCTACAACCCCTTCGCCTGCAGCAACCCCCCTTCCTGATTTGGGGTCTTCGAGCCCTTTACCTGATTATGGCTTCTCTCCAGCGTCACAATGTGACATGGATGCAGGCTCCCCATCAGGTATTTAACGCACATTATATAAGCTTCAGACAAGTTTGAGAACTTTGTTAAGTCTTATGTGTAATGGCTGTTGTGATATAATTTTTTTTTTCTGTGTTTCCCTAGCCGGCGGAGCAACTGGTTCTGGGTGGGCAGTAAGCGGGTCCTCTGAGGAAAACCGTAAGTGTTAATAAACATAACATGTACATGTTGATGTTGCAACAGAATTCACTATTAACTGTTACCTTTACCTCCACAGAAATCCCCACTGCCCAGGACCTGTTGCTGTCACACCGCCGGCTGATGGCGACAATGCACACTGCAGTGGCAGCTATGAACAGCGCCATGGCTGCACTGCTGGAGCACGGGGTGATGCTGGAGAGGGTTGTGGCAGGACTACGGGGCCTCAGTAATTTTTTTTTTTATTATCATTTGTATTTTTTTATTTTTTTTAAATGTTGGCTGTCCTCCAAACGGGGTGCAGTTGTAATATTTTGTTTTATTATTTTTATTTTTTATTGTATTGTTAAATTTTGTTGTTACAAAAAAAACTTTATATTTCTAAAAAAAATATATATAAAAAATATATATTATTACAAATATAAATGATATATTTTAAGTTTATATACGCAGCTGTGGTGTATTATTTTTTAATATAAGGTTTTAGCGCTAGTGTGACCAGGGGCCTTTAAAAGAAATGTTAATTTTTGAATTTTTTTTCATTACATTTTTTACCAATGCTGGAACTCCTATGACAGCTGGTACTCCCATGTCCCCGTGTGTGACAAGTAGATACAAGTAGATGGAATAAAAATACAACATTTTAATAGTTGACATCACATAAGAATAAAGAAAAAGAAGATTTTTATTAAAAAAGGTAACAATGTAAAAAAAATATAGACAACAAAAAACTTTTGTAAAAAATTTCAAAAACTACAACTGCTGGTAAGATGGATCGTTGCCATTACCACGTTGCCTCTGCGGTGTATAAAAATAAGGTGGAGCAACAAGTTTGGGTTTGCAGGATTTATCCCAATTGGGTTCGGCACAGGATTGTGCGGCCATGAGTAGTACGGGTACTGCGGTCTTGGCATGACGACATAATTGTTATCTAGGTTTCCTAAAGACGCTTGAGTCAGGACCTCAGACATGAGTCTCTCTGCATGAATCCGCTGTACATGATCCAGTGTTGGGAGCTTGTCATTAGCGAAGTAAACAAAGCCAGTTATTTTTGTTTGGTCTTTTTCCGCCGTAAGGACTTTTTTGGCAATTTCAACCAATTCTGGAGTAGCCGAGGTGGGAGCCTTCCTTTTCCTTCCTGAAAATGTAAGCCGGCTCCGCACAGATGAGGATGGTGGCTCGACTACTTCTTCATCTTGGATCAACGCCATGCTGTCTTCAGTCTGAGGTGTGGAGACAGCCTCTTCTGTGTCCTGCATGAACAAAAAACAAATGGTAAATCACAAAGAAAAAGAAATTTATCTTCACACCCAAATACAGCAAAAATGTGAAAACGACACTTATAAAGACAAAGAAATTTATCTTCACACTATACCCAAATACAGCAAAAATGTGAAAACGACACTTGTAAAGACAAAGAAATTTATCTTCACACTATAACACCCATATAGAGCAAAAATGTGAAAACGACACTTGTAAATGGATAGGCCTCAACCGTTGAGCTACATAAATTATCAGTACATGAAGGGATATATTCTGCCATTTTATCTACATTTCACAATTATATTTTTAATTTCAAGTCCACTTTGGCATGTACATTAAAATGTGTTTTAATACAAAGGTACTTACATGTATGACAGGGGTGTCGGGCTGGATCACCGGGTCTAGATCCAACATGGATGTCGCTTGTCTCAGTACTTCTTGGTCCCTTGTGAAAGAGAACAGCTCAAAGTACCACAATTTGGGGACATAAACATCTTCGGCCACGGCTCCAGATTTGGTTGAATTTTGTACTTTATTTAACTCTTTTTTGTACACTGTGCGGAAGGCCTGAATGCGTTTTTTCACCGATGACTCATCTGCTGTTCATCGGGGTTACGGTTCTTGCACAGCTCCACCAGTTTTTGGTACGCGTCCTTCTTTTTAAGCCTGTTGCAGTAATCAGCCGACTTTATTTTCCACAGGCAAGGCATCGAGCTGTACATCTCGATGAATTCCCGCAGAAATTCATGCTTATCGGCCATCTGTAATAAAAAAAGGATTATGTGAGAACGGCAGAATGGTTAAATAAAATGCTTACATAGCCTACAACATAGAACACAGCAGGAATCATAAAATGGTGGTGGTGGGCGCAGCAGGAGAATACAATGGCAGACCAAACTAAAAAAATCATAGATGGACAACAACGGTAAAAACAGCAGGGATCATAAAATGGTGGTGGTGGATGCAGCAGGAGAAAACAATGGCAGACCAAACTAAAAATCAAAGATGGACAATTACGGTAAAACCAGCAGGGATCATAAAATGGTGGTGGTGGGTGCAGCAGGAGAAAACAATGGCAGAGCTAAATAAAAGTCATAGATGGACCACAATGGTAAAAACAGCAGGGATCACAAAATGGTGGTTGTGGGCGCAGCTGGAGTAAACAATGGCAGAGCTGGGATCATAAAATGGTGGTGGTGGGCGTGCCAGAACAAAACAATGGCAAAAAAAAAAATTGATGGACGACAATGGTTAACAACAGCTGGGATCTAAAAATGGATCTGTAAAATTAAAAAAAAAAAAATCAAATGTGACAAAAAAAATACCTACCTTACAAAGACTTGTTTGTGATCCTGAAAAAGAAAAAAAAAAATAGGGAAACGCAATAGCGTCATAAACTGGATCGCAGAGAATATAACGGCACAGCCTGGATCGCAGCTAATGCAAGAGGCACAGATTGGATCGCAGCAAATGAAATAGAGGAACAGACTGCATCGCAGAAAAAATCAACGGCGTAGACTGGATCGCAGCAACCGCAATAGTGGCACAAACTGGATCACAGTAGCTACAAAGAAGGCTAGCAGGACGCACTGGAACGATGCTGGAGATTTGAAAGAACCGCTTCTGCTCGAGAGCAATGGAAAGGAGCGCTGGTACTTCGTCTTTTATGACGCGGTCATCCAATCACAAAGCGAGAGAGCTGTGAAAAACATTTATGATATAAATAGTGACCACCAATCTGTGATGAGGGGCGTGGAAAAGGTGGCGCTCAGTCACGCCTATCGAGGTCGTGATCTTTCACAATACATGCAGTGTGGCACGTCCCAATGACAGCCAAAGTCGTTAAAAGATCGCTGACCGCTGATGCGTCGTTAATGAGATCGTCCAGTTTGGCAGCTACTAGCGACCTTATAGCGATCACACCAACGATCTCGTTAGCTTGCGTCATTATCGTGATCGCTAGCGAGATCGTTTAGTGTGGCAGTACCTTGACAGAAGAAAATAAACAATTGAGATGAATACATTTTTCTTTTAACTACTTAATAATTCTGCACACTAATAGTTGCCCAATAATACTGCACACATAGAAAATCTTCTAAGAAAAAAAAATCATTTTTACTTTTGTTTATTAACCTTTTGGATTGTCCGACAGGAATACATGTTGTTTAATAATAAAATATAATTATTCAAATTACAAGTTGCCTAACAATTGAGCTCACAGTGTAGTGGATAAAGTTGTGATCACAAATACTTGTATTTTACCCAGTTATCACAAGATCACTGGGTGTTTACTGAGTATAGCAAAGATGTTGGTTCTTAGCAGACATAGTGCTGCTGTTCTTATTGTAATTAAAATTCCATGCATGGCTTACAGTGAAAAACTGAGCAGCAAATAAAACTCTAAAGTCAAGAGATAATGCGAAAATACAATAAACAATATAATAATAATAAAACCACAATTCCAACTAAAAATATAAAAAACTCTCACCAAATTTTATATAAAAATATTTCCAATTACTCTAGATAAAAAAACAACCCAGCAGTAACAACCTTCATGCTCTACAAATATTAGGTTTCTCCATGACTGTAAAACCCTGAAAAGTTAAATCATTAGATTATTTCATGCAAAACATTGCCAGTATTAAAAAAAATCTATATTAGATAGGTAATATATAAATGTTACAATAATTTGTAAGAAAATTCACCAAAATAGTACAATTTCTGCAAAAAACAGGGTCACATTGAGCCACACCAGTAGAACAAAAATAAGTTATGGCTTCTGCAACGCAGAGGAATTAATTAACCCCTTAACGACCAAGCCATTTTGTAGGTTAAAGACCAGGCCAATTTTTACAATTCTGACCACTGTCACTTTATGTGCTTATAACTCTGGAACGCTTCAACGAATCTTGGCGATTCTGAAATTGTTTTCTCGTGACATATTGTTCTTCATGATAGTGGTAAAATTTCTTCAATATAACTTGCGTTTATTTATGAAAAAAATGGAAATATGGCAAAAATTTTGGAAATTTTGCAATTTTCAAACTTAATTTTTATGCCATTTAATCAGAGAGATATGTCACAAAAATTAGTTAATAAAAAACATTTCCCACATGTCTACTTTACATCAGCACAATTTTGGAACCAAAATTTTTTTTGTTAGGAAGTTATAAGTGTTAAAAGTTGACCAGCAATTTCTCATTTTTCCAACAAAATTTACAAAACCATTTTTTTTAGGGGCCACCTCACATTTGAAGTGAATTTGAGGGGTCAATATGACAGAAAATACCCAAAAGTGACACCTTTCTAAAAACTGCACCCCTAAAGGTGTTCAAAGCCACATTCAAGAAGTTTATTAACCCTTTAGGTACTTCACAAGAATTGAAGCAATGTGGACGGAAAAAATGAACATTTAACTTTTTTTCCCAAAATTTTTCGTTCGACACAATTTTTTTAAATTTTGTCAAGGGTATCAGTAGAAAATGAACTGCAATATTTGTTGCACAATTTCTCCTGAGTACACCGATACCCCATGTGTGGGGGTAAACCACTATTTGGGTGCAAGGCAGAGCTCGGAAGGGAAGCAGCGCCATTTGACTTTTTTGGCTGGAATTGAGATTGGACGCCATGTCGCATTTGGAGAGTCCCTGTGTGCCTAAACAGTGGAAACCCCCACAAGTGACGCTATTTTGGAAACTAGACCCCCAAAGGAACTTATCTAAATGTGTTGTGAGAGCTTTGAACCCCCAAGGGCTTCACAGAAGATTATAACGTAGAGCTGTAAAATTAAAAATCATATTTTTTCCACAAAAATGATCTTTTCATCCCAATTTTTATTTTCCAAAGGATAAAAGGACCCCAAAAGTTATTGTGCAATTAGTCCTGAGTACGCTGATACCCCATATGTGGGGGTAAACCTCTATTTGGGCGCATGGCAGAGCTCGGAAGGGAAGCAGCGCCATTTGACTTTTTTGGCTGGAATTGAGATTGGACGCCATGTCGCATTTGGAGAGTCCCTGTGTGCCTAAACAGTGGAAACCCCCCACAAGTGACGCTATTTTGGAAACTAGACCCCCAAAGGAACTTATCTAAATGTGTTGTGAGAGCTTTGAACCCCCAAGGGCTTCACAGAAGGTTATAACGTAGAGCTGTAAAATTAAAAAATCATCTCTTTTTTCTACAAAAATGATCTTTCCACCCCCAATTTTTATTTTCCAAAGGGTAACAGGACCCCAAAAGTTATTGTGCAATTTGTCCTGAGTACGCTGATACCCATATGTGGGGGTAAACCACTATTTGTGAGCATGGCAGAGCTTGGAAGGGAAGCAGCGCCATTTGACTTTTTTGTCTGGAATTGAGATTGGACGCCATGTCGCATTTGGAGAGTCCCTGTGTGCCTAAACAGTGGAAACCTCCCACAAGTGACCCCATTTTGGAAACTAGACCCCCCAAGGAACTTATCTAGATGTGTGGTGAGAGCTTTGAACCCCCAAGGGCTTCACAGAAGGTTATAACGTAGAGCTGTAAAATTAAAAAATCATATCTTTTCCAAAAAAATTATCTTTCCACCCCCAATTGTTATTTTCCAAAGGGTAACAGGACCCCAAAAGTTATTGTGCAATTTGTCCTGAGTACGCTGATATCCCATATGTGGGGGTAAACCACTATTTTGACGCATGGCAGAGCTTGAAAGGGAAGGAGCGCCTTTTTCAAATGCAGACTTTGATGGAATGGTCTGCGGGTGTCATGTCACGTTTGGAGAGCCCCTGATGTGCCTAAACAGTAGAAACCCCACAAAAGTGACTCCATTTTGTAAACTAGACCCCCCCAAGGAACTTATCTAGATGTGTGGTGAGCACTTTGAACCCCCAAGTGCTTCACAGAAGTTTAAACGTAGAGCCGTGAAAATAAAAAAATCATATTTTTTTCCACAAAAATAATCTTTTTGCCCCCAAATTTTTATTTTTATAAGGGTAACAGGAGAAATAGGACCCCAAAAGCTATTGTGCAATTTGTCCTGAGTACGCTGATATCCCATATGTGGGGGGGAACCACTATTTTGACGCATGGCAGAGCTCGGAAGGGAAGGAGCACCGTTTTTAAATGCACTTTGATGGAATGGTCTGCGGGTGTCATGTCGCGCTTGGAGAGCCCCTGGTGTGAATAAACAGTAGAAACCCCCCACAAATGACCCCATTTTGCAAACTAGACCCCCAAGGAACTTATCTAGATGTGTGGTGAGCACTTTGAACCCCAAGGGCTTCACAGAAGTTTATAACGTAGAGCCGTGAAAATAAAAAAATCATATTTTTTTCAACAAAAATGACCTTTTTGCCTCCAAATTTTTATTTTTATAAGGATAACAGGAAAATAGGGCCCCAAAAGTTGATGTGCATTTTGTCCTGAGTACGCTGATATCCCATATGTGGGGGGGAACCACTGTGATCGCCTTACTGCGATCTTTGGGAGGCACAATGAACAAATCCACAAAAGATCAAGAATTGTTTTTCTTTTTTACGCCGTTCCTCGTGCGGTATTAGTGATTAGGCGACTTTATTCCTCGGGTCGGTGCGATTACGGCGATACCAGATTTATACCCTTTTTTCATGTTTAGCTTCTGTCACACTCTAAAAGACGCTTTTTTTGGAATAATTTTTTGTAAGAAATTTTTGCATCGCCGTATTTTGAGAGCTATAATTTTTCCATATTTCGGCCGACAGAGTTATCTGTGGGCTTATTTTTTGCGGGACGAGCTGACGTTTTTATTGGTACCATATTCGGGCACATAACGTTTTTTGATCGCTTTCTATTCCGATTTTTGTGGAAGCAGAATGAACAAAAACCAGCAATTCAGGAATTGTTTTTTTTTTTCCTCCGTTCCGCGTGTGGTAAAATTGATAAAGCAGCTTTATTCTTTGGGTCACTGCGATTACAGCGATACCTCATTTATATATTTTTTTAAGTTTTGCCGTTTTTTACACAATAAAAAATTTTATAGAAAAAATAATTATTTTTGCATCAGTTTATTCCACGAGCTATAACTTTTTTATTTTTTCGCTGATGATGCTGTATGGTGGCTTGTTTTTTGCGGGACAAGATGATGTTTTCAGCGGTACCATGTTTATTTATATCTGACTTTTTGATCGCGTGTTATTGCACTTTTTTCAAGCGGTATGATGATACCGCTTGGAAAAAGTATAATTTACTACTTTTTTGTGTTTTATTTTTACGGCTTTCACTGAAGGGGTTAACTAGGGTTACGCTTTTATAGATGGGATTTTTACGGACGTGGCGATACCAAACATGTGTATTTTTTTTTATTATTTTTTTTATTACATAAAAATGTGTATTTTTTAGGGGATTTTTTTTAAATTATTTTTTAATATTTTTTTTACAATTTAAAAAAAATATATTTTTTTAAACTTGTCCCTTTATGGGACTTTCACTTTTTTTACTTTTTATTGCAGTTACAATGCATTGCAATGCTCCAGCATTGCAATGCATTTTACCTATGGTGAAAGCTGCTGTGAGCATGATCACAGCAGCTTTCCGTAGCTAGATGACCCGGAGGTTGTCACGACAACCCCCGGGTCATCAAGGCAGAGATCGGGCCCTGCAAATACATTGCAGGGCGCCGATCTGAGGCAGAGGGAGCTCCCGACCCTCTGCCTCCCCCCCCTGAGCGCTGCAATCGCGCTCGATCGCAGCAGTCAGGGGGTTAACAGCCAGGGGCGGTGGGGCGCCGCTCCTGGCTGTCAGTGCAGGAAGCTCGGCCACTGCAGCACCGGCTCCTGCACTGATCGCGCTGGAGATGCTGAAATTTCAGCATCTCCTGCGCGATCGTTGCTGTGTTTGGTCAGTCAGATTGACTGACCAATCACAGCGCTGTGGGTGTGGGGACCGACAGCAAAGGTCCTCGCACCGCTTTCTGTGGCTGTCAGCTGTCATAGACAGCTGTCGGCACTGAACTACCACTGCGTGTTTACACGCAGTGGTAGTTCAAAGGGATGAAGTGCACAGTCCGTCCTGGTGCCGGAACTGACACCCGGCCATGACGGACTGTGCACGTCAATGGACATTAAGGGGTTAAAATAAAACTAATACCACCTGGTCTGTAAGGTGTTTACTGATCTGGTAATTATTAACTCCTGAATGCCCTATGAAGTATCGGTAAATCATAGGTCATGTCATGGCATTTGATGCATGCTCCAGTGCTGAGCCCATATCTTTTAAGGCACATGACAACTGATTTGATCAGTTATCATGTGCCACTAACCGCTGAGGATGGAATCAACATCCACCCATGGCTGTTAACATGTTACATGCCTAATGTTGTTTCTGACAGTTGCATTTAACTTGTGCTTACCAGAAGTGCATCAAAAACTCCATCCATCAGCGCCCCATCACATGATGCCGACAGAGGTCTGATGTGTTCCCATGGCAACTGGGGGTCTGCAGAAGACCCCTCCTTGCTTGTCATTGGCAGAATTATTTTTTTTTGTTGCCGCAATATTACAATAAAATGCAATAACAAGAGATAAACACATCATGTGTGCCCAAAATGGTATCAATAAAAACATCAGCTCTGCACGAAAAATAAGCCCTCACAAGCCCCAAATCCTGAAAACTGAAGACACTACGAGTGTCAGAAAATGGCACCATTTATTTTTATTTTTTAATAACTTTTTTCACCACTTAAAAAAGAACCTATACATGTTTGGTATCTACGAACTCATAATGACCTGCAGGATCATAATAGCAGGTTAGTTTTAACATTTAGTGAACATGGTAAAAAAAAAAAAAAAAAACAATTGTGGAATTGCATCGCACTTGCAATTTTTTTTTCAAATTTTCACTATGTGGCAAAAACTGTGGGGTCTTTCAAAAGTACAACTTGTCCGGTAAAAAACAGACCCTCAAATGGTCATATTGACTGGAAAATAAAAAAGTTATGGCTCTGGAAAGAAGGGAGCAAAAAACAAAAATACAGAGAACAGAAAATCCCAAGGCTATGAAGGGGTTAAATTATTAGGAATTAAAAATATGTAAATTTATGTATTCTTTGATGATCACAATATGATGGTTAATTTTTTATTTTTTTTATTTAGTCACAATATGTGTACTTTTAGTGTACAATATAAAAAAGTCATATGAGATAAATTATTAATGACAAGAAATGATTATTGAATCTTCCAAAATTTTGCACTTTGCTTTTATTTGACCAGAAAATCAAATGTGCCTTATGGTGCCTTGTAATCTCATCAGACAAGAAAAGTAGTACCTCACCATTCAATTGTCCCGCTGCTGTGTCCTCTCATCAAGTTCTCTGTATACGACGCTCCTACATCTTGTTTACTCCTCACTGCTCACGTTGGCTTCACCTGAGGCACTTACCCTTTCTTGTCACTGCCAGTTTCCATTTTTTTTTTTTTTTTTTCATTTTCTTCTAAGAGCCATAACTTTTTATTTTTCCCTCCACATAGCCATATGAGTACATTTATTCTGAGGAACGAGTTATACTGTTGAATGACACCATTCATATTATCATTCAATGTACTGGAAAGCCTGAAAGACTTTCAAGTGAATCAAAATTGCAAAAAAAAAAAGTGCAATTCCACAGTTGTCATTTGTTTTTTATTTACCATGTTCACTAAACTTTAATCTTACAGAGCAATTGCCAGCAAAGTAATGTGTCTTTCAGACATTGACAAATACATAGCAAAGAAAAGAGGAACAAATACCAGACAAAAATACAAAAAAAATGTATATTCTTTTTTACGCATTAGATAAAAGAGAAAAACAATACTAATAAAAATTAGACCATAGGCATAACCAGCATGGGAAGCAAGGGTACAAGTGGAAAATGGTCATGATAATAAAGATACATATACAGTACATTAAAAAAAACTAAAGAAATGAACTGGGATATTTGTTGGTGTACTTGAAGTGTGGAAGTGCATGTTGACACTGGCCACTAAAGAGACTAAAAAACCCGAGATAACAACATAACAAGCAAATACCCTGCAGTGAATAAATAAGCAACAATAGTGCATGAAAATAATTTAGGGAAATTAGATAACATAATTTTGATAAAAAAAACGCAAAAGCAAATCCCACCATGTCATGGTGACCCTAATCGGGACGGTCCAAACCTCAAATATTATAACCTTAGTGTTTGTGAAGTGACATGCATGTGGATAAGGGCTGAGGAGGACTGAATACAGCAAGTAGACACACAGCCATTTAGAACAATATAAAAATAATGCCCAGATAAAAGGAAAGGCGGGCCACACCATTACATGCATGCACAGGGTGCAAATAAACTGATAAAAAACCTTTTTGATTTTGGGAGACTATGACATTGTTTTTAAAATTTGAGGAGAAATCTATAGTTAAGATAATAATTTGTTTTGTTAAGAAGATTGTTTGTGTCATTTATATTATATAATGTCACATTTAAAAAAAAATATTCAAATTTGTTTTTTTGTTTGAGACAAGAAATCAAGCAAAATACAAAATTCACCTATTATTTAACTAATGGCTCAACAGTTTATTATGTGTTATATATGCTAGCAATTCCTTTAACTATTTGGGTTCATATTATTTTCCTCTCTGATTTTCTACAATATACAGTATATTCATTGCTATATATAGAAAGCGTGAATTATATTTACACATATTTCATGCACAGTGCTTTACTGAACCTTAACTGAAAGAGCTTTCTGGATCATGAAGTCAGAAGCATATTGGCTGTCAGTGACAAAACCTTCAGCAATTTCATTACATTATTACTGGCAAGATCAGAGCTCAGGAGTTTGCAAAAGGTTAATGGAGTTTCACAACACTGACTAAAGCATGATGTACTGATGCTATGAAACACATTGCTTTACTTGTCTACGAGGTTATTTGTGCAGTGAGAGTCTATAAATGGACATGTCCCATAGATTCATGACACCCGCAACCTTCTATGTCATTAAGTTAGTTAAATCCTACATCTTTTTGAACAAGGTGGTGAGAAGCACCAGTAAAAGCTCTATTAATACAGGTTATATTACAGCCGTATAAATTTACCTAGCTTAGTGTAATTCAGAGGTCAGCTAAACGTGTTATCTCTCTATGTGAAATTCATGAGTAATGTGATATATTTTATCATACAAATTACATATAGAGATATTATACAGTGCTGCATTACAAGAACTGAAAACATAAAGGAAATAGCTGAATGTCCTTATTGAGTGAGTGAGTATGCTCGTTGCTCAGATTTTCCCAAGCTTGCTCAGGTGTTCTCCGAGTATTTGGGCGTGCTCGGATATTTAGTTTGTTCGCTCCAGCTGCATGATTTGCGGCTGCTAGACAGCCTGAATACATGTGGGGATTGCCTGTTTGTTCTACTAATGGTAGAAAAATGTAAGGATAGTATCACAGTTAAGTGAAAGTAAACTCAGGCCTGCCTATCTGGGAGCCCTACTTCTACAGACACATGAAGGAGACTTAACTTGGATTCTCTACATTTAAAAAAATTATTGGCACACAGCACTAAATTAGCATCAATTTCCACAAAGGAGAAACGTTGTAATAGGCTTCTGAAACACCTTTCACTACAGGCAACCCACCAAATGGAGAACCAACTTGGAGTCTCCACATTTAAAAAAAACTTTTTAACATTGACAGCAGTAGAAACAGCAGGCACAGAAGCCATGACAAAGATGGTACAGACTGCAATTATCCGAGATCAATGCATGACATGACATGCATGGGTGCGTGTCTCGAAAGTTCACTTGGTTCCCACTTATTGTCAATATGGAACATCAGGAGTGTATTAACTTGTCTGTACTGGATAAATTGCCAGTTTGATATTCACAGGTACTAGGAACCTGCTAATCTTTTGGTCATTACGGTGCACCGTACTCTACACCCTCTCCAAGTCACGTGACGAAGACGTCACGACAGGTCCTGCCGCACCACCATATGCGTCTTACAGGTCTCTGCATCACGCGCACTCCACAGGTCTAGACCGCTGGCTTCTCCCAAACTGTGATATTGGAAAGATGGAACTACGGGCATTTCTGGGTAGCGCGTGCCACCGGCCGGGGCACCACTCCTAAAATGACCGCGTTGCATTGCCACTATTATCTCTGGAAGGAATTCTGCCTATTATCGTCCTTGGATTCAAGACTCCCACTTTGGACTCTGGGTAAATCAATTTTTCAGTATCACTTTGGGTACATTTAATTTATTTTTGTCTACTCCTTTATCTATATTTTATAGGACACATATGAGCATTTATTAGCGCAAACATTCTTATTTTATTTAACTTTCTGAAACTGTCTGTATCCACCAAGAGGAAAGGCAGCATTTGCGTGGCCAAAAGAGTGGAGATGGTGGAGTTCAATTTCTAAGCTTTGGATTGTGTAGGAAGAAACATCATTTTACATAACCACAACTGCGGGATTGAGGGCTGGCTGCTGTCTGAGAGAGTGTGGAGTAAGGAGAACAGGACAAACTGCTGGACTGTGAATGAGGTGCAGGTGGAGATGTTATGGTGGATTGAAAAAGATGTGTTGTGGTAGATGACACAAAAACAGCAGTCATGTACACTTCCATAACAGCTGACGGGCTCACCCCGACTGTAGCAGGTAAGCAAGTGGAGTTTATGCGGCAGGAGACCTGTGTGAGAATACTTGGCACAGTGACGGAGAAGGAAGAAGCAGCAAATGTGGATGATGGATGACGGGTGGTTGGCAAGGCTCACTAGTCCACATTTTAGCACAGTGAGAATCTGAAACTAATAATAATAGGAATAATAATAATTAAGGCATATTGCTCATACATGAGCCGATTCATGCATGTAGTTTTTAAATTATTACAACATTTGCCACTAGTGAGGTTTTTTTTTGCAAATTTGGCAGATAACGTGAGTTGGGTCATAATTTACAGTCTTAAAAAAGGCCCAGTCTAGGCAACCCTTATCACTGCTGCAAACTGCCCGTTTATGACCAGTTCTGGCAACATGCAAAGTTGGGGCTGATGATGCAGAGGCAGTCATGGTTGCATCACTCCGTGTCTGTGTGGGAAGCCACAACGTAACCTCCTCATCTTCCTCCTCCTCCACCTCCTCTGCCGAGCTACTTAGATGCTCACCTCTGGGTTTACACCAAGCTTGATTTACAATCTCATCATCATCCTCTCTGTTCTCAAACTCTTCACCCTGAATGCCACCCTCCTCATCTTAATACCCTGACACCACAGAACAATCCTCATGCGCCTCTGGTATCTCAGTCTCATCAGGATCACCTCCACCCTTTGTGGTTAATGTCTGGTGATGAGGGTCTGGATTCGGCACGGACCCTACTTCGTCCGGCCCCAAAATCCAACTTGAAAATATTTTGGGTATCGGTGCAGATGCTTTCCTCCTCTAGATTCCGTGATTCATCAGAGCAGACCTCTAATACCCGTAGAATATAATGTGTGAACAGATCTGCAGAATGGCACATCTGTGGTTCCCCACAGTCACTTGACCATTTAGAAATTTGTGACGCATGGGGAAACAAGGATGACTGGGGTGCCATCTTTGAGGATTGTACTGTGTGTGATGTTAAGGTGGATGAAAAGGAGGAGAGGCCACTTGATGAAGTGCTTGCCATCCACTGGAGCACATGCTCTTTCTGAGCCTCACCTACAATGCATACCGCTGCCAATCAAGGGAGTCGAGTAGCACCTGTCACTAAATGAACAATCACTCTTTATTTTCTTAGATAGTGTGCCTGAATAACACTGTTATGCCTAACGATGTTTAGATTGAAATATAGCCTTCTGATTTGCCACTGAAACACAGTTTTAGCACAAACAATTAAAAGTAGCTAATTGGGTCTCGTGGATGCAACATTATAGTAGACCTAATGATTTTTACACGGAAATCTGGCTTTCTGATTTGCCACTCAAACACAGTTTTAGCACAAATGATTTGGAGTAGCTATTTGGGCCTCGTAGCTGCACCCCTGTATTAGGCCTAATGATTTTTCGGTGGAAATTTGGCCTTCTTATGCGCCACTCAAACACAGTTTTAGCACAAACGATTTGGATTAGCTAATTGGGTCTTGTGGCTGCACCCCAATATTAGGCCTAATGATTTTTAAGTGGAAATCTGGCTTTCTTATTTGTCTCTGAAACACAGTTTAATCACAATTTGGATTAGCTAGTTGAGCCTCCAGAGAAGGCCACACAGCTTTTGCACAATCTACTTAGATGGTAGAAGATCAATTTCACATAGGACAGGAAGGATCCTAGCTAACTAACAAGTTCACTTGCAGCACTATCAGGAGCAGCTTCTCTGTACGGTGACACTGAGAAGAAGGCGCCAGCAAAACAAGATGTCAGCTTTTTATATGGCTAGAGACATGTGGCTCTGGCAGCCAATCACAGAACACTTTGTGACATGTTGTTGTGGATGGTTTCTGCACCCTGATGGGCTGCAGAATCAACATAATAAAGTTAAGGTTGAAAAAAAGAGCGCGACGATCCTCTAACCTCTCCACACCTCCTCCCCTCAACAAGCACAACACCCGTTCATCATACAGCACCATTATCCTAGCCAAAGTAATAACAAAAGTATTTGTGGACACTCTATTTACCTAACAGTGACCACATTTTGCCAACTTCAAGTAAAATGCTTGTGAAACTGAACACAAATCTGAATGTGCTTGTTCCTGCTGAATTTGACATTGGCAAACGTTTTTCGATCAAGTTCGCTCATGTCTTGTACTTAGTGCACAAATTAGCCAATTTGTGGATGACCACTATCCACGACAAGGTGTATTTCTCCTTTATGACACTCAACCTTCTTTTTCAGACATGCATCTCTGAGGCCAAAAGTACACAAAATTATCTAAATGCCTACAAATTTAAATGGCAGGAAAGATCTACTGGACTTTTTTTGTACTACATATATCAATATACAGCTATATTGTACAGTAAGTTAGGCATATAAATATATTTTTATAATACAGATAGATAGATAGATAGATAGATAGATAGATAGATAGATAGATAGATAATAAAACATTAATCATTACAATTTCATAACCATCATGGCTGACTTATGTCTTCTCTGATAAAGAAACTTTCTAATGTCCTGTATTCTTCTTGACATAATTGTCCTGTCGTTGCATTGTTCTTTCCCTGACATGTGAAAAGGTGGATCTTTTATGCTAATATTATCACCTGAGTACATCATTTTATTAAAAATTATCTTCAAAGTAAGGGGAGATCAAAGACACACAATATAGATCAAGCTCATCAGATGTATCTTTAACAATTTTTTACTTCAGTTCAAAGTGAAATTATAAACATTGCTTTTATCATTTCAATAAAAAGAATTTTTAATTTAACCCTGCATTCATAACTGCCTGTCAAAATGATCATTAATGGTTTTGAAATGAATGGAAATATTAATGCGTTCTGTTGAAGCACACAGATAGATATCTTTATAAGCAACCAGTACTTTTGAAAGGTCGTCTTAAAGGAAATAAGTCATCTTTAATTTTTAAATGAAAATTAGTGAGTTTTCTTACATTTGCAATAGATGGTGCTCTTTTCTGCACACAGTTCAGGGCCATGTGCTGACATAAAAAAGCTATGTTAAAATTTTTAAAAGCGATGTATTTATTGTCATTTTCTGACACTGGATTTATTAATTAATTCTTAAAGTACCGGTAGCACTCCAATGATGATTTCTATTTATTCTGTAAAAAGATCCCCATTTTACATAATTTAGCTGATATTATTTTATCTAGTTATTATTTTCCACAAGAAAATTAATGCTTTATTTTCTTTAGTTGACATGATCTATACTGTAGCAACACCCTGAGATTTACATTAGAGATGTGAATCAAATTAGTGCTGAAGTGCCAAAAATTCCCGCCACCATTTTACACAATGCAGGAAGATTGCATGAACCCGAAATGGCTGGTGTAACTTTGAGTGTGTGAACACATGGGATTCCCTAAAGTACATTGCCATGAGAGAGAAAGAAGAGCGCTGGCAGCAATGATTAATCACAACATTGTTTATTTTATAGTACAGCTGCCAACATTTCAATTGAACATTTGTTTTTCATTCTTCATGCAGAAACAAAGCAACAATATTGTTGAAAGTAAAAACAATCAACTCAGTGTCTTCCATTGCATTTACATATATATATTTGGTGTCATGGCCTCTTTCTTCATCTGTAAACCTTATATATTCAGCTTTCCACAGGCAGGTGTAAAAGACAGTCAGGCCCAGGCCCAGCTCTGCTCCCTCTATTTTGCGGCTTGCTGGCACATAGTGTGGTTTCAGTTTCTAGAGTTGGAGCCATCCTGATGGGGTAAACCTTGTCATTATGGGATGGCTTTTCCAATGTTGATAGAGCCATACCCAAAAAGACTTACAGCATTAATTATAGTGAAAGTTCTACAAAGTATTGACTCAAGGGGCTAAATACAAATGTGCATCACATTATTCAGATTTATATTTTTTAAATATTTAGAAAATCATGTTTCATTTTCTTTGCACATCACAAACACTTGCTACTTAGTGTTGGTATATTCCATAAAATAAAATAAAATAAAGTTAAGTTTGTGAATGTAATGTGAAGAAATGTAGAATGGGGCATGAATACTTTTTCAAGGTGCTGTATATACACCCTGATGTATACGGGAGAGCTGGGTCTGCAGAAAAAGCTGGCAGCATTTCCAACCTGCTTGGTAAGCCCTCCTCCAACTCATCAGTTTCCCTAGCCTGGAAGTGAGGGAGAATCTGACCTGACACAAGAGGAAGCCAGGTGATTCTCAGTCAGAGGTCATCAAACCAGAACAGAAGCTCACGTTATAACAGGATTTGACACAGCAATATATTTAGTGAAGTGCTTATCTATGAGAGATAGCTCATATGAAAGGGCTACACCTACAAGTTTCAACTTTCCACAAGCTGGTGTAAAACGCAATCAGGCCCAGGTGCAGCGCTGCTCTTATCTACATTGAGACTTTTTGGCACATAAAGACGTGAATTACTAGTATAGCCTAAGATAGTGGTGCAACTGAACAGCCACTTAGTGTGAGTTTGAGTTAAAGTATCTGTGACTTACTGCAGTAAAACATTTTAATTGCTGTTACTCACCTGCCCCAGGTATCCCATTCTGTGCTTCTTTCACCTCGATCTTCTGTCTTCTGTTGTGCTTTATGTCGGGTTTTGCAGGTTGCCTGGCATGATCCAGTGATGTTATCTCCCTAATCCTATCAAAAGGACCACTAAGACACACACTTGCTTCTTAAGGGTATGCCACACTAAGCGAGATCGCTAACGAGATCGATAACGAGATCGCTAAAACGTCACTATTTAGCGATCTCGTTAGCGACGTCGTTGTGTGTGGCATGTAGCAACGATGTGGCCCCTGCTGTGATGTCGCTGATCGTTCACTAGCGTTCTGGACCGTTTTTTGATCGTTGGCGTCCCGCTGGTGAGCTATATCGCTGTGTTTGGCACCTTTTGCGAACGACGAGCGACCTCGTTTGTGACGCATATGACATAGGCGCAGGCGGGACTAGGGTTTTTTAGCTCACGGAGTGGATCGCAATATCTGTAGGTTCTCTTTTGCATCACAGAGAGGATCTCAGAAGTTGCAAAGCAGGCTAGCAGGACGCAGAGAGCAGGAGCGATGCTGGAAATTCCTATGAATCAGAAGCGCTCAGTACATGCTAATGACATCCTAACGACCGCCAAAGTCGTTAAAGAAATCGCTGACCGCTGATGTGTCGTTTATGAGATCTCCTGTTTGGCAGCTACTAGCGACCTAAAAGTGATCACACCAATGATCTCGTTAGCTTGCGTCATTATCGTGATCGCTAACGAGATCGCTAAGTGTGGCAGTACCTTTAGGATTGAGACCCTAGAGTTCCACCTTTGGTTTGCTCCACCATTTGTACCTACTGTATTTCAACACTGAAAGGGGACTGTGGTCTGCCTCATATTACACCTCGTACTATCCCGAATCCTACTCAACTGACATGACTACATCTCCAACAGCCTCAGGGCACATCATTAAATTCACTCACTGACCATTTTCTTTTAACTCATGCAGGACAAAGTGCTGCCATGCAGTTTTACATCTTGAAAACCCTGGGAATAAAGTAAATACAGCAGACGAGTTGCTGCTGTGCATCAATCGTGAACTGTGGCAGAGCTGTAACTGTAAACGTGAATTGTCGGAAGCTCCAATGCCTGAAATATTCTCGCTGCCTTATGGTCAGTGTCACGATCCATTTTTGGATTTGTGGCAGCTCTGATTTCACTGAGGTTTAAACTTTTTTTTATATTTCAGGCCAGTGGGGGTTAATCTCAGTTTTTCCCCACTGGCAATCTGGTGTTATTGCAGTTCTGCTGGGTCAGCTGATGTGGGTGGTGACCACTCCCTACATCCATCAAGGACTGTTGATTTAGCTGGATTTGTCTATTCATTGATGTAATACCCACAATATCTTTGAAACCCCAAATCAGATACCTATCTCAGCAGCACCTCTCCCTACACTATCTGATTCTGGAGCTGAATGTGACGAACAGGGCGGCACCAGGTCTGATATAGATCCGATGACGCAGTGCAGGACGTGGACCCGAACTCCCGTGGAACAATCACGGAAATGCTCACGCTCGCCGAGCACCGTGAGCACAGCGATGCTCGGGCGAGTACCGAGCATTACCGAGCATGCTCGCTCTTCACTAATTACAACCTGTGTTTAAATATTTTTGTAATCTAATTTGTGTGTGATACATCAGCACTAAATAGTCCAAGTTGGTGAAGTGAAGTGAGAAAAATATAGTGTTAGGGTTGACGGATCACACTAAATATAAAATAATAATAAGGTGCGATCGCAACCTGGGGTCCACCATGCAGAGTTGTAGACTGCAGCTAGTATGTATGATGGACCTAAACATCAAGAGTACCCTAGTACGACTGCGTTAGCGCCATGCAGAACAACAGTGCGCACTAAAAGCAGCTCTGTTAGCTTCCAGAGAGATAGCGCTAAAGGGTTGAGCTTGCTCTGTAACTGACCCATGCCAATCGCACACATGGCCGAAACAGGTGCTGAGTCAAAGAAAAAACTAAAAAGACGCAAGGGGAAAACCCTGTAGAACTCACAGGGGAGCAAAGCTCTTATGGTTGGACCTTGTCCTGAGACTGACCCATGCTAACTTCACACATGGCCAAAACAGGTGCTAAGCCAAGTGGAGCCAGCAGTAAACAATCGCATAGCACTTGCTTGAGCAAGATACTGAGACCGACATCTATGCTGAGCAGCACCCGCAGCGGCTGAACCAGAATGGGAGACCACAGATGCAGACAAGGCTTGGGATTTATCCTGTGCAGCGGGAGAATTTTGATGCCTAACATTACCCCCCTTAGCGTTCCCCCCCTGGCGAGCCTTGCCACACTCAAAGACCACAATAAGCACGAGGGGCACGAATGTGCTCAACAGGCTCCCAGGTCCTATCCTCCGATGAATAACCTTTCCAGTCAACCAGAATTTTTTTTTTGCCACGTACCACCTTGGACCCAACAATCGCATTCACTTCGAAATCATACGAAGATGTATCCAAAGCCCAAACAGGAGACTGAGAAAACTGAGACATATTCACAGGTTTTAAGGGAGAGATGTGAAAGGTGTCAGTAATATTTAAGTGCTGCAGAAGGCTCAGGTGATACATTACATTGTTCACCTGCTCAAGGACCTTGAAAGGAACTTTATAGCGAGGGGCAAATTTAGTGGACTTCAAGTGCAGCTTGATATTACGAGCTGACAACCAAACTAAGTCCTCTGGGGCAAAGGTTGGTGCCGGACGACGATGCACATTGGCGGAAGCCCTCATCCTCTTCTTAGACAGCCTAATTGCATCTTGCGTGCGATCCCAGATATTACAAGCCTCCACTGCCCAGTCTTCCACGCTCGGGTCAGAGGAAGAGATGGGCATGGGCACATAATTTAGAAGGAAAGTGGTCTGTCCCATGAATCGGCTACGGCATTATTCAAAGCAAATTCCATCCATGGCAGTAGAGACGCCCAGTTGTCATGACTAGCAGACACATAATGCCGCAAATACGTGACCAGAGTTTGGTTGTTGGTCCGCTCCACTAGCACATTCGTCTCAGGATAGTACGCAGAGGATCGGTTGAGCTCTATACTGAGCAGGCAACAAAGCTCCATCCAGAAACGAGAGGTGAACTGGTGACCCCGGTCACTGACAATCTTGTCAGGCATTCCATGAATGCGGCAAACGTGCTTAATAAATAGTACGGCCAGGGCTCGTGCAGATGGTATTCGTGGAAGAGGAACTAAGGGCACCATCTTGGAAAAGTGGTCAGAAACGACCCAAATAACCTTATTGTTACGAGACTCAGGCATATCCACTAGAGATGAGCGACTTTCCCTTTTTTCGGGTCAGTTCGGGTTTCATGAAACACGAAACCCAATGCAAGTCAATGGGGTAGCAAAGTCGGCAGGGGGGGAGGACAGTAAACACACCTACAATGCCCATTTTCAGAGCCGGCAGGTGGCTCAGCCAAAGAGCGGTGACGACGGGGCTTTGAGCGGCGCGGGATTCAAATCACCCGCCATTGGCTGAGCGGTGCCGCCTGGCTTTGCTATGTGTGTGTGTGTGTGTGTGTGTGTGCGCAAGGCTGTGTGTGTGTGCGAGGCTGTGTGTGTGTATGCAGGCATCGTCCGATGGGACTACGAGTGCCTGCTACACTGTCAGTGAGTGACACATTAGCCAATGATGGGACAGTAGTAGTCCCATCATCCGGCTAATGTGTTGAATGTAAAAAAAAAAACATACATTACATGCACAACATACAGAACATACAACATATAACACATAACATGCATACAGCACATAACATACAGTACAAAAGTTTGGACACACCTTCTCATTCAAAGATTTTTCTGTATTTTCATGACTATGAAAATTGTAGACTCACACTGAAGGCATCAAAACTATGAATTAACACATGTGGAATTATACAATACACTTTACAAAAAATGTGTGAAACAACTGAAAATATGTATTATATTCTAGGTTCTTCAAAGTAGCCACCTTTTGCTTTGATTACTTCTTTGCACGCAGAAAAGGTGAACGGATGGACTCTACATGCCTATTACCCACCGTAGTAATGGAGGAGGTGGTGTGATGGTGTGGAGGTGCTTTGCTGGTGACAATCTTGGGGTGATCCCACGACGATCTCCGGTATAGAATGCTGACATCGGGTGATGTCAGTGCTCTACACTGCCCCTGCGATACACTCCTGTGTATCGCTCAGACGCCGGGAGAGAATAACGTCACTACAGTTCATTCTCTCCCGTCAATGCTGGGTGAGAAAATTCCCATGCAGCATTGCCATAAAGTGAGAGAATGAACTCAGTGATGCACTGCAGTGCAACACTGGGAGGCCCTACTGAGCAGTGGCATCACCTGATGTCACTGTTCTATAGGGGAGACCGTCGTGGGACATTCGTTATTAATTGGACTGCTTTGGACAGGGAGTATACGGTTGTTTTTTTTTTTTCCGTTTTATTACAGGAGATCGAGGGCGTCACTTGGATCTGAGCGTATAATAAAGATATGAAAACCTTGTGTTTTATTTCATTAAAATTCTTTATTCTAATGCGTGTGTGTTTTTTTTAACCCTTTCTTAATATAAGATTAATAATGGATAGGAGTCTTATTGAAGCCTCTCTATTATTAACCAGGCTTAATATCACCATACAATAGCAAGGTGATATTAACCCCTTATTACCCCATATCCCACAGCTACAGGGGAGTGGTAAGAGAGGGGCTAAGTGCCGGAATTGGCGCATCGTACAGATGCGCCAATACTGGGGTGGCTGGGTGCTGGTATTTTTAGCCAGGGGGGTGAGCCAATATACATGTCACCTTCCTAGGCTATGAATATCAGCCCGCAGCTGTCTTAGTAGCCTTTCTGGCTAGAAATTACTGGGGGACCCCACGTCATTTTTTGGGGGGTCCCCCTATTTTAATAGCCAATAAAGGCTAGCTGCGGTTTGATATTCATATCCTGGGAAGCTCCATGGGTATTAACCCCTTCCAAGGCTACAAATATTGTCCCGAGCCGTCGGCTTTCCCCCTGTGGTGCAGAAAATTGCGCGGGAGCCCACGCCATTTTTTTCCCATTTTTTTTAAATTAACGCTATTGCGTGAAGATTTTGTGTGTATGTGTGTGCGCGTGGGTCTTTAACTATTTATGTACCATTTTATCAATCTATTATCTATGTAATATCTATCTATTATCTATCTATTTTCTATCCATCTATCTATCTATCTTCTATCTATCTGTCTATATATTATCTATCTATCTGTCATCTATCTATCTTATCTATCTATCTATCTATCTATCTATCTACCCTATCTATCTATCTATCTATCTATCTATCTATCTATCTATCTATCTATCTATCTATCTATCTTTTATCTATCTATTATTTATCTGTCTATCTTCTATCTATCTATCTACTATCTATCTATCTATCTATCTATCTATCTATTTCTATGTATCTATTATCTATCTATGTATCTATTATCTATCTATTATCTGTCTATCAATTATCTATTATCTATCTATTATCTTTCTATCTGTCTATCTTCTATCTATCTATCTATCTATCTATCTATCTATCTATCTATCTATCTATCTGTCTATTATCTATCTATCTATCTATCTATTAGTGCTGAGCGATACGATACTGCAAATATCGGGTATCGGCCGATATTAGCTGTATCGGGCTTTCGATTCCGAGTACCGATATTTTCGTCATATCGGATACCGGAATCGGATTTGTCACTGTCACTGTGAGTGTCCGTCGGTCGGGTCTGTCAGGAGTCAGCGGCACTTACCTGGCAGAAGATCTCCGGCGGTCACGTCCTGGACTGCTTGATGGCCGCCATTATCTTCTCCCTGGCGGTCACATGCAGTTTTTCGCTATAACTGCAGTGACTGCAGGGTAATCCCGGCCATAAACCAGTCCGATGACGTCACCGCCGGGGAAGCAGGTAATCAGCTGTGCTGCGCCGGGATGACAGGCTCTGCCTGTCATTCTGACGTAGCAGAGCTGGATCGTCGTGGGACACTCGTTACTATGGACTGCGTCGGACAGGTGGTATACTGCTGTTTTTTTTTTTCATTTTTTTACAGGAGATCGATGGCGCCGCAGGATGAGACTGTAATAAAAGTAATGAAAACTGTTTTTTTTTTTTTATTAAATTAAAAAACTTTTTTATGAACATTCACCCGTCCGGGTACATCAACAATTTAACTATTTACATACAGGGACCCTGTCCGGGTTATTTATAATTCTTTGGCAGGGGTGTTCCAGGTACCACCTGGTACTCTTCTGATGCTTGCCAAACATCCGAGACACCAAGGACCACCAGGACCTGATGACGTCATGTGGCCTGTACAGTCAAGTCGTGACCCGCTATCTGTGTCTGTGTGGCCACCTCTTTCATCTCCCTCCGGGTCTGGAGCCCTATGTCCCGGACTGAACGAACCCCAGGGGGCCTAACAGGCGCTGGGTACGGGCCAGCTATAGTTATCATGTCCATAGCTGGGGCTGCTGAGGAGACCACTGAGGGAGGCTGGGGAGATTTACGGCGTGGGGTGGGCACTTGTGCAGAGGCCTGGATGTGGGAGGCTGAAGGCTCCGAGGGTCTCACAGGTTCCTGACACTCTGGGGAGTAGGGGTCGCACCTGGTAACATTTAGGGCGTACCATCCATTGTAACCCCAGTGTCGGGAGTAAGTCACCAAGTCTCCTGGCAACAGGTCCCTCCCCGGGTGTCCTTCTGGGAGGTGAGTCTCCACGTCCCACCGGGTCACAAAAACTTCTAAATAAAGTCCAGGCTCCTGGATGGAGCCCCAACCACCTTTCAATTTAAAGTTCCGTACTGCACCCTTACGCCGCGGCTCCCTCAGGGTTCCTTTATCTTTTCTCATCCGGTCCTTATCTGCCCGGTCCTTCTCCAGGTTACGTTGCCGAAGCTTTTGGGATTCTCGCTGCTCCCTTTGTCGCTCTGCTTCCCGCTCCCAATGTCTCCACTCTTCCTCCTGACGCCGGTTGTAATTCTCCTCCACCAGCAGCTCCATGTCTCCACCATCAAACTGCAGCTTACAATGTCCGGTTTGCGGCAGCTCTCCTGGCGCCCCCCAGTCCTGGCGGCGCTCACCTGCGGAGGAAGCAGCCGGCTCTGGAACAAATGACAGTCGGGGCTCCGGTACAGACAGGTAGACCTCTGGTGCCTGTGCGGCCTCCTCCATGAGGACGGGTATCGCTTCTTCTGTCTCAGCGACGGGGGCAGACAGCGGGATCTGGGGTGCTGCCGGTGCAGAGTTTTTTGCAGGAACGGGTGCCTCCACTGCGACAACGTCAACCGGATCACATTGCAAGGGCTGGGATGCCCGCACGGACTCCTCTACTAGAACGGGAGCCTCACCTTCCGGTTCATACAAAAAAAGGCTGCACTCTATCATACTAAAGCATGACAATATGGAATACATGAAATTTAGAATAGCAATATGGCTTTGGAATATAAGGAAAAATTTGAGACGCTTAGTATAAACATTTGGCCAAACATTTTAAAGCCAACCAACCATCGTCAAGGTGGTCTCAATACTGGTGAGTCCCTAACCTAATGTGAACATACCTCTATTAGGCTGATATCTGAATTTCTGGGTGAATATGCACCTCTGTCAGCAATGCCTGCATTTATGGGTAAAGTAGGGACCTGGTGTAATTAAAATCACCACCTGGTGGGGGCGGAGTGCTCGGTCAGCAAGCTAACATTCAATAGACAAAAAAACCTGACTGGCACTTCCAGACTAATGTGAACTAGGTGCAAGCCAAGGGAAGCTACCCCCATGTAAAACATACAAAAAAAGGCTGCACTCTATCATACTAAAGCATGACAATATGGAATACATGAAATTTAGAATAGCAATATGGCTTTGGAATATAAGGAAAAATTTGAGACGCTTAGTATAAACATTTGGCCAAACATTTTAAAGCCCACCAACCATCGTCAAGGTGGTCTCAATACTGGTGAGTCCCTAACCTAATGTGAACATACCTCTATTAGGCTGATATCTGAATTTCTGGGTGAATATGCACCTCTGTCAGCAATGCCTGCATTTATGGGTAAAGTAGGGACCTGGTGTAATTAAAATCACCACCTGGTGGGGGCGGAGTGCTCGGTCAGCAAGCTAACATTCAATAGACAAAAAAACCTGACTGGCACTTACAGACTAATGTGAACTAGGTGCAAGCCAAGGGAAGCTACCCCCATGTAAAACATACAAAAAAAGGCTGCACTCTATCATTATCTTCTCCCTGGCGGTCACATGCAGTTTTTCGCGATAACTGCAGTGATTGCAGGGTAATCCCGGCCATAAACCAGTCCGATGACGTCACCGCCGGGGAAGCAGGTAATCAGCTGTGCTGCGCCGGGATGACAGGCTCTGCCTGCCTGCCTGCCTCTGATGTCATTCTGATGTAGTAGAGCTGGATCGTCGTGGGACACTCGTTACTATGGACTGCGTCGGACAGGTGGTATACTGCTGTTTTTTTTTTTCATTTTTTTACAGGAGATCGATGGCGTCGCAGGATGAGACTGTAATAAAAGTAATGAAAACTGTGTTTTTTTTTTTATTAAATTAAAAAACTTTTTTATGAACATTCACCCGTCCGGATACATCAACAATTTAACTATTTACATACAGGGACCCTGTCCGGGTTATTTATAATTCTTTGGCAGGGGTGTTCCAGGTACCACCTGGTACTCTTCTGATGCTTGCCAAACATCCGAGACACCAAGGACCACCAGGACCTGATGACGTCGTGTGGCCTGTACAGTCAAGTCGTGACCCGCTATCTGTGTCTGTGTGGCCACCTCTTTCATCTCCCTCCGGGTCTGGAGCCCTATGTCCCGGACTGAACGAACCCCAGGGGGCCTAACAGGCGCCGGGTACGGGCCAGCTATAGTTATCATGTCCATAGCTGGGGCTGCTGAGGAGACCACTGAGGGAGGCTCGGGAGATTTACGGCGTGGGGTGGGCACTTGTGCAGAGGCCTGGATGTGGGAGGCTGAAGGCTTCGAGGGTCTCACAGGTTCCTGACACTCTGGGGAGTAGGGGTCGCACCTGGTAACATTTAGGGCGTACCATCCATTGTAACCCCAGTGTCGGGTGTAAGTCACCAAGTCTCCTGGCAACAGGTCCCTCCCCGGGTGTCCTTCTGGGAGGTGAGTCTCCACATCCCGCCGGGTCACAAAAACTTCTAAATAAAGTCCAGGCTCCTGGATGGAGCCCCAACCACCTTTCAATTTAAAGTTCCGTACTGCACCCTTACGCCGCGGCTCCCTCAGGGTTCCTTTATCTTTTCTCATCCGGTCCTTATCTGCCCGGTCCTTCTCCAGGTTACGTTGCCGAAGCTTTTGGGATTCTCGCTGCTCCCTTTGTCGCTCTGCTTCCCGCTCCCAATGTCTCCACTCTTCCTCCTGACGCCGGTTGTAATTCTCCTCCACCAGCAGCTCCATGTCTCCACCATCAAACTGCAGCTTACAATGTCCGGTTTGCGGCAGCTCTCCTGGCGCCCCCCAGTCCTGGCGGCGCTCACCTGCGGAGGAAGCAGCCGGCTCTGGAACAAATGACAGTCGGGGCTCCGGTACAGACAGGTAGACCTCTGGTGCCTGTGCGGCCTCCTCCATGAGGACGGGTATCGCTTCTTCTGTCTCAGCGACGGGGGCAGACAGCGGGATCTGGGGTGCTGCCGGTGCAGAGTTTTTTGCAGGAACGGGTGCCTCCACTGCGACAACGTCAACCGGATCACATTGCAAGGGCTGGGATGCCCGCACGGACTCCTCTACTAGAACGGGTTCCTCACCTTCCGGTACATACAAAAAAAGGCTGCACTCTATCATACTAAAGCATGACAATATGGAATACATGAAATTTAGAATAGCAATATGGCTTTGGAATATAAGGAAAAATTTGAGACGCTTAGTATAAACATTTGGCCAAACATTTTAAAGCCCACCAACCATCGTCAAGGTGGTTTCAATACTGGTGAGTCCCTAACCTAATGTGAACATACCTCTATTAGGCTGATATCTGAATTTCTGGGTGAATATGCACCTCTGTCAGCAATGCCTGCATTTATGGGTAAAGTAGGGACCTGGTGTAATTAAAATCACCACCTGGTGGGGGCGGAGTGCTCGGTCAGCAAGCTAACATTCAATAGACAAAAAAACCTGACTGGCACTTCCAGACTAATGTGAACTAGGTGCAAGCCAAGGGAAGCTACCCCCATGTAAAACATACAAAAAAAGGCTGCACTCTATCATACTAAAGCATGACAATATGGAATACATGAAATTTAGAATAGCAATATGGCTTTGGAATATAAGGAAAAATTTGAGACGCTTAGTATAAACATTTGGCCAAACATTTTAAAGCCAACCAACCATCGTCAAGGTGGTCTCAATACTGGTGAGTCCCTAACCTAATGTGAACATACCTCTATTAGGCTGATATCTGAATTTCTGGGTGAATATGCACCTCTGTCAGCAATGCCTGCATTTATGGGTAAAGTAGGGACCTGGTGTAATTAAAATCACCACCTGGTGGGGGCGGAGTGCTCGGTCAGCAAGCTAACATTCAATAGACAAAAAAACCTGACTGGCACTTCCAGACTAATGTGAACTAGGTGCAAGCCAAGGGAAGCTACCCCCATGTAAAACATACAAAAAAAGGCTGCACTCTATCATACTAAAGCATGACAATATGGAATACATGAAATTTAGAATAGCAATATGGCTTTGGAATATAAGGAAAAATTTGAGACGCTTAGTATAAACATTTGGCCAAACATTTTAAAGCCCACCAACCATCGTCAAGGTGGTCTCAATACTGGTGAGTCCCTAACCTAATGTGAACATACCTCTATTAGGCTGATATCTGAATTTCTGGGTGAATATGCACCTCTGTCAGCAATGCCTGCATTTATGGGTAAAGTAGGGACCTGGTGTAATTAAAATCACCACCTGGTGGGGGCGGAGTGCTCGGTCAGCAAGCTAACATTCAATAGACAAAAAAACCTGACTGGCACTTACAGACTAATGTGAACTAGGTGCAAGCCAAGGGAAGCTACCCCCATGTAAAACATACAAAAAAAGGCTGCACTCTATCATTATCTTCTCCCTGGCGGTCACATGCAGTTTTTTCGCGATAACTGCAGTGATTGCAGGGTAATCCCGGCCATAAACCAGTCCGATGACGTCACCGCCGGGGAAGCAGGTAATCAGCTGTGCTGCGCCGGGATGACAGGCTCTGCCTGCCTGCCTGCCTCTGATGTCATTCTGATGTAGTAGAGCTGGATCGTCGTGGGACACTCGTTACTATGGACTGCGTCGGACAGGTGGTATACTGCTGTTTTTTTTTTTCATTTTTTTACAGGAGATCGATGGCGTCGCAGGATGAGACTGTAATAAAAGTAATGAAAACTGTGTTTTTTTTTTTTATTAAATTAAAAAACTTTTTTATGAACATTCACCCGTCCGGATACATCAACAATTTAACTATTTACATACAGGGACCCTGTCCGGGTTATTTATAATTCTTTGGCAGGGGTGTTCCAGGTACCACCTGGTACTCTTCTGATGCTTGCCAAACATCCGAGACACTAAGGACCACCAGGACCTGATGACGTCGTGTGGCCTGTACAGTCAAGTCGTGACCCGCTATCTGTGTCTGTGTGGCCACCTCTTTCATCTCCCTCCGGGTCTGGAGCCCTATGTCCCGGACTGAACGAACCCCAGGGGGCCTAACAGGCGCCGGGTACGGGCCAGCTATAGTTATCATGTCCATAGCTGGGGCTGCTGAGGAGACCACTGAGGGAGGCTGGGGAGATTTACGGCGTGGGGTGGGCACTTGTGCAGAGGCCTGGATGTGGGAGGCTGAAGGCTTCGAGGGTCTCACAGGTTCCTGACACTCTGGGGAGTAGGGGTCGCACCTGGTAACATTTAGGGCGTACCATCCATTGTAACCCCAGTGTCGGGTGTAAGTCACCAAGTCTCCTGGCAACAGGTCCCTCCCCGGGTGTCCTTCTGGGAGGTGAGTCTCCACGTCCCGCCGGGTCACAAAAACTTCTAAATAAAGTCCAGGCTCCTGGATGAAGCCCCAACCACCTTTCAATTTAAAGTTCCGTACTGCACCCTTACGCCGTGGCTCCCTCAGGGTTCCTTTATCTTTTCTCATCCGGTCCTTATCTGCCCGGTCCTTCTCCAGGTTACGTTGCCGAAGCTTTTGGGATTCTCGCTGCTCCCTTTGTCGCTCTGCTTCCCGCTCCCAACGTCTCCACTCTTCCTCCTGACGCCGGTTGTAATTCTCCTCCACCAGCAGCTCCATGTCTCCACCATCAAACTGCAGCTTACAATGTCCGGTTTGCGGCAGCTCTCCTGGCGCCCCCCAGTCCTGGCGGCGCTCACCTGCGGAGGAAGCAGCCGGCTCTGGAACAGATGACAGTCGGGGCTCCGGTACAGACAGGTAGACCTCTGGTGCCTGTGCGGCCTCCTCCATGAGGACGGGTATCGCTTCTTCTGTCTCAGCGACGGGGGCAGACAGCGGGATCTGGGGTGCTGCCGGTGCAGAGTTTTTTGCAGGAACGGGTGCCTCCACTGCGACAACGTCAACCGGATCACATTGCAAGGGCTGGGATGCCCGCACGGACTCCTCTACTAGAACGGGTGCCTCACCTTCCGGTACAGACACTTCAGGTAAGAGGGATTGGCGCCGCTCCAAGTTTAGTTTTAGGGCACGCCAGCTGGCTTCCATCCTGGCGACCTCCTCCCGGTGCCGGGCCAGGCCTCTTAGGGTATCCTCCGCTTCTTGCAGCGTAGGAGGGTTTCCAGGCCGGGTGCCCAACGGTGGTTCCGTGGCGATCGGGTCGCTTCCGTGGGGGAGTGCTCTGACTGCTCCATCCCTTCACACTTCTGCTCGTGTCCATTAGCCATCTCTGCCAAGTCACATGTGTCATTAGCATCTGGAGAGGGCCCCTCTTTTGTAGGGAGGCGGGACCTTCGTGTTAGTTTCCGCACACTGAGGAGGATGAGGAGGCGGAACTGAAGAGCTGTGGGGCACGATCTTACATTGCAGTACCATTTAGAGTGGTCGACCATCGTTTTCGCGCCACTGAGTGAGTGTACACCCACGAAGAGCACGCCCTTCTTCTTCACCAGTGCCTCGTCGTGACGCAGATATGACGGAAAAATGGCAAATACATTCTCTGATGATTTTAGCAATTCTCAAGCACAAAACCAGTTCAATTCAGGCACACAGGACTCGCTTATAGCGAGCTACAGAATCCTGTTCGTGACGCCCAAGTTGAGTCGCACAGAGCCAGAGGTTTTGGGGGTACTCGGCACCGAGCCCGTCGACTTCTATGGGGTATGTCACGGCTTTACCCGGCAATTGAATCAGAGTCTATTTTACTATGTAGAAGTGTATAAACTATAAATATATGTATATATATATATGTCACAATGACATGTATATATATATATGTATTCTATGTGTGTATATTTTGTGTTTACAACGAAAGAAAGGGTTTTTTTGTTGCGATATTTTGTTCCCATAGACTTACATGGGACTTCCGGTATCGGAATCGGATATCGACGATATTTAGTGATATCGGCGATACCATTCCGATACGATATTTTTAGATATCGAGCAGTATCGCTCAACACTACTATCTATCTATCTATCTATCTATCTATCTATCTATCTATCTATCTATCTATCTATCTATCTATCTATCTATCTATCTATCTGTCATCCAGATACAGGTGTAAAATCAAGCAGAGCCCAGGCAGGGCAGGGCTGCTGTGTGTGTGCACAGCAGCCTAGGTCAATCACCAAAAAAACACAGATAGAACTGCGTGCATGACCCAGAGCGCACGGCAACATGTGGTGCTCAACCACGAACCAACATCAAGTAAAAATAGGGTAGAAGCCCTGCCCTGCCCTGCCTGGGCTCTGCTTGATTTTACACCTGTGTCTGGGCCTGTTTCACCCTTCATCTGTGGTTGCTGGTCTGGCAGTGCAGAAGTCAGATCTGAAATGTCCATCTCCGGACCAGGTCGGCTTTCAACCTGCGCTTGCCTTACTGGCACCATGGGAGTGATACAGCAATGCTTCAGGTACTTTTGTTTTGATTTTTTGCAGTCTTGCTTTTATACATTCAGGAGGCCGTAATGGCACAGCGAATATAAAAAACGTAGAGTAGGACTGCCCCATATGAGAATGCCTTGTCGTGGCGTGGTGGCTCAAAGAATTGATCAATTATTTGCCAAATGTCTCATTTTTAACACAGTTAGAATCCAATATGTGCATATGCACTTTATATATTACATGCTGACCATGTGTGGCGCTGGCTTCTCCCCCCTTTATTTTTACCTGATATGTAATACTGTATGGATCATTAATTGAATCAATGCAAATGTTTATAGTTTTGTATAACACTGTAATGTAACAGAAAGCACGTAAAACTATATAGATGAGCAATTGAATTAATACAAATTTCTAACAGTTTTTTAAAGTGTTAAATATATACCACCAAAATGTACACAGGAATATGTAATACTTAATGGACGAGCAATATAATACCGAAAAAAAAAAATGTGCCAACTTTTTTTGAGGATTATACAGTATACCACCAAAATCTACACCAGGAACACGTAATACTCTATGAAAAAGCAGCACTATAATACCAGAAAAATTTTGAACAGTTTTTAATGGGTAATACTCTATAGATGAGTAATTGAATCCAGAATATGGAATATTCTTGTGTTAGTTTCCCAATTAGTGGGTTTTTCCCCACATTACAATGTTGATTTCTAATTATATACTCATATATTTATTAGTTTATTATATTTTTGTCAAAATAATTACAGGTGAGCAAACTCGAATTGCAAGGTTTGGGGTCTGTACCGTACACCTAATGTACGGTGCTTAACCTCTTCCCGACCCATGACACCTACTTTGGCGTCATTAAATCCCGTGCCATCCCGACCCATGACGCCAACGTAGGCGTATAAATCATGTTCCTGCGGGTCGGGTGACCAGGGTCACTGAAAGGTCACCCGACCCGCAGGCACAAGACCCCTTGTGCATCACCACAGTGGGGGTGGCTTAACCCCCACGTGGTTACAATCGCTCTGATTGGCTGTTAAAAGTGAAACAGACAATCAGAGCGATATGTAATATTTCACCACTGAAATCTGGTGAAATATTACAATCCAGCCATGGCCGATGCTGCAATAGCATCGGCCATGGCTGCACACCCTGTTCCCACCCTCCCCACACCGAGTGACGGCGGTGATCGGCCGCCGCCACCGATTCATGGCGGCAATCGGTCACCGCCGTTACTATCATCTGCTGTGCGCTCCGATCCTCTCCCCTCCGGTGTGGTCCGCTCCTCCCGCCTTCCGATCACCCCCCCATGCCTGTCCTCACCTCCCCCGGTCTTTTGCAGCCCCTGGATCCGTCCCGGCATCCGCCCGGGACTCTTCATGGGCGCCGCCTTCTTGGGAAATGGCGGGCGCATGCGCAGTGTGCCTTTCAAAGTCCAAATATTTATTTTGATCACTGTGATAAACTCTCACAGCGATCAAAATAAAAAAAAAGTAAATGAACCCCCCCTGTCATAGGTAGAGACAAATAATAAAATAAAGACATTTTTTTTTTCCTATTAGGCCCTGTCCACACGTTGCGAATTTTGCTGCGGATCCGCAGCGGATTTTGCTGCAGATCCGCAGCGGATTTTGCTGGGGATCCGCAGCGGACTTTGCTGGGGATCCGCAGCTGATTTTGCTGCGAATCCGCGGCGGATTTGGCTCTGCGGATCCGCAGAAGATCCAGAAACCAGGTACAGTACAATGCAAATAAATGGTAAAAAAAATGCGGTGCACATGCTGCGGATTTTTCAGCGCGGATTTGCTGCGGTTTTAAATCCGCAGCATGTCAATTGTTTGTGCGGATTCCGAAGCAGTTTTACACCTATTCCATTATAGGTGTAAAACCGCAGGGAAAAAACGCAGCAAATCTGCGCTAAATACGCAGGTAAAACATAGGTCGTTTTACCTGCGGATTTTAGAAAAATCCGCAAGTGAATTTGCAACGTGTGCACGGGGCCTCAGGGTTTAGGGTTAGGCTGGGTTGATATTGCATTATGGCAGTCCGTTAGATGGACTGCTTTTCACCGCGGTATAACGTGGTGTAACGTAGTCCGTTAACGCTGCCATTCACTCCATTTGTGTGCGCATCGCAACCATGACATAAAGCGGCATGCGTTCGCGACGTGCCGTCATTCAGTGACGGAGCCACGGACATGGGCTGCAGCGTCTGGGCTCCGTCACCGCTAGCACAGATGAATCATCTGCTGATTCATCTGCGCTAGCAGGTATAGCATAACGCGATCGCGTTATGCTATACGGTTTACCAGCCGGTCAATGCTACGTGTTGAACGGGCTGGTAAAACGCAATATGAACCTAGCCTTAGGGTTAGAACTAGGGTTAGGGTTAGAATTAGGGCTATGGTTGGAATTTGGGTTAGGGTTGGAATTTGGGTTAGGGTTGGAATTTGGGTTAGGGTGTTTGGGTTAGGTTGGATAGGGTTAGGTTTGTGGCTAGGGTTAGAGTTAGGATAAGTGTTAGGGGTGTTTTGGGGTTAGGGTTGGGATTAGGGTTAGGCTTGTGGTTAGGTTTATGGTTAGAGTTGGGATTAGGGTTAGGGGTGTGTTGGGGTTAGGGTTATGGTTAGGGTTTGTATTAGGGTTAGGGGTGTGTAGGGGTTAGGGTTGGGGTTAGGGGTCTGTTGGGGTTAGGGTTGGAGTTAGAATTGAGGGTTTCCACTCTTTAGGCACATCAGGGTGTCTCCATACGCGACATGGCGCCACCATTGATTCCTGCAAATTTTGCGTTCAAAAAGTCAAACAGTGCTCCCTTTATTCCAAGCCCCGACGTATGCCCAAACAGTGGTTTACCCCCACATATGGGATATCTGCGTACTCAGGATAAATTGGACAACAATTTTTGGGGTCTAATTTCTCCTGTTACCCTTGGGAAAATAAAAAAATTGGGGACTAAAATGATCCTGATTGTGGAAAAAATATGATTTTTTTATTTTCATGCCAGGGCGTTATAAACTTCTGTGTAGCCCTTGGGGGTTCAAAGTGCTCACCACACATCTAGATAAGTTCTTTGTGGGGTCTAGTTTCCAAAATGATGTCACTTGTGGGGAGTTTCTACTGTTTAGGCACATCAGGGGCTCTGCAAATGTAACATGATGCCCGCAGACCATTCCATCAAAGTCGGCATTTTAAAAGTTATTACTTCCCTTCCGAGCCCCAACGTGTGCCCGAACAGTGGTTCCCCCCCACATATGGGGTACCAGTGTACTCAGGACAAACTGTACAACAACTTTTGTTTTCCAATTTCTCCTGTTACCCTTGTGAAAATAAAAAATTGCGGGTTAAAAAAATCAGTTTTTGAGGAAAAAAATGATTTTTTATTTTCACGGCTCTGCATTATAAACTTCTGTGAAGCACATGGGGGTTCAAGGTGCTCACCACACATCTGGATAAGTTCCTTTGGGGGTCTAGTTTACAAAATGGGGTCACTTGTGGGGGGTTTCTACTGTTTAGGCACATCAGGGCTCTGCAAACGTAACAAGATGCCCGCAGACCATTCCATCAAGTCGGCATTTCAAAACGTCACTACATCACTTCCGAGCCCTGACGTGTGCCCAAACAGTGGTTCCCCCCCACATATGGGGTACTAGCGTACTCAGGACATACTGGACAACAACTTTTGGAGTCCAATTTCTCCTGTAACCATTGTGAAAATAAAAAATAATGGTCTAAAAAAATAATTTTTTGAGAAAAAAAAAAGATTTTTTATTTTCACGGCTCTGCGTTATAAACTTCTGTGAAGCACCTGGGGTTCAAAGTGCTCACTATGCATCTAGTTAAGTTCCTTAGGGAGTCTAGTTTCCAAAATGGGGTCACTTGTGGGGGAGCTCCAATGTTCAGGCACACAGGGACTCTCCAAATGCGACACGGCAACCGCTAAATATTCCAGCATATTTTGCATTCAAAAAGTCAAATGGCGCTCCTTCCCTTCTGAGCCCTGCCGTGCGCCCATACAGTGGTTTATGACCACATATGAGGTATCTGTGTACTCAGGAGAAATTGTCCAACAAATTTTAGGATCCATTTTATCCTGTTGCCCATGTAAAAATGAAAAAATTGGATGCTAAATGGAAATTTTTGTTGGAAAAATTAAAATGTCCATTTTTTCCTTCCACGTTGCTTTAGTTCCTGTGAAGCACCTGAAGGGTTTATAATCTTTTTGAATGTAGTTTTGAGTAGCTTGAGGGGTGCAGTTTTTATAATGGTGTCATTTTTGGGTATTTTCTGCCATATAGACCCCTCAAAGTGACTTCACATGTGAGGTGGTCCCTAAAAAAAATGGTTTTGTAAATTTTGCTGTAAAAATGAGAAATCGCTGGTCAACTTTTAACCCTTATAACTTCCTAACAAAAAAAAATGTTGTTCCCAAAATTGTGCTGATGTAAAGTAGACATGTGGGAAATGTTATTTATTAACTATTTTGTGTCACATAACTCTCTGGTTTAACAGAATAAAAATAAAAAATTTGAAAACTACAAAATTTTCAAAATTTTCGCCAAATTTCCATTTTTTTCACAAATAAACGCAAAAATTATTGACCTAAATTTACCACTAACATGAAGCCCAATATGTCACGAAAAAACAATCTCAGAATCGCTAGGATCCGTTGAAGCGTTCCTGAGTTATTACCTCATAAAGGGACAGTGGTCAGAATTGCAAAAAATGGCAAGGTCTTTAAGGTCAAAATATGCTGGGTCATGAAGGGGTTAATTCTGAACACGGACTTCTGAAAGGCCATTTTACACTTTGGGATGAGAGAAAAAGTGATTTTCCAGAGTTCGGATCCCTATTGATTTTAATGGGTTCAGTTTTAAGTTCAAGTTCAGGTACAGTTCGGGTAATGATAAAAAAATGAGGCTTGCGCCCAAAAGAAAATGCACAGCTCACCTCCCTGTTGATGGAGTCCTTCTCAGGAGCAAAGGATTATGCAGAGACGTCCCCGCTTCGTGTTGAAAGTTCATATAATGAAATCCAATCCAGCTCCATATGAAATCAAAAAATCCTTTATTGAATCACTTGTCAGTAGAGTTGAGCGATACTTTCCGATATCCTAAAGTATCGGAATCGGAATGGTATCGCCGATATCACTAAAATATCGGCGATACCCGATATCGATACCGGAAGTCCCATGTAAGTCTATGGGAACAAAATATCGAAATTAAAAAAAAACCATTCTTGCCTTGTTGGTTAATTGTACATGAAGGAAAACAAGAAAGAGTAATGTAGAATGTATTGGGGGAGGTTGAGGAGACATTAAAGGCATAGATGTTTGACCCAATCCAATGGAATAGCATTATTTATTTTTTTTTAGAAATACGTTCGGATTGACGAACAAATTGACAATGTTGTTAACCTTTTTCTATTTTGTCAAATATGTCTGTTTCACAACTTCCATGGTCTTCACCTTTTTAACTTTTCACACACTTTCTCCTTCATAATTTTCAGCAGCATCATCTTTCTCATCAAATTATTCTTCATCTTCACCTTATTAATCTTCTAAAACTTCTTGCTATTCATCTTTTTGTTAACATTACTTATATTGTTCTTATTAAACAGTTATTATTCTTCATATTCTACTTCTTCATCTTCTTCCTATTCATCCTTTTCATCATATTCTTATTTGTGACAGACATTCCTGTACTTGTAATCTGTAAAACTCTGAATTTTCATCCTTCCGTTCTTGCTGTCACGAAAGATTTTAATTACAACAGTATTTGTCCGCGTTCAGTTAGCCTGCAGCAGCATCAGGCATTTCCAGGGGCACCACGAGGAGGAACGGACTCACCCCCATACACTGCTTAGTCTTCTTCTGCTTAGAATTTAGAGCATATATTTTGCTCTTCATTTTGGTCTTATACTTAATGTTCTTCTGCTTTTTGATCTTCTGCTTATTGTTCTTCTGTCTCTTGTTCTGTATCTTGTAGTTTGTCTTAACCTTCTTTGTCCTGTTGGTGATGGTACAAAAGCCAATGGAAGTAACGAGGACCAGCTGACTGTGCTGGAACCCGGAGGGTCAGCAGAAGGAAAAGAGCCAATGGCACAACCGAGGACCAGCTGACGTTACTGGGACACGGTTACTAAGCAGGAGGTACCTGTGCTCCAAAGCACTACCAAGGACCAGCAGACGTTGCTGGAACTCGGATACCGACATGGAGGCACCTACGCCAAAGGCACTGCGGAGAACCAGCTGACGGTACTGGAAACCCGGATGAGTAGCAGAAGGTACAAGAGCCAATGAAAGTAACGAGGACCACTGACTGTGCTGGAACCCGGAGGGTCAGCAGAAGGAAAAGAGCCAATGGCACAACCGAGGACCAGCTGACGTTACTGGGACACGGTTACTAAGCAGGAGGTACCTGTGCTCCAAAGCACTACCAAGGACCAGCAGACGTTGCTGGAACTCGGATACCGACATGGAGGCACCTACGCCAAAGGCACTGCGGAGAACCAGCTGACGGTACTGGAACCCGGATGAGTAGCAGAAGGTACAAGAGCCAATGAAAGTAACGAGGACCAGCTGACTGTGCTGGAACCCGGAGGGTCAGCAGAAGGAAAAGAGCCAATGGCACAACCGAGGACCAGCTGACGTTACTGGGACACGGTTACTAAGCAGGAGGTACCTGTGCTCCAAAGCACTACCAAGGACCAGCAGACGTTGCTGGAACTCGGATACCGACATGGAGGCACCTACGCCAAAGGCACTGCGGAGAACCAGCTGACGGTACTGGAACCCGGATGAGTAGCAGAAGGTACAAGAGCCAATGAAAGTAACGAGGACCAGCTGACTGTGCTGGAACCCGGAGGGTCAGCAGAAGGAAAAGAGCCAATGGCACAACCGAGGACCAGCTGACGTTACTGGGACACGGTTACTAAGCAGGAGGTACCTGTGCTCCAAAA
>JARQOD010000001.1:207161200-207249439 GCA_033576555.1 Oophaga sylvatica | reverse complement strand
AAACAAACAGCAGCCACTGAAAAAAAACTGGAAAAAGCAAAAGTACAAAACACAGTGGCTGGACTAAACTGAGAGGGCAAAAGCCCCCGGAGGGGACCCTGAAGGCCCCCACAGAAGTGCAGGACAAAATGCAAAAATATAGCAAAAACACAAAATAAGAAATTGTCTTATCTGATAGCAGGAGATGCAGACACGACACAGCAGGCTACAAGGGAAACTGGAAAGAAGGATTCAGACCAGAACAATTGATCACCGGCAACCCTGATGGGAAAATGACTCCCTTACATAAGACCAATCAGTAACACCTGATTCCCAGTCCTCACAATCCTCACTAGTACCGCTTGTAACCACCAGAGGGAGCCCCTGCTCAGAACTCATCTCAAACCATTCACAACAGGGTTCCCTTCGAAAAAAAAATGGCGTGGGGTCCCCCCTATTTTTGTTAACCAGCCTGATGAAGCAGACTGCTGAGCAGTGGCGTACCGTGAATGAAGCAGACCATGCAGCTGCTATGGGGCCCGGACAGGTGAGGGGGCCCGCGACGGTCGGGTAGCTGTGCTGACACAGTACTACCAGGGGGTCGGCGGGGGGGGGAGCGCAGCTCTTCTATATACTCACCCCTCCTGGTGCGGTCTCTGCAGCCCCTGCTCTTCTCCCACGGTCTCCGACGCCTGTGTTCAGCGGTCAGGTGGTACCGCTCATTACAGTCATGAATATGCACATATTCATGACTTTAATGAGTGGTCCTGCATGACCGCTGAACACTGGCGGCGGAGACCGTGGGAGAAGAGCAAGGGCTGCAGAGACCGCGCCGGTGGAAGGGTGAGTATAAGGGATATTTACCTGTCCCGTTCCACCGTTGCTCGCTTCCTCTTGCTGCAATGTTCAGGTCAGAGGGCGCGATGACGTCGATAGTGCGCGCCGCGCCCTCTGCCTGACAATTCACTGCTGGAGGACCCGAAGACAGCGGCGCTCAGCAGTGGAGAGAGGACAGGTAAATATCTCAGGTGCCGGGGCCCTGAGCGAGCGGTGACATCGGCACCTGGTGTCACCCCCTGCTCAGGACACGGGCACCTGGCCCCCAGCGACGAGAGCTGAGTATGTCTTTTTTTTTTTGGTTGCAGCAGCTGCGGCAGCATAAGGGCCTATACTATGGAGCATCTATGGGGGCACAATCTATGGGGGCATGATCTATGGAGCATCTATGGGGGCACAATCTATGGGGGCATAATACATTTTTTTGTTTAATGTGTCCCCTCACTGTGCTGGCACTTTACATTTACAATGGCTCTGGGTTTTTTTTTTTGGGGGGGGGCCCATTCAGACTTTTGCTATGGGGCCCCATGATTTCTATGTACGCCCCTGCTGCTGAGGCATGGTATTTAAGGCTGTTAAGGAGCCAATATCCATGGACCTTGCCAGCAGCGTCGGACTGGAGTACCTTGGGCCCACCAGAGAAAAATTATTCTTGGGGCCCACCATCATACTTCCCAACCTTTGAAGAAGGGAAAGAGGGACAAAGGCTGTGGCACGCTGTGCCTGCTGCAGCAAATTTTAGGCCATGCCACGTTGCACCACAGACTGTCCAGGAGTTGGTGGATGCTTTAGTCCAGGTGTGGGAGGAGATCCCTCAGGAGACCATCCGTCGCGCTCATCAGGAGCATGCCCAGAAGTTGTAGGGAGGTCATACAGCATACCTCCCAAATTTTGAAGAAAGGAAAGAGGGTTAAAGGCTGCGGCGCGCTACGCGCGCCGCTGCAAATTTTAAGCCACGCCCCGACCACACCCATTTCACAGCTAATCACACCCATATCCTCGCCCCAACCGTACCCATGCTGATACAGCTGACCCTCCGATGACGGTTGGGAGGCCCACTGCTGGCACCGGGCCCCCCCACCGCCTGTTCAGGCCCCATAGCTTCCGGGTGGCAGAGCAGGGAGAGCGATTCTCCCTGCTCTGCCACAGAATGTAACTTTATCGGCATGCTGTGCACGCCGATACAGTTACTGTAGCGTAGCTCCGGGTGGGCCCCCTCAGAGCGCGGGGCCCGGGGCCACCGCCCCCTCTGCCCCACGACCTATCCTTTCAAATCAGGGCCCATCACGCAGGAGCTGGGGCCCAACGGAGGTTTCTCCGGTGTCCCGGTGGCTCAGTCCGACCCTGCTTGCAAGCCTGATAATACCAGGCCACAGCAGTCTGCTTATCTTTGCTGGTTAACAAAAATAGGGGATCCCGTCGAAAAAAATTGGCGTGGGGTCCCCCCTATTTTTGTTAACCAGCCAGATGAAGCAGACTGCTGAGGATTGTTTTTCAGGCTGTTAAGGAGCCAAGATCCATGGACCTTGCCAGCCTGATAATACCAGGCCACAGCAGTCTGCATATCTTGGCTGGTTAATAGTGTTGAGCGATAGTGCTCGATATCTAAAAATATCGTATCGAAATTGTATCGCCGATAGCACTAAATATCGTCGATATCCGATTTCGATACCGGAAGTCAAATGTAAGTCTATGGGAACAAAATATCGCAACTAAAAAAAACCTTTATTTCCTTGTAAACACTAAATATACACACATAGAATACATATATATATATATACGTCATTGTGACATATATATATACATATATGTATAGTTTATACACTTCTACATAGTAAAATATCCTCTGATTCAATTGCCGGGTAAAGCCGGCTTCTGTGAAAAGACAGAAGCACCCGACATGAAATGACACTTGGTGTACATAGGGTTAACCATGTCTTTTCATGTCGTTTGCAATCTGATTTGCACAAACAATTACATCAGTCTATGTGTGCAAAATTTCACACCTGTAGGGGTTAATTAAAGGTGTAAATTCGTTGTAAAAAAAACGGACTTTTTTGCTACGAATTTACACCTTTAATTAACCCCTACAGGTGTGAAATTTTGCACACTTACACTCATGTAATTGTTTGTGCAAATCAGATATCAAACTACATGAAAAGACATGGTTAACTCTATGTAAACCAAGTGTCATTTCATGTCGGGTTCTGCATTTTCACAAAAGCCGCAATTGAATTAGCGGCTATTATACTATGTAGAAGTGTATGAACTATAAATATAAATATATATATATGTGTCACAAATTCAATGACATGTATATATATATATGAGGTGTAAAATTGCTGAAAAAAAATGCGTGGGCTCCCGCTCTATTTTCGCAACCAGACAGACAAAGCCAGTGAGTGGGGGCAGATAATAATAGCCCAGAGAGGGACCATTATTTTTGGCCCCCCCGGCTACTAACATCTGCCCCAGACACCCCAGAAAGGGCAAATCTCTAATTAGATTTGCCCTTTCTGGCACTTTGCCCGTCTATTCCCATTGCCCTGTAGCGGTGGCGAATGGGTTAATAAGGGGTTAAAATGACCTTGCAATTGAAAGGTCACTTTAAGCCAGGTTAATAATTGAGAGCTGTCAATCAGACAACTATCAATTATTAATCCTATTGTATGAAAGAAAAATCAAACACACACACTTTAATAAAAAATAAGTTTAATGAAATAATCACACAGTTTTTGACAATATTTTATTTACCTGCTAAAACCATTTCCTGAAATAAAAATAAAATAATAAAGCAAAATTATTCTTACCAATCCGATGTACAGTCAGGTCCCACGGTGTAATCCATCAGAAAGGGTTAATGTTTACTGCAGGGACCGCAGCTAATGCTGCAGCCTCACAGTAAACCCCCAAATGAATGAGTTCCTCTCCTGGCTGACAGGAGAGGAAGTGGAAAGCTTAATTGATTGCTTTCCACTTTCACTTCAGGTCAGCCAGGGACACAATCAGTGACGTCAGAGGGAACTGGTTAACAAAAATAGGGGATCCCCTCGAAAAAAATTGGCGTGGGGTCCCCCCTATTTTTGTTAACCAGCCAGATGAAGCAGACCGCTGAGGCCTGGATTTTCAGGCTGTTAAGGAGCCAAGATCCATGGACCTTGCCAGCCTGATAATACCAGGCCACAGCAGTCTGCATATCTTGGCTGATTAACAAAAATAGGGGATCCCCTCGAAAAAAATTGGCGTGGGGTCCCCCTATTTTTGTTAACCAGCCAGATGAAGCAGACCGCTGAGGCCTGGTTTTTCAGGCTGGTAAGGATCCAATATCCATGGACCTTGCAAGCCTGATAATACCAGGCCACAGCAGTCTGCTTAGCTTGGCTGGTTAACAAAAATAGGGGAACCCCTCGAAAAAAAAAACGGCGTAGGGGTCCCCCTATTTTTGTTAACCAGCCAAGTAAAATGCAGACTGCTGCGGCCTGGTATTAAAAGATTGTAAAGGCCCATGGATTTTGGCCCTCAACAGCCTGATAATACCAGGCTACAGCAGCCCACATTTGGCTCATCAAAAGATGTGCCAATTGTGGCACTTTACCCGGCTCTTCCCACTTGCCCTGTAGCGGTGGCAAGCGGGGTAATAAGGGGTTAATGTCACCGTTGATTGCACGGTGACAATAAGCCCGGTTAATAATGGAGAGGTGTCAATAAGACACCGATCCATTATTAATCCCAAAGTTATTAAATGCATAAAAAAAAGACAAAGCAAGAAAAAAGTCTTTTAATGAAATAAAAGAGACAACACAGTTTTCATTTCTTTTATTACTCTCTCATTCCTGCGACGCCATCGATCTCCTGTAAAAAAGAAAAAAAAAAAACCAACAGTATACCACCTGTCCGACGCAGTCCATAACGACAGTCCCATGACGATCCAGCTCTGCTACATCGCGATGACAGGCAGAGCCTGTCATCGCGACGCAGCACAGCTGATTACCTGCTTCCCCGGCGGTGACGTCATCGGACTGACTGCTTTACGGCCGGGATTACCCAGCAGTCACTGCAGTTATCGCGAGAAACTGCATGTGACCGCCGGGGAGAAGAGGATGGCGGCCATGAAGCAGTCCAGGACGTGACCGCCGGAGATCTTCTGCCAGGTAAGTGCCGCTGACTCCTGACAGACCCGACCGACGGACACTGACAGTGACAGACCCGACCGACGGACACAGACAGTGACAGTGACAAATCCGATTCCGGTATTCGATAAGACGAAAATATCGAAACGAATTATCGAAAGGCCGATAGAGCTAATATCGGCCGATACCCGATATTTGCATTATCGTATCGCTCAACACTACTGGTTAACAAAAATAGGGGATCCCCTCGAAAAAAAATTGGCATGGGTCCCCCTATTTTTGTTAACCAGCCAGATGAAGCAGACTGCTGAGGCCTGGTTTTTCAGGCTGTTAAGGAGCCAAGATCCATGGACCTTGCCAGCCTGATAATACCAGGCCACAGCAGTCTGCATATCTTGGCTGGTTAACAAAAATAGGGGATCCCCTCGAAAAAAATTGGCGTGGGGTCCCCCCTATTTTTGTTAACCAGCCAGATGAAGCAGACTGCTGAGGCCTGGTTTTTCAGGCTGGTAAAGATCCAATATCCATGGACCTTGCCAGCCTGATAATACCAGGCCACAGCAGTCTGCTTAGCTTGGCTGGTTAACAAAAATAGGGGATCCCCTCGAAAAAAAAAACGGCGTAGGGGGTCCCCCTATTTTTGTTAACCAGCCAAGTAAAATGCAGACTGCTGCGGCCTGGTATTAAAAGACTGTCAAGGCCCATGGATTTTGGCCCTCAACAGCCTGATAATACCAGGCTGCAGCAGCCCCACATTTGGCGCATCAAAAGATGTGCCAATAGTGGCACTTTACCCGGCTCTTCCCACTTGCCCTGTAGCGGTGGCAAGTGGGGTAATAAGGGGTTAATGTCACCATTGATTGCACGGTGACAATAAGCCCGGTTAATAATGGAGAGGCGTCAATAAGACACCGATCCATTATTAATCCCAAAGTTTTTAAATGTTTAAAAAAAAGACACAGCAAGAAAAAAGTCTTTTAATGAAATAAAAGAGACAACACAGTTTTCATTAATTTTATTATACACTCATTCCTGCAACGCCATCGATCTCCTGTAAAAAAAGAAAAAAACAAACCAACAGTATACCACCTGTCCGACGCAGTCCATAGTAACGACAGTCCCACGACGATGCAGCCCTGCTACATCGGAATGCCAGGCAGAGCCTGACATCCTGGCACAGCACAGCTGATTACCTGCTTTCCCGGCGGTGACGTCATCGCACTGCTTTACGGCCGCGATTACCCGGCAGCACGTGCAGTTATCGCGAGAAACTGCATGTGACCGCCAGGGAGAAGAGGATGGCGGCCATCAAGCAGTCCAGGACGTGACCGCCGAAGATCTTCTGCCGGGTAAGTGCCGCTGACTCCTGACAGACCCGACAGACGGACACTGACAGTGACATTCCAATTCCGGTATCCGATATGACGAAAATATCGGAACTCGGAATCGGAATTCTGATACAGCCAATATCGGCCGATACCCGATATTTGCAGTATCGGAATGCTCAACCCTAGTAACCAGACATTTACATTAATCAATACATGTGTTAGGCATCGGGATTCTCCCACTGCACGGGATAGATCCCAAGACTTATCTGCCTCTGTCATCTCCCATTCGGGTTTAGCCACTGTGGGTGCTGCTCAGCATAGACGTCAGTCGCAGCGTCTTGCTCAGGCTCATGGTGTACGATTGGTTACTGCTGGCTCTCCAGCCAAGTTCTTAGTGACCAGTCATATTTAGGTGCAGCCTGGAAATCTGGAGTCTAAGTCCAGAGATCACCTTACTGGACATGTCCGTGATGTGCTGTCTTCCTATTGGTGGTCGGATGCCATCTGCTCTCTTGATGTGGCAGCTCTGGATTGGCCCGCAGGCAATGTCTCAGCTGACTGGTGTGAGTGTTTGGGGTGGAGCTTTATGTATAAAAGGCTTTCAATGGCACCGGCAGAAGTGCTAGTATCATTTATGGTTAGTGTGTGTGGGTGGATACGTCACCTCTCTGTCTGCACATGTGTGTGTTAGCTAACGTCTTAGGCAGGGTTTTTGGCCCAGCTTGGCTTAGCATCTGTTTTGGCCACATGTGCAGTTCGCACGGGTCAGTCTCAGGGCAAGATTCAACCATAAGAGCTTTGCTCCCCTGTGAGTTCTACAGGGTTTTCCCCTTGCATCTTTTTGAGTTTTTCCTTTAACTCAGAATCTGTGTCGGCCATGTGTGCGATTGGCACGGGTCAGTTACAGAGCCAGCTCAACCCTTTACCTCTAATCACTCTGTGAAGCTAACAGAGCTGTGTATAGTGCACACTGTTTTACTGCGTGGAGTTAACACAGTCGTACTAGAGTATGCTTTATATTTATTTCCGCCATTGTACATACTAGCAGTAGTTTAGATCTCTGCACGGTAGACCCCGTTTTGCGATCGCACCTTATTTTTGTTTTATACTTGGTGCAATTCACCAACCCTAACAGTATACTAACATCATGTAATGGCAGACTAGCAGGTTGTCTTCTCTTTATCTTTAGTGGACGACTACAGCCATGGATCTTACCATGGTAGCTGCACAAGCAGTCAGCAAAGCCGCCATTATGGTTTCTGCTTCGAAGACTGCTACATCTTTTTCATATTTCCCGCTGCCCAAGAACTTCCTGGGGAGCAGCAAGTCTTGCTGTGAACCAGTGCTTAATTCAATATTCCAAAAACAGGCAGCACTCCTTAGATTAGTAGTAATTGTGGATTTTTATTAGACCCACATCTCAGGGCAACGTTTCGGCTCAAATGAGCCTTCCTCCAGCAGTGTCAAAAACACAGGTGTGGGTATTTATAGTCTCATTGTATAACAAACACTTTACATCCAATTCACATATTTTTACATCTCATTCACTCGTCATAAGTCAAATTCATGTAAAGATAGTAAGGACAAATGAGCATTATATTGAGCTCTGATAGATCAATAATATTTCTACATTGATATTCCATATATTCAAATAATTGGTGCTCAAGAAAACATTAACTGCAGCTGTGACTGCCATATGAATATTAATCGCCATTAAGTACTCACTGAGGGGGCTGAGCGTTGCACCTCATGGAGGATGCCATGAACGCTTTCCAGGGCATACACAGATACCACTGCGCATGTCCAGAGTATACTATCATGTGATCTCACGTTCTCGACCAATCCTGAGATGTGGGTCTAATAAAAATCCACAATTACTACTAATCTAAGGAGTGCTGCCTGTTTTTGGAATATTGAAGTTGGCAAGTATTGGATCTCTGCTGAAGAGGATTTGCACCCAAAATTATAGTGTATACTATGATGCTCCATTTTTTCTAAAGCAGTGCTTAATTCAGCTAAAGCAGGCCAAGGTGGGATTTGTGGTGTCACTGTTGACAGACAGGGCCTTGGAGTGGGCTAAGCCGCTTTGGGAGCATAATGACCAGGTGGTTCAGAGTGCCTCTCGCTTTCTAGGTGCTCTGAAACTGGTCTTTTTGGGTCTTCCGGTTACCCATGACGCCGCACTGCAACTCTTGGCGTTAACCCAGGGCTCTTCCATGGCCAGTCAGTTTGCCATCCAGTTTCGGACTTTAGCTTCTGAGTTGGAGTGCCAGAAAAGGTCCTGATTCCTGTATTCTGGAGGGGTCTGGAGGGGTCTTGCTGGTCATGTACAGGATGCTTTGCCACTAGAGAGATTCCATCAACACTGGAAGACTTAATTTTTGTGTCCACTCGCATCGATCTTCGACATGCTGAACAAAGATTAGAGCGAGCCCTGTGTAGACAAAGAGTTTGGTTAGCCCCAAACTATGCCAATCCTTGAAAATCTCCAGCTCAGATGAGCAAGCTGGTGGAGTCCATAGAGGTGTCTCGGGGGAACCTAAATCCTGTCCCGTACGTCCATGGCAGATCTGTTTCGTTTGTGGGCAGGCTGGTCATTACGCCAATGGTGTCTCAGGCGTCAGGGACGGCCACATCTAGTGGCTATCAGAGGAGATTCACTAGATACGGCAGATGTGTCCTCCAAATTAACCTTCAAGGTGTCTCTTTCCTATGGGTCGACTACTCACACTACAGAGGCTTGCGTGGATTCCAGGTCTGAGGGCAATTTTCTGTCTTCCATCTTCACTCAACGGCACACAATTCCCTTAGTGATGCTCCTAAAGCCAATTACCATCAGGGTGGTTAATGGATCCGTCTTTCCTACCCAGATTCCTCATCAAACTATTCCACTTACCCTCATGATGTCTCCACAACATCAGGAGATAATTTCCTTTTTAATCATCTCTGATGGCATGGATGAGGTACTTCTGGGCATTAATTGGTTGCACTGCCATTCACCACATATCAATTGGGCAACAGGGAGCTGACAGGGATGGAGTAGTTTGTGTGAAGGACAGTGCTTTAGGGCTCAAGTTCAGGTTGGGTCATCTGAGGTATATACTGATCTAACCTCCCTGCCTAAGCACTACTGGCAATATGCCGACTTGTTCTCCAAAAAGGCCGCGGAGACTCTTCCTCCTCATTAACCCTATGATTGCCCCATAGACCTCATTCCTTGCAAGAGCCTCTTCGTGGGCGCGTCTATCCTTTGTCTCTCCCGGAGATGGAGGCTTTATCCGAGTTCATCAGGGAGAATTTGGCAAGGGGTTTTATCAGGAAGTCAGTGTCTCCTGCTGGGGCTGGTTTCTTCTTTGTCCAGAAGAAGGACAGAGAATTACGTCCTTGTATTGATTATAGGGGTTTGAAAGCCATCACTATCAAAAATAAATATCCTGGACTTCCGGGAGGCGGAGCCAAGGAATGGCAGCTTTTTAGCAGAGTTCCCCCCTGGTCTACTCTCATCTGTGGCCATCCCTCAGTTTGTGAGAGGAGAAACATCTTTAATCAGCGGGGGGAATACCTGGACAGGGGGCTCGTCTGTCGAGTCTGCCTATTCAGGCTCCTCGGAAGGCTCCAGGCGCAGGAGACGCCGTGCAGCGTGGTACAGGCCGCAGGCCAGCTGTGAAGTTAGAGGGACTTGCACAGATAAGTGGTCCCGAGATAACAAGCGACCACCCGCCGGGAGTGAAAAAATAAACAGTGAAGCCCTGAAGATCTGGCTGTTATCGCATCTAGGGCCAGAGGAGGTGAGTGCAGTGGCAATAGGGGGAGGGTTAACTACAACAGACACCATCTCCCTGCCACAGCCCTCAGCAGTATCCCTGCACTACAGGCTTGTTTTAAGTTGCTGACCATCCTGTAAGAGGTGACAGAAACAATAAAGTACTCAGGGTCTGTCTGATAGAGGATTAACCCCTGAGGCCCTGCTACAGAGCTCAAATAAATCAGCCTAAGAAATCACAAGGGGATTACCTTAGAGACTACACACAATACAGGAGGACAGTTACTATTGTCTTTATTAACCCTTTGGCAACAGTGTAACCTGGTGAAGTCCTCACTCAGTGACACATTAATCTGTTTAAAACTTAGAGGATTATATTTGTCCTCTCTGACTTTCAAGGTTACTTAACCTCTATAAATAAAGGTAAACAGCAAGAGACTAATATTCTATACGCTCCACATAGGAGCTACATGCTACATAGCAGATTCTAATGTAACGTTTCTTAACTGAGACATCACCGCCTTCTATCTTCTCACCAATATCGCTGAACATGGATAAATTTGTGGGCAAACAAACTAAAGGAGGCCGTGCCTCTTCTCAAAACCAACAAGGCTCATCCTCGCTTAAATCTATCTCTGATACCAGTAGCGAGACTTCTCATTCAATAGCGGATGCCATCATGGAATGCCTTATGCCGGAAATAGACTCTAGATTCGCCACTAGGGTTGAGCATTCCGATACTGCAAATATCGGGTATCGGCCGATATTGGCTGTATCGGAATTCCGATTCCGAGTTCCGATATTTTCGTCATATCGGATACCGGAATCGGGATGTCACTGTCACTGTCAGTGTCCGTCTGTCGGGTCTGTCAGGAGTCAGCGGCACTTACACGGCAGAAGATCTCCGGCGGTCACATCCCGGACTGCTTAATGGCCGCCATCCTCTTCTCCCTGGCGGTCACATGCAGTTTCTCGCGATAACTGCAGTGACTGCTGGGTAATCGCGGCCGTAAAGCAGTCCGATGACGTCACCACCGGGGAAGCAGGTAATCAGCTGTGCTGCGTTGCAATGACAGGCTGTGCCTGTCATTGCGATGTAGCAGAGCTGGATCGTCGTGGGACTGTCGTTATGGACTGCGTCGGACAGGTGGTATACTGTTGGTTTGTTTTTTTTATTTTTTTACAGGAGATCGATGGCGTCGCAGGAATGAGAGAGTAATAAAAAAAATGAAAACTGTGTTGTCTCTTTTATTTCATTAAAAGACTTTTTTCTTGCTGTGTCTTTTTTTTACACATTTAAAAACTTTGGGATTAATAATGGATCGGTGTCTTATTGACGCCTCTCCATTATTAACCGGGCTTATTGTCACCGTGCAATCAACGGTGACATTAACCCATTATTACCCCACTTGCCACCGCTACAGGGCAGTGGGAAGAGCCGGGTAAAGTGCCACAATTGGCACATCTTTTGATGCGCCAAATGTGGGGCTGCTGTAGCCTGGTATTATCAGGCTGTTGAGGGCCAAAATCCATGGGCCTTGACAGTCTTTTAATACCAGGCCGCAGCAGTCTGCATTTTACTTGGCTGGTTAACAAAAATAGGGGGACCCCTACGCCGTTTTTTTTTCGAGGGGATCCCCTATTTTTGTTAACCAGCCAAGCTAAGCAGACTGCTGTGGCCTGGTATTATCAGGCTTGCAAGGTCCATGGATATTGGATCCTTACCAGCCTGAAAAACCAGGCCTCAGCGGTCTGCTTCATCTGGCTGGTTAACAAAAATAGGGGGGACCCCACGCCAATTTTTTTCGAGGGGATCCCCTATTTTTGTTAATCAGCCAAGATATGCAGACTGCTGTGGCCTGGTATTATCAGGCTGGCAAGGTCCATGGATCTTGGCTCCTTAACAGCCTGAAAATCCAGGCCTCAGCGGTCTGCTTCATCTGGCTGGTTAACAAAAATAGGGGGGACCCCACGCCATTTTTTTTTCGAAGGGAACCCCTATTTTTGTTAATCAGTTCCCTCTGACGTCACTGATGGTGTCCCTGGCTGACCTGAAGTGAAAGTGGAAAGCAATCAATTAAGCTTTCCACTTCCTCTCCTGTCAGCCAGGAGAGGAGCTCATTCATTTGGGGGTTTACTGTGAGGCTGCAGCATTAGCTGCGGTCCCTGCAGTAAACATTAACCCTTTCTGAAGGATTACACCGTGGGACCTGACTGTGCATCGGATTGGTAAGAATAATTTTGCTTTATTATTTTATTTTTATTACAGGAAATGGTTTTAGCAGGTAAATAAAATATGGTCAAAAACTGTGTGATTATTTCATTAAACTTCTTTTTTATTAAAGTGTGTGTGTTTGATTTTTCTTTCATACAATAGGATTAATAATTGATAGTTGTCTAATTGACAGCTCTCAATTATTAACCTGGCTTAAAGTGACCTTTCAATTGCAAGGTCATTTTAACCCCTTATTAACCCATTCGCCACGCTACAGGGCAATGGGAATAGACGGGCAAAGTGCCAGAAAGGGCAAATCTAATTAGAGATTTGCCCTTTCTGGGGTGTCTGGGGGCAGATGTTAAGTAGCCGGGGGGGGCCAAAAAAAATGGTCCCTCTCTGGGCTATTATTATCTGCCCCCACTCACTGGCTTTGTCTGTCTGGCTGCGAAAATAGGGCGGGAGCCCACGCATTTTTTTTCAGCAATTTTACACCTCATATATATATATACATGTCATTGAATTTGTGACACATATATATATATATTTATATTTATAGTTCATACACTTCTACATAGTATAATAGCCGCTAATTCAATTGCCGGCTTTTGTGAAAATGCAGAACCCGACATGAAATGACACTTGGTGTACATAGGGTTAACCATGTCTTTTCATGTAGTTTGATATCTGATTTGCACAAACAATTACATGAGTGTAAGTGTGCAAAATTTCACACCTGTAGGGGTTAATTAAAGGTGTAAATTCGTAGCAAAAATGTCAGTTTTTTTTACAACGAATTTACACCTTTAATTAACCCCTACAGGTGTGAAATTTTGCACACATAGACTGATGTAATTGTTTGTGCAAATCAGATAGCAAACGACATGAAAAGACATGGTTAACCCTATGTACACCAAGTGTCATTTCATGTCGGGTGCTTCTGTCTTTTCACAGAAGCCGGCTTTACCCGGCAATTGAATCAGAGGATATTTTACTATGTAGAAGTGTATAAACTATACATATATGTATATATATATGTCACAATGACATGTATATATATATAATATATATATATATATATATATATTAAATGTATTCTATGTGTGTATATTTAGTGTTTACAAGGAAAGAAAGAGGTTTTTTTAGTTGCTATATTTTGTTCCCATAGACTTACATGGGACTTCCGGTATCGGTATCGGGTATCGCCGATATTTTAATGGTATCGGCGATACCATTCCGATTCCGATACTTTTGGATATCGGAAAGTATCGCTCAACTCTATTCGCCACTCTTCAAACCTCAATAGACTCTATAAATTCACAAGTTAATAGTCAGGGCACTCGCCTGGATGAGGCTGAACAACGTATCTTTGATCTGGAGGATTTTACCAGGGAAATGGCAGAACGTCTAGAGGGAAAAGATAAAGTCGTCACAGAGCTTCAATCCAAAGTGGACGACTTAGAAAACCGATCTAGACGCAATAACTTGAAACTGATAGGACTACGTGAGTCCATACATCCCTCTGAATTGCTAAAATTAACATCTGAGTGGCTGCCGGGAGCCTTGGACATTTAACTAACATCCGGTACAATGGCGGTTGAGAGAGCACACAGAATAGGCCCGCAGAGGGGAAAAGACAATGACAGACCCAGACTGGTGATATTCAAGGTCCTTGATTTTCAAGACAAAATTGTTTACTCACTGCTTACAGGAAGAAAGCGCACCTATCCTACGAAGGGCACAAAGTTCTGATGTTTCAGGACTATTCAGCCATGGTGACGACCAGACGCAGGGCCTTCAACCCGGTGTGTAAGTTGCTGGCTGACAAAAACATTAGGTTCGACCTACAATATCCAGCGATACTGCGCTTCAATCTATCTGGGAAAAACTGGGCTTTCGACGACCCGGTGAAGGCTCTGGAGGTTGTCCGGGATACTTCCCAGCCACCATGAGCAAGATCCAGAGTGGCTTACTCAGTGACAATACCATGAATCACATAAGGTGATGTCAACTGACATCTGTTTGTTATGTTGTTGTTTTTTGCTGTATTTTTACCTCTGCATCTAACGTTGGGATGCGGGTTTAAGGGAAATGTTGAATATGGCACACAGTTACAAATTTTGTGGGAGGGGGAGGTTTTTTGGGGAGAGGGTCTCTGCATTCGACTTCAGGTAATCAATAATCCAGGGATTCTAATGCCTACTCGCTGGGATAGTCAGGGATCCCATTATTATGTAACGGTTACATATAATCGCATTTCCCGCAATGGAGTGGGTTAATGATAGAAATCAATAGGCAAAAAATGAAAAAATGTCCGCTGTGACATCTCTCCTTTGGTGTTCCTGCAATGTCAATGGCCTAAATTCCCGGGTCAAAAGGAAAAAAAATTTAAATTATCTGCATCGAGAAAATTTTCATATTGTACTTTTGCAGGAGACACACTGGGTGAAGGGCAACCATCAGGTGTTTTCTAGCAAAAAATTTATGTTATGTGCAGAAGCTTCTTTTACTAAAAAACAGAGGGGTGTTGCTATTATGATAAACAGAAATATTGACCATGAGATAGTGGATGTGTTAGAAGATTCTTCAGGGAGGTTTGTCTGCGTTAAGCTGGTTATAGAGGGGACAACCTACAGTGTTATTAATATTTATGCGCCAAATTGTCGGATCCATTCTTTCGGGCTAATGTGCTAAAACAAATCACAGGATGGGACACCTCCCATATGATTGTGGGTGGCGATTTTAATGAGGTGCATGACATCGAGATGGATATTTCTAATTCTCAATCTCCTCATATACCTACGCAGGGGAGACTAATACAATCTTTTTTAGATCACTTGGGATTGTTGGATGTCTGGAGAGTGCAACACCCTGTTGAGAGAGATTACTCTCACTATTCACATGTTCATAATTCCCATGCTAGAATTGACTACTGGTTGTTGGGTCCCTCACTCATGCCAAGAATCACACATACCAAAATTCTGGACGTGCACATCTCAGATCATGCACCGATAACGTTCAGCCTAAAACTAACTAACCCAATCTATTTTCATAGGAAATGGAGGTTCCCGTCATACCTATATCATTCAGATGATTTAAAAAAATTCATACAATTCTCATGGGATACGTACAAATCTGATAACCAAATACATTGTGAAACACCAATCCTTTTCTGGGATACCTCTAAAGCAGTGTTGAGAGGGCAAATAATTGCGTATATATGTCATAAAAAAAAACAGTTGCAGGAGCGGACCCTGGCAGCAGAGGGCTTTAACCTTAGCATATAAAAACTTTAAGCTTAATAATTCACCCCTCACGAAAAAACATTATATCGAGGCAAAGGAATCGGCGGATGCACTAGCTCATGATTGGGCCACTTATAGTATTGATCTTCAAAAGCACAAATTTTTTAAATGGGGCAACAAACCTGGCAAATTATTTGCATCTCTTACTAGACCATACAGAAAGGCCACAAGGATTCACAAAATTCGGACCAAAGAGGGCAGAGTGTTGAAAGAGAATGAGGAGATTGTAGAGGAATTTAGATCATTTTTTGGTTCCCTGTACAAAGCGGAGAAGAGAGAGGGGGACAATATTCTAAACTTTATGCAAATGGAGGTGGCACCTTTATTAACAGAGGAACACAGGGAAATCCTTAATGCTCCTATATCCCCTTCAGAAGTCATCCAAACTATCAGCTCCTTGAAGCTCTCTAAATCTCCTGGCTCTGATGGGTATAGTAATGAATTTTACAAAATATTGGGAGGCAGTATAGGGACACATCTTTGTGAAGTCTTTAATCAGTTGGTTCGATCAGGGCAGCTCCCGGACCGTTTCAAAGAAGCAGACATAATAGTGCTCCCCAAATCGGGCAAAGATCCTTCACTAGTGGAAGGATATAGACCAATCTCGCTTTTAAACTCCGACTTTAAAATTTTCACTAAAATACTAGCAAATAGAGTGCAAAAAATAATCCCCAACCTGATATTGACTCAACAAATTGGGTTTGTCCACGGTAAATCCATAACATACAACATACGGACGGCTTTGGGAGCTATCTCCTAAGGAAAATCTCATGGCTGTTTAGAGTCTATTGTGGTCAGCCTGGATGCTGACAAAGCGTTTGACAGGGTTGCATGGGATTATCTCCTCGACATCCTGGAGTTTAGAAACTTTGGTCCATGGTTCTGTGAGGCGATAAAGTTGTTATATAAAAACCCAGTGTCCAGGCTGGCCATAAATGGTATACTCTCTTCCACATTTGAAATCCAGAGAGGAACGCGTCAGGGCTGCCCCTTGTCGCTCTTACTTTTTAACCTTGCTTTAGATCCTTTACTTATAACTCTCCAAAATTCTTCAATATACAGGGGCATAGAGGTAGGTTCCACCTCACTCAAAATTGCGGTATTTGCCGACGATATACTCCTATTCATCTCCAATCCCAATGCGGCAATACCAGTTATCATGGAGGCCCTAAATCATTTTGGCAAATGCTCAGGCTTTAAAATAAATTATAATAAATCAGAGGCCCTGGCTCTGTTTGAGCAAGGGAAATTAACCCCTTCAAGACCCAGCCTATTTTGACCTTAAAGACCTTGCCATTTTTTGCAATTCTGACCAGTGTCCCTTTATGAGGTAATAACTCAGGAACGCTTCAACGGATCCTAGCGATTCTGAGATTGTTTTTTCGTGACATATTGGGCTTCATGTTAGTGGTAAATTTAGGTAGATAATTTTTGCGTTTATTTGTGAAAAAAATGGAAATTTGGCGAAAATTCTGAAAATTTTGTAATTTTCAAATTTTTAATTTTTATTCTGTTAAACCAGAGATTTATGTGGCACAAAATAGTTAATAAATAACATTTCCCGCATGTCTACTTTACATCAGCACAATTTTGGGAACAACATTTTTTTTGTTAGGAAGTTATAAGGGTTAAAAGTTGACCAGCGATTTCTCATTTTTACAGCAAAATTTACAAAACCATTTTTTTTAGGGACCACCTCACATTTCAAGTCACTTTGAGGGGTCTATATGGCAGAAAATACCCAAAAGTGACACCTTTATAAAAACTGCACCCCTCAAGCTACTCAAAACTACATTCAAGAAGATTATTAACCCTTCAGGTGCTTCACAGGAACTAAAGCAATGTGGAAGGATAAAATGGACATTTTAATTTTTCCAACAAAAATTTTCTTTTAGCATAAATTTTTTCATTTTTACATGGGCATCAGGATAAAATGGATCCTAAAATTTGTTGGGCAATTTCTCCTGAGTACACAGATACCTCATATGTGGTCATAAACCACTGTATGGGCGCACGGCAGGGCTCAGAAGGGAAGGAGCGCCATTTGACTTTTTGAATGGAAAATATGCTGGAATATTTAGCGGTTGCCATGTCGCATTTGGAGAGTTCCTGTGTGCCTAAACATTGGAGCTCCCCCACAAGTGACCCCATTTTGGAAACTTGACCCCCTAAGGAACTTATCTAGATGCATAGTGATCACTTTGAACCCCCAGGTGCTTCACAAATTGATCTGTAAAAAAAAGAAAATACTTTTTTTTCACAAAAAATTTCTTTTAGCCTCAGTTTTTTCATTTTCACATGGGCAACAGTATAAATTGGATCCTAAAATTTGTTGGGCAATTTCTCCTGAGTACACAGATACTTCATATGTGGTCATAAACCACTGTTTGGGCGCACGGCAGGGCTCAGAAGGGAAGGAGGGCCATTTGACTTTTTGAATGGAAAATATGCTGGAATATTTAGCGGTTGCCATGTCGCATTTGGAGAGTCCCTGTGTGCCTAAACATTGGAGCTCCCCCACAAGTGACCCCATTTTGGAAACTAGACCCCCTAAGGAACTTATCTAGATGCATAGTGAGCACTTTGAACCCCCAGGTGCTTCACAAATTGATCCGTAAAAAAAAGAAAGTACTTTTTTTTCACAAAAATTTTCTTTTAGCCTCAGTTTTTTCATTTTCACATGGGCAACAGTATAAATTGGATCCTAAAATTTGTTGGGCAATTTCTCCTGAGTACACAGATACCTCATATGTGGTCATAAACCACTGTTTGGGCGCACGGCAGGGCTCAGAAGGGAAGGAGCGCCATTTGACTTTTTGAATGGAAAATATGCTGGAATATTTAGCGGTTGCCATGTCGCATTTGGAGAGTCCCTGTGTGCCTAAACATTGGAGCTCCCCCACAAGTGACCCCATTTTGGAAACTAGACCCCTAAGGAACTTATATAGATGCATAGTGAGCACTTTGAACCCACAGGTGCTTCACAAATTGATCCGTAAATAAAAGAAAGTACTTTTTTTCACAAAAATGTTCTTTTAGCCTCAGTTATTTTCATTTTCACATGGGCAACAGTATAAATTGGATCCTAAAATTTGTTGGGCAATTTCTCCTGAGTACACAGATACCTCATATGTGGTCATAAACCACTGTTTGGGCGCACTGCAGGGCTCAGAAGGGAAGGAGCGCCATTTGACTTTTTGAATGGAAAATATGCTGGAATATTTAGTGGTTGCCATGTCGCATTTGGAGAGTTCCTGTGTGCCTAAACATTGGAGCTCCCCCACAAGTGACCCAATTTTGGAAACTAGACGCCCTAAGGAACTTATCTAGATGCATAGTAAGCACTTTGAACCCCCAGGTGCTTCACAGAAGTTTATAACGCAGAGCCGTGAAAATAAAAAATCATTTTTTTTTCTCAAAAAATGATTTTTTAGCCCACTGTTTTTTATTTTCACAATGGTTACAGGAGAAATTGGACCCCAAAAGTTGTTGTCCAGTTTCTCCTGAGTACGCTAGTACCCCATATGTGGGGGGGAACTACTGTTTGGGCACACGTCAGGGCTCGGAAGGGATGTAGTGACGCTTTGAAATGCCGACTTGATGGAATGGTCTGCGAGCATCTTGTTACGTTTGCAGAGCCCCTGATGTGCCTAAACAGTAGAAACTCCCCACAAGTGACCCCATTTTGGAAACTAGACCCGGCAAAGAACTTATCTAGATGTGTGGTGAGCACTTTGAACCCCCAAGGGCTACACAGAAGTTTATAACGCCCGGGCATGAAAATAAAAAAATCATATTTTTTCCACAATCAGGATCTTTTAGTCCCCAATTTTTTTATTTTCCCAAGGGTAACATGAGAAATTAGACCCCAAAAGTTGTTGTCCAATTTGTCCTGAGTATGCTGATATCCCATATGTGGGAGAAAACTACTGTATGGGCACACGTCGGGGCTCGGATGGGAAGTAGTGACGTTTTGAAATGCCCACTTGATGGAATGGTCTTCGGGCGTCATGTTACGTTTGCAGAGTCCCTGATGTGCCTAAACAGTAGAAACTCCCCACAAGTGACCCCATTTTGGAAACTAGATCCCCCAAGGAACTCCTATAGTTGTGTGATAAGCACTTTGAATCTACAAGTCCTTCACAGAAGTTTATAACGCAGAGCCGTGAAAATATAAAATCATTTTTTTCCACAAAAATAATTTTTAGTCCCCAATTTTTTTTCCCAATGTTAACATGAGAAATTAGAACCCCCAAAGTTGTTGTGCAATTTTTCCCGAGTACGCAGATACCTCATATGTGGGGATAAACCACTGTTTGGGCATACGTCGGGGCTTGGAATAAAGGGAGCACTGTTTGACTTTTTGAACGCAAAATTTGCAGGAATCAATGGTGGCGCCATGTCGCGTATGGAGACCCCCTGATGTGCCTAAATAGTGGAAACCCCTCAATTCTAACTCCAACCCTAACCCCTACACACACCTAACCCTAATACAAACCCTAATCATAACCCTAACCCCAACACACCCCTAACCCTAATCCCCACTCTAACCATAAACCTAACTACAAGCCTAACCCTAATTCCAACCCTAACCCTAATTCCAACCCTAACCCAAATTCCAACCCTAACCGTAATTCTAACCTTAACCCTAATGCTAACCCTAACCCTAGTTCTAACCCTAAGGCTGGGTTCATATTGCGTTTTACCAGCCCGTTCAACACGTAGCGTTGACCGGCTGGTAACGGTATAGCATAACGCGATTGCGTTATGCTATACCCGCTAGCGCAGATGAATCAGCAGATAATCCGCCGCGGATCAGCAGCGAAATCCGCCACGGATCCGCAGCGAAAACAGTCGCGGATCCGCAGCGAAATCAGTCGCGGATCAGCAGAGAAATCCGCCGCGGATCAGCAGCGAAATCAGCCGCGGATCTGCAGCGAATCAGCAGCGACATCCACCGCGGATCAGCAGCGAAATCCGCCGCGGATCAGCAGCGAAATCCGCCGCGGATCAGCAGCGAAATCAGCCGCGGATCAGCAGCGAAATCAGCCGCGGATCCGCAGCGAATCAGCAGCGAAATCAGCCGTGGATCCGCAGCGAATCAGCAGCGAAATCCGCCGCGGATCAGCAGCAAAATCCGCCGCGGATCAGCAGCAAAATCAGCCGCGGATCAGCAGCGAAATCAGCCGCGGATCAGCAGCGAAATCCGCTGCGGATCCGCAGCGAATCAGCAGCAAAATCAGTCGCGGATCAGCAGCGAAATCAGCCGCGGATTCGCAGCGAAATCCGCCACACGTTGCGGATTTTGCTGCGGATCCGCGGCGGATTTCGCTGCGCATCCGCGGCTGATTTGCTGCTGATCCGCTGCGGATCAGCAGCGAAATCCGCGGCGGATCCGCAGCAAAATACGCCACGGATCCGCAACAAAATCCGCAACGTGTGCACAGGGCCTAATAGGAAAAAAAAAAAATCTTTATTTTTTTTATTTGTCCCTACCTATGATAAAGGGGGGGTTCATTTACTTTTTTTATTTTGATCACTGTGACAGTTTATCACAGTGATCAAAATAAATTTTTGGACACTGGGGGGCGCACTGCGCATGCGCCGGCCGGCGGGCGCACTGCGCATGCACCGGCCGGCGGGCGCACTGCGCATGCGCCCGCCATTTTCCAAGATGGCGGCGCCCATGAAGAGTCCCGGGCGGACGCCGGGACCGATTCAGGGACATCGGTGGATCGGGAGAGGTGAGTAGGGTGGTCGGAAGGTTAGGGGGGGATCGGAAGGTGGGGGCACCGGAGCAAAGGAGGAGGGAGCTGTTAGTGACGGCGGTGACCGATCGCTGCCATCTTTCGGTGGCGGCGGCCGATCGCTGACGTGACTACGTGTGGGGGGGTCAGGTCTCAGTGTCCAGCCATGGCAGATGCTATTGCAGCATCGGCCATGGCTGGATTGTAATATTTCACCAATTAGATTGGTGAAATATTACACATTGCTCTGATTGGCTGTTTCACTTTTAACAGCCAATCAGAGCGATCGTGGCCACGGGGGGGTTAAGCCAACCCCCCTGTGGTGAAGCACAAAGGGTCCTGTAACTGCGGGTCGGGTGACCTTTGAGTGACCCCGGTCTCCCGGCCCGCAGGAACGCGATCCTTTCATGACACAGGGTATGCGTCATAGGTCGGATTGGCACCGACTTTCATGACGCATACGCTGTGTCAAAGGTCGGGAAGGGGTTAAATAACGGACACTTCCTTTCCAATGGAGCACATCATCTATCAAATATTTGGGTATCCACCTCCCGGCAGATTTGGCGTCCTTATACCACATTAATATTAGACCCCTAATTACGTCCATATTTAACCTTCTAAACTCCTGGAAACACTTTACTTTGTCTTTTTCCGGAAGATGTAATTTAATTAAGATGATAATATTTTCAAAACTATTGTATATTTTCCAAACACTACCTATTTTGTTGACACGTGCTGATGTTAAAACTCTAAACACTGCTTTTAGGAGTTTTATTTGGGGAGACAAAAAGCGTACACGCATAGGTCTAATCAAACTACAAGCCTCAAAGGAGGAGGGTGGCATCAATTTCCCAGACATTGCAAAGTACAATCTAGCAGCAAATCTCAGATACACCATTGAATGGTTAAGAAGAGGTAGCTCACATTTCGCAAACGTACTTTTATACCAACAATTATGTCCCCATGTCTCCTTACCAGCATTACTACATATGGCCAACGATGAGCTGGATCGTCGTGGGACACTCGTTACTATGGACTGCGTCGGACAGGTGGTATACTGCTGTTTTTTTTTTTTCATTTTTTTACAGGCGATCGATGGCGTCGCAGGATGAGACTGTAATAAAAGTAATGAAAACTGTGTTGTTTTTTTTATTAAATTAAAAAACTTTTTTATGAACATTCACCCGTCCGGGTACATCAACAATTTAACTATTTACATACAGGGACCCTGTCCGGGTTATTTATAATTCTTTGGCAGGGGTGTTCCAGGTACCACCTGGTACTCTTCTGATGCTTGCCAAACATCCGAGACACCAAGGACCACCAGGACCTGATGACGTTGTGTGGCCTGTACAGTCAAGTCGTGACCCGCTATTTGTGTCTGTGTGGCCACCTCTTTCATTTCCCTCCGGGTCTGGAGCCCTATGTCCCGGACTGAACGAACCCCAGGGGGCCTAACAGGCGCCGGGTACGGGCCAGATATCATTATCATGTCTGTTATGTTACGGTAGCTGAGGAGTGCAGGTAAAAAGGAAATACACCAGAGCAGTTGGAATCTATGAGATTGCAGTACCCTGACTAACCACCGCAACTAGAGGCAGCCGTGGAGCGTTCCTACGATGGTCCTAGACGCCTCGTCACAGCCTGAGAAACTAACTACACCTAAAGATAGAAATAGGAAAGCTATCTGCCCCGGAGCAGAACCCCAAAGATAATAGAAAGCCCCCGAACATGTAATGGCGGTTAGACAAGAGGAAATACTGACACAGAAAGAAAATAGTATGAGCAAACGCTGGGGCCCAAACTATCTAAATAGAAAAGGACAGGAAGGGTACTTACTGCAATCCCAGAAAACCCTGAAAAACACCAACTCTACTAATTTCAAAATCACCTGAGATCACACGACCTCTACCACCTAAATTAGTTCTCTGGTGTAACAAAAACAGCAGCCACTGAAAAAACTGCAAAAAGCAAAAGTACAAAACACAGTGGCTGGACTAAACTGAGAGGTCAAAAGCCCCCGGAGGGGACCCAGAAGGCCCCCACAGAAGTGCAGGACAAAATGCAAAAATATAGCAAAAACACAAAATAAGAAATTGTCTTATCTGATAGCAGGAGATGCAGAAACGACACAGCAGGCTACAAGGGAAACTGGAAAGAAGGATTCAGACCAGAACAATTGATCACCGGCAACCCTGATGGGAAAATGATTCCCTTAAATAAGACCAATCAGTAACACCTGATTCCCAATCCTCACTAGTACCGCTTGTAACCACCAGAGGGAGCCTCTGCTCAGAACTCATCTCAAACCCATTCACAACAGTACCCCCCCTTGAGGAGGGTCACCGAACCCTTATTTGAGCAACCAGGTCGGTCAGGATGAGTTCTATGATACGCACGGATAAGTCTCCTAGCATGGATGTCCGAAGCAAACACCCAAGAATTATCTTCCTGACCATAACCTCTCCATTTAACCAAATACTGGAGTCTTCGTCTAGAAAAACGAGAATCCAATATTTTCTCAACCACATACTCCAGATTGCCCTCAACCAAAACAGGGTCAGGAGGCACAGCAGCAGGAACCACTGGCTCAACAAACCTCTTCAACAAGGACTTGTGGAACACGTTATGGATCTTAAATGTCCCTGGAAGAAGCAAACGAAAAGAAACAGGATTAATAATCTCCATGATCTTATAAGGTCCAATGAACCTAGGCTTAAATTTAGGAGATGCTACTCTCATAGGAATATTCTTTTAGGACAACCAGACCAAGTCCCCCACTTTAAACCGAGGACCATCAGTCCTATGCCGGTTAGCAAACCGCTGGGCCTTCTCCTGAGAGAGGGACAACCTCTCCACTACCTGGTCCCAAATCTGCTGCATACGCTCAACAACAGAGTCAACACCTGGACAGACAGAAGCCTCCGTCTGTCCTGAAGAAAATCGAGGGTGAAACCCAGAATTACAGAAAAACGGAGACATCAAAGTGGCAGAGCTAGCCCTATTATTAAGAGCAAACTCAGCCAAAGGCAAAAAAGAGACCCAGTCATCCTGATCAGCAGACACAAAGCATCTTAGATAAGTCTCCAATGTCTGGTTTGTTCTCTCAGTTTGACCATTGGTCTGAGGATGAAATGCCGAGGAGAAAGACAATTGAACACCCAGTTTAGAACAAAAAGTCCTCCAAAATCTGGAAACAAACTGGACTCCTCTGTCAGACACAATGTTCTCAGGAATGCCGTGTAAACGAACCACGTGCTGAAGGAACAACGGCACCAATTCAGAGGAGGAAGGCAACTTAGGTAATGGCACAAGATGTATCATTTTGGAAAACCTATCACAAATTACCCAGATGGTGGTCATTCTCTGAGAAACAGGAAGATCGGAAATGAAATCCATAGAGATATGGGTCCATGGTCTCTTGGGCACAGGCAATGGCATCAACAAACCACTAGAGCGAGAGCAAGGCTTGGAGCGAGAGCAAGTCCCGCAGGACTGCACAAATTCCCTGACATCGCGAGACAAGGTAGGCCACCAAAAGGACCGACTAACCAAGTCTCTGGTACAAAAATTCCGGGATGCCCAGCCAATGCGGAACAATGAATCTCAGACATCACACTCTTTTTCCATTGGTCCGGGACAAACAATTTTCCAACAGGGCAGCGCTCGGGCCTATCCTCCTGACACCCTCCAGAGCAAGTCTCAAATTAGGCGAGATGGCGGAAAGAACTACACCCTCCTTCAAAATAACAGAGGGATCAGATAGCTCAGGAGAGTCCGCAAGGAAACTCCTCGAGAGGGCATCCGCCTTAACATTCTTAGTGCCAGGAAGAAAGGAAACCACAAAATTAAAACGTGTGAAAAACAAGGCCCACCTGGCCTGTCTAGGATTGAGTCGCTTGGCAGATTCCAGATAGACCAGATTCTTATGGTCCGTAAGGACCACCACTGATGTTTGGCTCCCTCCAGCCAATGTCTCCACTCTTCAAAAGCCCACTTCATGGCCAATAACTCCCGATTACCCACGTCATAATTACGTTCAGTAGGAGAAAATTTTCGAGAGAAAAAGGCACAAGGGTTACTTTTAGAGGTCTCTGGATCTTTTTGGGACAAAACGGCACCTGCCCCAATTTCAGAGGCATCAACCTCCACCTGAAATGGCAGAGAAACATCAGGCTGCCGTAGAACAGGAGCAGAAGTGAATCTCTGCTTAAGTTCCTGAAACGCAGAGACTGCCTCAGGAGGCCAATTCACCACATCAGAACCCTTTCTGGTCAAATCAGTTAATGGTTTAACAATAACAGAGAAATTACCAATAAATTTACGATAAAAATTGGCAAAACCCAAAAATCTCTGAAGAGCCTTTAATGAAGTAGGTTGGACCCAATCACAGATGGCCTGAACCTTGACCGGGTCCATTTCAATAACAGATGGGGACAAAATGAATCCCAGAAATGAGATCTTCTGTACGCCAAAAAGACACTTTGATCCCTTCACATACAGAGCATTCTCTCTCAAAATCTGGAATACAGTTCGAACATGTTTCACATGAGAGTCCCAGTCATTAGAAAAAATCAAGATATCATCCAAATAAACAATCAGAAACTTGTCCACAAAATCCCTGAAAATGTCATTCATGAAGGACTGGAAGACGGAAGGAGCATTAGTGAGCCCAAAGGGCATCACAAGGTACTCAAAATGCCCTTCAGGGGTGTTAAATGCCGTCTTCCATTCATCCCCGTGCTTAATGCGAATAAGGTTATACGCCCCCCTGAGGTCAAGCTTGGTAAACCAAGTAGCGTTTTTCACCCTGGAAAACAGGTCAGAAATCAAGGGTAACGGGTATTGATATTTCACAGTAATATTGTTCAAGAGACGATAATCAATACACGGCCTTAATGAACCATCTTTTTTGGCCACAAAGAAAAAACCGGCACCTAAGGGTGAAGAGGATGGTCTGATATGACCCTTCTCCAATGATTCCTTGATATAAGACCGCATAGCGTCATGTTCAGGTACAGACAAGTTAAAAAGGCGACCCTTAGGGAATTTACTACCTGGCACTAATTCAATAGCGCAGTCATAGCTCCTATGGGGAGGTAAGGATGCAGATTTACTTTCGCTAAACACATCAAAAAAATCAAACAAAAAGTCAGGAACATCCTCAGCCTGGGGGGAGGCAGAAAAAACAGGAGTGTTGGTATTAACACATTGGCAGCCCCAACTGGTTACAGACACAGATTTCCAATCCAAAACAGGATTATGAGACTGTAACCAAGGGAAACCCAGCACGATAATGTCATGCAGATTATATAGAACCAAAAATTTGCAGCACTCCTGGTGATAGGTTCAACCCTCATTATCACCTGAGTAGAAAACTGGGGTTTATTCTCAGCCAAAGGGGTAGAATCGATCCCCAGTAGGGGAATAGACTTCTGTAGGGTATCAAGGGAAATCCACAACGTTTAGCAAAATCATAATCCATCAGGTTAATAGCTGCTCCAGAATCAACGAAAGCCTGAGCAGAAAATGAGGACAGAGAGCATATCAGAGTGACAGTTAATAAAAACTTAGTCTGAACACTACCCAAGACAACTGAGCGTGCAAAACGTCTTCCCCGCTTAGGGCAGACTGAAATAGCATGAGAGGCATCACCACAGTAGAAACATAACCCATTGCGCTTTCGAAACTCATGACGCTGTGCCCCAGACACCACTCCATCACACTGCATGGGCTCAGCAGCTGGCTCACAAGGCAACACCACTCCACGCATACTTCTCCGCTCACGCAAACGTCTGTCAATTTGAATCGCTAATGACATAGAATCATTGAGACCAGAGGGGACAGGGAATCCCACCATAACATCCTTTACATTATCCGACAGACCCTTCCGGAAAAGGGCCGCCAAAGCGTCGTCATTCCATTTGGTCAGGACTGCCCACCTACGGAATCTCTGACAGTATAACTCAGCGTCATCAAGTCCCTGATTTAATGCCAACAAGGCTTTTTCAGCTTGATCAGTGACATTAGGCTCATCGTACAATAACCCCAAAGCCTGAAAAAATGCATTAACATCACTCAAAACAGGATCCCCAGGTGTGAGGGAAAAAGCCCAATCCTGAGGATCGCCGCGCAGGAGAGAGATGACAATTTGAACCTGCTGCGCTGCGTTTCCTGAGGACTTAGATTTTAAGGCAAGAAACAATTTACAATTATTTTTGAAATTCTGAAACTTAGCTCGATCCCCTGAAAACAAATCTGGCATGGGGATCCTAGGTTCCACAACAGGCAACCTAGCAAGATATGCAGCAATACTCCGAACCTCAGTGGCAAGCTGATCCACACGGCCAGACAACTGTGCAAACTCCATTGGGAGAAAAGATCCTCCCCAGCACCCAGAGATACAGAGGGAAAAAAAAAAAAAAAAAAATGCAACAAACAGAAAAATATCTCTGACAACTTTTCTTCCTTCAAAATATTTTTCCCTTCTGTGAGTACCATACAATTTTTATGGCCGGTGATACTGTTATGTTACGGTAGCTGAGGAGTGCAGGTAAAAAGGAAATACACCAGAGCAGTTGGAATCTATGAGATTGCAGTACCCTGACTAACCACCGCAACTAGAGGCAGCCGTGGAGCGTTCCTACGATGGTCCTAGACGCCTCGTCACAGCCTGAGAAACTAACTACACCTAAAGATAGAAATAGGAAAGCTATCTGCCCGGAGCAGAACCCCAAAGATAATAGAAAGCCCCCAAACATGTAATGGCGGTTAGACAAGAGGAAATACTGACACAGAAAGAAAATAGTATGAGCAAACGCTGGGGCCCAAACTATCTAAATAGAAAAGGACAGGAAGGGTACTTACTGCAATCCCAGAAAACCCTGAAAAACACCAACTCTACTAATTTCAAAATCACCTGAGATCACACGACCTCTACCACCTAAATTAGTTCTCTGGTGTAACAAAAACAGCAGCCACTGAAAAAACTGCAAAAAGCAAAAGTACAAAACACAGTGGCTGGACTAAACTGAGAGGGCAAAAGCCCCCGGAGGGGACCCAGAAGGCCCCCACAGAAGTGCAGGACAAAATGCAAAAATATAGCAAAAACACAAAATAAGAAATTGTCTTATCTGATAGCAGGAGATGCAGAAACGACACAGCAGGCTACAAGGGAAACTGGAAAGAAGGATTCAGACCAGAACAATTGATCACCGGCAACCCTGATGGGAAAATGATTCCCTTAAATAAGACCAATCAGTAACACCTGATTCCCAATCCTCACTAGTACCGCTTGTAACCACCAGAGGGAGCCTCTGCTCAGAACTCATCTCAAACCCATTCACAACACATGTCCATAGCTGGGGCTGCTGAGGAGACCACTGAGGGAGGCTGGGGAGATTTACGGCGTGGGGTGGGCACTTGTGCAGAGGCCTGGATGTGGGAGGCTGAAGGCTCCGAGGGTCTCACAGGTTCCTGACACTCTGGGGACCAGGGGTCGCACCTGGTGACATTTAGGGCATACCATCCATTGTAACCCCAGTGTCGGGTGTAAGTTACCAAGTCTCCTGGCAACAGGTCCCTCCCCGGGTGTCCTTCTGGGAGGTGAGTCTCCACGTCCCGCCGGGTCACAAACACTTCTAAATAAAGTCCAGGCTCCTGGATGAAGCCCCAACTAGCTTTCAATTTAAAGCTCCGTACTGCACCCTTACGCCGCGGCTCCATCAGGGTTCCTTTATCTTTTCTCATCCGGTCCTTATCTGCCCGGTCCTTCTTGATGTGACGTTGGCGAAGCTTCTGGGATTCGCGCTGCTCCCTTTGTCTATCGGCTTCTCTCTCCCGACGTCTCCACTCTTCCTCCTGACGCCGGTTGTAATTCTCCTCCACCAGCATCTCCATGTCTCCACCATCAAACTGCAGCTTACGATGTCCGGTTTGCGGCAGCTCTCCTGGCGCCCGACAGTCCTGGCGGCGCTCACCTGCGGAGGAAGCAGCCGGCTCTGGAACAGATGACAGTCGGGGCTCCGGTACAGACAGGTAGACCTCTGGTGCCTGCGCGGCCTCCTCCATGAGGACGGGTGTCGCTTCTTCTGTCTCAGCGACGGGGGCAGACAGCGGGATCTGGGGTGCTGCCGGTGCAGCGTTTTTTGCAGGAACGGGTGCCTCCACTGCGACAACGTCAACCGGATCACATTGCAAGGGCTGGGATGCCGGCACGGACTCCTCTACTAGAACGGGTGCCTCACCATCCGGTACAGACACTTCAGGTAAGAGGGATTGGCGCCGCTCCAAGTTTAGTTTTAGGGCACGCCAGCTGGCTTCCATCCTGGCGACCTCCTCCCGGTGCCGGGCCAGGCCTCTTAGGGTATCCTCCGCTTCTTGCAGCGTAGGAGGGTTTCCAGGCCGGGTGCCCAACGGTGGTTCCGTGGCGATCGGGTCGCTTCCGTGGGGGGAGAGCTCTGACTGCTCCATCCCTTCACACTTCTGCTCGTGTCCATTAGCCATCTCTGCCAAGTCACATGTGTCATTAGCATCTGGAAAGGGCCCCTCTTTTGTAGTGAGGCGGGACCTTCGTGTTAGTTTCCGCACACTGAGGAGGATGAGGAGGCGGAACTCAAGAGCTGTGGGGCACGATCTTACATTGCAGTACCATTTAGAGTGGTAGCCATCGTTTTCGCGCCACTGAGTGAGTGTACACCCACGAAGAGCACGCGCCCTTCTTCTTCACCAGTGCCTCGTCGTGACGTAGATATGACGGAAAAATGGCAAATACATTCTCTGATGATTTTAGCAATTCTCAAGCACAAAACCCGTTCAATTCAGGCACCCAGGACTTGCCTATAGCGAGCTACAGAATCCTGTTCGTGACGCCCAAGTTGAGTCGCACAGAGCCAGAGGTTTTGGGGGTACTCGGCACCGAGCCCGTCGACTTCTATGGGGTATGTCACGGCTTTGCCCGGCAATTGAATCAGAGTCTATTTTACTATGTAGAAGTGTATAAACTATAAATATATGTATATATATATATGTCACAATGACATGTATATATATATATGTATTCTATGTGTGTATATTTTGTGTTTACAACGAAAGAAAGTGTTTTTTTTAGTTGCGATATTTTGTTCCCATAGACTTACATGGGACTTCCGGTATCGGAATCGGATATCGACGATATTTAGTGATATCGGCGATACCATTCCGATCCGATATTTTTAGATATCGAGCAGTATCGCTCAACACTAGTCACAATGACATGTATATATATATATAATATATATATATATATATATATATATATGTATTCTATCTGTGTATATTTAGTGTTTACAAGGAAAGAAAAGGTTTTTTTTAGTTCCGATATTTCTGTCCCATAGACTTGCATTGGATTTCAGGTATCGGAATCGTGTATCGCCGATACTTTTTGGGTATCGGCATACCCATTCCGATCCGATACTTCTTGATATCGGGAAGTATCGCTCAACTCTAGTGTAGAGTCTTTGAACTCTTGAGCGCCAATTCTCTTTACACCAAACTGAAGAAGTGTGTGTTCGAGCAGGAGTCCTTACCATTTCTAGGATATATTATTTTGGCCAAGGGTTTGGCTATGGACCCAGCCAAGCAGGGTTCGGTATTGAACTGGCAGGAGCCTCATTGCCTTAAAGCGGCGCAGCGCTTTAAGGGATTTATCAATTACTATTGCGAGTTCATTCCCCATTTCTCTACCTTAGCAGCACCGCTGTTAGCCCTCACCAAGAAGGGAGCTAATCGTAGGCAATGGTCGTAGGAGGTCTCAAGGCCATTACCTCCCTAAAGTCCCATTTTTCTAGGGCGCCAGTTCTACATCGGCCCGATGTGGATAAGCCATTCATCCTGGAGGTGGACTCCTCTTCCATTGGTGCTAGAGCAGTCCTGTTTCAGAAGGATGCTCAAGATCGGAAACATCCTTGTTTCTTATTCTCCAAGACCTTCTCACCAGTGGAGAAAAATTATTTAATTGGAGACAGGGAGTTGCTGGCCATGAAACTAGCCTTCTCGGAGAGTAGACACCTCCTGGAGGGAGCTCGGCATCCCTTTAAGGTCTTCACAGACCACAAAAACCTCCTTTACCTGCAGACTTACCATCGGCTGAATTCTCGCAGGGACAGGTAGTCCTTATTCTTCTCCCGGTTTAATTTCACCATCCATTTTCTCTTCTGGGGAGAAGAATTTGTGCGCCCATGCCCTGTTCCATTCAGTGGTCTCTTCTGAGGATGGGGACGAGCCACGCCTAATAGTCCCGGTGTCGCTAGAGCAGGAACCTCCTGGCAAATCTTATGTACCACCTAATCTGCAGCCAAAGGTTCTCTCATGGGCACACAATTCCAAGTTAGGTGGGAATTTAGGCATCAAGAGGACCACTGAGCTTCTTGCGAGGTCTTATTGGTGGCCTCGGATGGTGTGAGATGTGAGGGATTACATCCAAGCCTGTGTCTCGTGTGATAGGAATTGACCTTTCAGGCAGAGAACATTGGGTTTGCTCCATCCCTTGCCACTGGCAGATAGGCCCTGGGAGATGGTTTGGATGGACTTTATTGTGGACCTGCCTATGTCCCGTAATAATAAAGTTATTTGGGTCATCACTGACTATTTTTTTTAAAATGTGGCATCTGGTTCCTCTTCCGCGCATACCATCTGCATGAGCCTTGGCGGTATTATTCATCAAACACATTTTCCACCTTCATGGGATGCCTGACAAAATTGTCAGCGACCGGGGTCCCCAGTTAGCGTCTCGTTTCTGGAGGGAGCTTTGTCGCCTGCTAATTATAGAGCTCAATCTGTCCTCTGCATACCATCCTGAGATGAATGGGCTGGTGGAGAGGACCAATCAGACTCTGATCACATATCTTTGGCATTTTGTGTCCGCCAGGCATGACAACTGGGTGTCTCTGCTGCCATGGGAGAAGTTTGCCTTAAATAATTCCGTCTCTGATTCCACAGGGCAGACCCCTTTTCTCCTAAATTACGGTCAGTCTCCACGTGTCCAAGTGCCCATGCCATCTCGTCTTCCGACCAGAGGGTTGTACACTGGGCATTGGAGGCTCGTGACATCTGGGACCACACGCAGGATGCAATTAGAGTTTCTAAGGAGAAAATGAGGGCTTCCGCCGACGCGCATCATGGTCCCGCTCCAGTCTTTGCCCCTGAAGATTTAGTGTGGCTATCAGCTCCTAACATCAGGCAGCATGTAGAGTCCACTAAATTTGCTTCCTGCTACCCAGGTCCTTTTAAGGTCCTTGAGCATGTGAATCCTGTAATCTATCACCTCAGTCTTCCACCGCATTTAAACATCACCGACACTATTCATGTGTCTCTTTAAAACCCGTGTTTATGACCTGGTCTTCTGGGACTCCTATGGATGTCCAAACATCCTTGGACAATTCTGAGGTTAACGCTATTGTAGGCTCCAAGGTGAAAACTTTTTTTTTGGTCGACTGGAAGGGTCATGGACTGGAGGATAGGACATGGGAGCCTATTGAGCACATTCGTGCCCCTAGACTGATTGCAGCCTTCGAGCGTGGTGAATGTCACTGGGGAGGGGATGCTAGCGGGGGATAATGTTAGGAGCTGTGATTCTTCCACAGCACAGGATAGATCCCAAGCCTTATCTGCCTCTGCGGTCTTCCATTCGGGCTTTGCTGCTGCGGGTGCTGCTCAGCATAGACGTCAATCCCAGCGTCTTGCACAGGTTCGTGGTGTACACTTGGTTACTGCTGGCTCTCCAGCCAATTCTTTAGTAACCAGTTATATTCAGGTGCAGCTTGGAACTATGGAGTTTAAGTCCGGGGATCACCTTACTGGGCATGTCAGTAATGTGGCGTCTTCCTATTGGTGGTCGGACGCCATCTGCACTGGTGATGTGGCAGCTCCGGATTGGCCCGTGGGCAATGTCTCAACCAACTGGGCGTGAGTGTTTGAGGTGGAGCCTTATGTATAAAAGGATTTCCATGGTGCCCGTGGGTGCGCTAGTATCATTTATGGTTGACTTTTGTGAGTGGATACACTGCCACTCTGTCTACACGTTTGTGTGTTAGCTACCATCTTAGGCAGGGTTTTGGCCCGCTTGGCTTAGCACCTGTTTTGGCCACGTGTGTGGCTAGCACGGGTTAGTCTCCGTGCAAGACCCAACCATAAGAGCTTTGCTCCCCTGTGAGTTCTACAGGGTTTTTCCCTTGCGTCTTTTTGAGTTTTTTCTTTGACTCAGCATCTGACTCGGCCACATGTGCGATTGGCACAGGTAAATTACAGAGCGAGCTCAACCCTTTAGCTCTAATCACTCTGTGAAGCTAACAGTGGGTATTGTTATACTACATGGAATTAACGCAGTCGTACTTGGGTACACTCTGGTTAGTTTCGCCAATGTACATACTAGCAGCATGGTGGACCCCGGGTTGCAATCGCACCTTATTATTATTTTATACTTGGTGCAATCCACCAACCCTAACAACATGAAACCCCAAAATTAATATAGAGATTTTAATTGAAGAGTTCCTTGATGCAACATTTTATTATTTAACCAAATTTATGTATTACTGATTGTTGTATATCACTTATGTATTCTGCACTGCTTTACAAACATTGACAATACTTACTAGGGCTCACAATCTAAATTTGATATTAGTTTGCTGTTGGAGAGTGGGAGCAAACCAGAATACAGTAATACTGAGACTGCACTTTCTCAGGCATTTACCTTGAGCCCTGATTCCATGTGCTTCTGGCTATCAGATTGGACCAGTGTCATAAACTGGCACAGTTTTCTATTAACCTAATGTCATCTCCAGCCATTATTGTAAGGTAAGAGAAAGTATTCAGTAGGTTCAGTGGCTTTTTCAAGCCAAAGCAGACCATTTTATCAGTCACAAGAATGGATGACCTTAACATCTGCTTGCCTGATTGTATCTCTTCTACACAAATCTGCTGCCACCAGTGCCAATGTCCCACTCTCAGATAGGCATCTACTCCGTGTTCATCATGTCATCTGTACTGTAGTAGTGCTGCTGCTTTGACTGTCATTGGTGGTTTTATACTGTTAGTTACACATCTCCTAGCGTGCCCCGTTCTAAGCCTCTAGTATTCAGCTTCTGCCATTGCCACTGCACATCCACTCCTGACTGTTCACAGAGTTTTACAGTACTAGACAGCACTTCTACTAAAAAATATACTTTCTTGATGGTACACAAAATTGAAACAGCTCCCAAAATAGGGTTATTTTTTTTAAAGGCTTGTAACAAACGATTTGCTTCGTTACTTTGAAAATATCAGCTTGTTCCTGCTTCCTATTATTGTATAAATTTTAGTCACCTTGATAAAAATGCCATTGAAAATGTTTAATTTTTTTGTCAAGTTAAGCAGCTATTTTTTGTTCAGCTTCAAAACAGCACACCTATATCTCTCCCTAAATAAATGGATAATTTTTGGGTGGTAAGTGAAAAACTACCACTTATTTTACCAAAGGAAAAGCTTTCGTTACTCCCCAAACTAGGAAAAATATTGTGTTAGGCGTCAGCTGGATTTGAACCTGGATCTGGAAGCATCAGTGGTCCCCCATCCAGGTTAGATGCTGCTTAGCTTCACCATCAATCCCAACACCTAGCCAGTACAAGAGAGTACAAGCTGTCACCAGGGTCTTTGTTAATAGTAGCCTTAAGCATAGGTTACAGAAGGAGACAGGGCTGTTATAACCTAGCCAGTACAAGAGAGTACAAGCTGTCACCAGGGTCTTTGTTAATAGTAGCCTTAAGCATAGGTTACAGAAGGAGACAGGGCTGTTATAGCCTAAGTCCAGAAATGCCTGCACTGAGCATGTCCGTGACATGGCGAACCATGAGTGGTGGTTAATGTCAGCTGATCCTCTGACCTGGCATCGCCTGATTGGTCACGGATGACGTCATCCGTGATGCGAATGATGAGATGGCTGGGGCGAAGCTTAGCCCTTAAATAACTTGTCTGTCCGTGGCGCGGCACGGTCAGATCATACTAAAATAGGCAGTGCTCATGTTTGGACGTACCAGAATCTGGGCTCCACGTGCTCTCTAGCTTGGCTCTCCGGGACCTGCCGATGCCAGAGTTCGCTCGGCTAATTAGCACAGGTCCTTTAGGAAGGTTTAGCTTATGCCAGGCAGATAGCCAATGTGGCGCAGTCTTGCTACGAATATAGGGTAGCTATACACCCTGAGCAGACTGCGGGGCGCGTAACCTGTGCATCGCCTGCCAAGCTGAACAGAGAGATTCTCAGTCCGGTCTCACTCCGGCTTGTAGCACGTACACCAGGCGTTAGTCGCACACACTTCCTAGCGGCAGTCACGTAGCTTTTGTGCAGTCAACAGGGCTACGTCTATACCAGCTTGCAGCACATAGTGCAAACCTAATATCTGCAAGTAGCTTCTGTGCCATTAACAGGGCTACATCTACGCCAGTCGATAGCACATCTCCCTTAGTGTGAAGTAACACAGGCGAGATGTAATATTATATTTATGTTGTCAGTTCTACCCTCATACCCAAGGGGTGTTCAGCAGCAGTGAATATAACTGCATCGCGGACCCGTCTTCGGTAGCAATCCATTATTCAATAAAGTTGTTGCAACCGAGCGCATAACATATTGTATCACAGCTCGTTACAAGCCCTGGATTTTTTAATTTGTACTTCTATTGTATTAACAATAGCAAGGAAGGCATCTACACCCAAAAAGTGATACTTTTTAAACATTTTTCCAATTTAAGTAGCCTAAAAAGTCTGATATTGCTGTGCATCTATTTTCCACTTGCTAGATAAGTTGAGGTTATTTAGACATTCATAAGCCTGTGTATTCATTAAAGGACTCAAAAGGGGTTCAACACAGTCCTAGGAGAGTATAATAAATAAACCTTTTTAGCAATTAAAGGTGTCACAGTATAGTGATTTGCTGCAAATTTATTAGCTGTGAATCAAATTTTAGAGGAAAATTTGACAAAGCTTGCACATTTGAATTTTTATTATTATTATTTATTATACATTTATATAGCGCCATTTATTCCATGGCGCTTTACATATGAAAAGGGAAAATATAGACAGGTACAATAAACATGTGCTAGACAAGGGACACACAAGTACAGAAGGAGAGAGGACCCTGCCCGCAAGGGCTCACAGTCTACAGGGATGCGGGAGGATACACTAGGAAAGGGTAGAGCTGGTCGTGCGATTGTTCAGTAGACAGAGGATCATTGCAGGCTGTAGGCTTGTCGGAACAGGTGGGTCTTCAGGTTCTTCTTGAAGGTTTCCATTGTTGGTGAAAGTCTGATGTTTTGCGGCAGGGAATTCCAGAGAATGGGGGAAGCCCGGGAGAAGTCTTGTATGCAGTTGTGGGAAGAGAAGAGATGAAGGGGGAGTCGAGAAGGAGATCTTGAGAGGATCGAAGGTTGCGTGTGGGTAAGTAGCGGGAGACCATGTCACAGATGTATTTAGGAGAAAGGTTGTGGATGGCTTTGTATGTCATGGTTAGGGTTTTGAACTGGAGCCTCTGGGCAATAGGAAGCCAGTGAAGGACCTGGTATAGGGGGGAGGCTGGGAAATAGCGGGGAGACAGGTGGATTAGTCGGGCAGCAGAGTGTAGGATGGACTGGAGTGGTGCCAGAGTGCTAGAGGGGAGGCCAGACAGTAGGAGGTTGCAGTAGTAGAGGCGGGAGATGATAAGGGCGTGCACTAGTGGTTTTGTGGTTTCATGGTTGAGGAATGTCCGGATCCAGGAAATAATTTTGAGTTTGAGGCGGCAGGAGGTGGCTAGGGCTTGGATATGTGGTTTGAAAGAGAGGGCAGAGTCGAGGATTACCCCAAGGCACCGAGCATGCGGGACTGGGGAAAGCGAGCAGCCATTGACATTGATGGATAGGTCTGGTGAAGGGGTAGAATTAGGTGAGGGAAAGATGATGAATTCTGTTTTGTCCATGTTCAGTTTGAGAAAGCGAGCAGAAAAGAAGGCTGAGATAGCAGACAGACACTGTGGGATTTTAGTCAGTAGGGAGGTGAGGTCAGGTCCAGATAGGTAGATCTGCGTGTCATCAGCGTAGAGGTGATACTGCAAGCCGTGGGATTCTATGCGCTGTCCCAGGCCGAAGGTGTAGATGAAAAGAGTAGGGGTCCTAGGACTGAGCCTTGAGGAACATCGACAGACGGGGCGAGGTGAGGAAGTGGTGTGTGAGAGGGAGACACTAAATGTTCAATCTGTTAGGTATGATGAGATCCAGGATAGGGCCAAGTCTGTGATGCCAAGAGATGAGAGAACCTGTAGCAGGAGGGAATGGTCCACGGTGTCGAAGGCAGAAGACAGGTCCAGGAGAAAGAGGACAGAGTAGTGTCGCTTGCTCTTGGCGGTTAGCAGGTCGTTAGTGACTTTAGTTAAAATTTCAATCTGCTCATTTCTTCTAGTAGTATAAAATTGTATTATTGTTTCTACAGCTAAAAGAAGAGATGTCTTTATATAATTTACCATATTACCATTAATAAAACCATAATCAACAAAATGTAATCTAGTCACCACAATATACAATGGACCATAAGACGCACCACAAATTTTCAGAAGGCATATAGGGAAAAAAAATAAGGTGTCAAATGGGGGTCCATCTTACAGTCTGAATTCAACTTACCGGGGGTATCGGCACAAGAGGAGGAGTGGTCACAGGGGAGTGTGATCACAGGGGTTGTTCGGTAGTCCTGGCTGGTGCAGTGGCCTCCATAAAATCCCACCCAAGGCTGCTGCGGCGATGGTGTTCTGTGGTGCAGAAGGGCACCAGCGGCATTTTGCGACAGGTGCGGTGGTTTTGCAGCGGTGGTGCTCTCCGGTGCGGTGGCCGTGCTCTGGGGTGCGGCGGCATATTGTGAAAGCCCGGAGGCCCCCGCAGATCCATTGCTGCGATGCGGTGGCCTCTGGGAAAATGGCCACGGGGGGCGCATGCTCAGATTCATATCTCGGCAATGAGATCTCATTGCTGAGATCTCAATCTGAGCATGCGCCGCCCCCAATGGCCATTTTCATGGAGGCCACTGCATCGCAGCAATGGATCTGTGGGGGGTCTCCGGGCTTTCACTACATGCCAGCAGAGCCCTGCTGTTCTGTCCACTTATGTGCAGCAAGTTAACTCTTGGCGTAGTACTGGTTATTACCACTAGATGTCATTAGTGTTCCCAATTGTCTTGTTTCAGGTTTCAGGGATGTTTCCCCTTTAATTGAGCAATGTGTTCTGGTTAAGAACTGCTCCCTTAGCTTCCCGAGGAAATCTAGTCATTCAGACATATTCTCCCAGCCTTTCTGAAGAGTTCACATGTGTCTTGCTCTCTGTAAATCATTGCTTCTGTCAAGCGGATTCCGGTGAGCGTTTATCACAGTTATGTGTAGTGCTACGTATCTGCGTTAGTTAGCCATAATTCATCCCGTGATAGGTGCATATACTTCAGCTTGTTGTAATGTATTTGCACTGCATGTAATTCATCCCTGTTCAGTGAGTGTAATGCTGGCAGCTTAAGTTGTTTAGATAATGTCTGATAGCATCCTGTATTGCTGCTGCTGTTATCTGCAAGAATTGACATGTTATACTGTCTTTTCTCTTATAGTTTTTACTCGATCTCATTCACTACTGTGTTCACCAATTTCCTCCACTATCTCATCTGTTATCATCTTCCATTGCTGTTCACATCATCTCAATAAATATAAAATTAAACACCCATACAGTCTTTTACCGGGAGTGGATGAAGGGTTTAGCAGTATGCTGGAAGCCACACAGTCTTACGTGTAAGAAGGCAGAACAGTAAAAATGGAACTGTCGGTCGCAGGCGGTGGTTACACAGGCTATACGTGACCGCTATCACCCAGACTGCACCGCATACGGGTATTACAGCAGCCACCATTCAGCCTCAGAGCGTAAGAGCACAGTGCTCACTAAAAACTGACCGCCGATCCCACGCAGTGATTGCATAGACTGTATGGGACCGCTACCACCCAAACTGCTCTGCATACGGGTATCACAGCAGCCTCCATACAGCCGCAGAACGTTACTGCAGCCCGCCAATAAGTGCTACATCATTCCCGCAATGCATAGACTCATTTTTCCGCCAAAATACTCCGCAGAACGCAGCAAAGCTCACCATGTCTCAAAACAGCACACTCACGAGCAAGCTCCAACAGGTCGTCATTAGCAGAGCTCGCTGCTGTCGCCCATGCTGAAGCAGAGGCAGCCAAAGCAAGATCCTCCTTCGCCGAAAGAGAGATGCATCTAAAGCTGAGGTAGGCGGAGCAAGATGCAGATAGTGCACGTTTGCAAGCAGAGAGAGGCCGAAACCGCACGCCTGCAAGCTGAAACTACACATTTGCAAGTAGAGAGAGACCCAAACCAAACTCCTGCAAGCTGAAACTGCACATTTGCAAGCAGAGAGAGAAGCGGAAACTGCATGTTTGCGAGCAGAGCTAGAAAAACTTGCGGCAGACAAAGAGACAGCAGCTACAATTGCTAAAGCAGAGTATTTGGAAGCCATGAAGGATCCTGATTATGAGAGACGCAGCAACTTTCCCGGACCAGATCTAGAACAGCAAGATCCAGCGCAGTGCGTCGCAGGGTACGTCCGTCAACATTCCGGCATCGATGACAGCCCTGAAGCACCACATCGACCAGCCTACGCCGGTTACCAGTGATCCAACCCCGAAAACAAGGAGTCATCCAGCACAGAGATGACAACCACGGAGGCTGTTCCACTGAGCAGAAGGTACAGCTTACACCCCGCCTTAAAGAGACACCTTCTTCACCGAGAAGGTACTGCACAGACTATACAAATTCAGAAGCGTCTCACAGGTATGGTGATACACCACACACTAGACATGACTATAACTCACCAGCTCATGCCGGCACTGACCGAGCCACCATGGACTTTGCAAAGTTCCTTGCCCGCCAAGAACTGGTTACAAAAGGACTTGTAAAGTTCACTGATAAACCCGAGAACTATAGGTCATGGCGAGCCTCGTTCCGGAACGCCTTTCATGGTCTAGACCTTTCTAGTAGTGAGAATTTAGATCTCCAAGTAAAGTTGCTCGGAAGTGAGTAGGTCGAGGATGCCAAAATAGTAAGAGACATTTTTATAAGGCATATGGGACAGTACAGTCATGGACAAAAGTTTTGAGAATGACACAAATATTAATTTTTACAAAGTCTACTGCTTCACTTTTTATAATGGCAATTTGCATATACTCCAGAATGTTATAAAGAGTGATCAGCTTAACTGCAATTACTTGCAAAGTCAATATTTGGCTAGAAAATGAACTTTATCCCCAAAACACATTTCAACATCATTGCAGCCGTGCCTTAAAAGGACCAGCTAACCTCTTTTCAGTGATTGCTCCATTAACACAGGTGTGGGTGTTGATGAGGACATGGCTGGAGATCAATCTGTCATGATTAAGTAAGAATGACACCACTGGACACTTTAAAAGGAGGCTGGTGCTTGGCATCATTGTTTCTCTTCTGTTAACCATGGTTATCTCTAAAGAAACACGTGCAGTCATCATTGCAAATGCACAAAAATGGCCTAACAGGGAAGAGTATCGCAGCTAGAAAGATTGCACCTCAGTCAACAATCTATTGCATCATCAAGAACTTCAAGGAGAGAGGTTCCATTGTTGCCAAAAAGGCTCCAGGGCGCCCAAGAAAGACCAGCAAGCGCCAGGATCATCTCTTAAAAGTGTTTCAGCTGTGGGATCGGGCTACCAGCAGTGCAGAGCTTGCTCAGAAATGGCAGCAGGCAGGTGTGAGTGCATCTGCACGCACTGTGAGGCAAGGCCTGGTCTCAAGGAGGGCAGCAAAGAAGCCACTTCTCTCCAGAAAAAACATCATGGACAGACTGATATTCTGCAAAAGGTACAGGCAGTGGACTGCTGAGGACTGGGGTAAAGTTATTTTCTCTGATGAATCCCCTTTTCGATTGTTTGGGACATCAGGAAAACGCCTCATTCGGAGAAGACAAGGTGAGCGCTACCACCAGTCTTGTCTCATGCCAACTGTTAAGCATCCTGAAACCATTCATGTGTGGGGTTGCTTCTCAGCCAAGGGAATCGGCTCTCTCACAGTCTTGCCTTAAAACACAGCCATGAATAAAGAATGGTACCAGAATGTCCTTCAAGATCAACTTCTCCCAACCCTCCAAGAGCAGTTTGGCGATCAACAATGCCTTTTCCAGCATGATGGAGCACCTTGCCATAAAGCAAAGGTGATAACTAAATGGCTCAGGGAACAAAACATAGAGATTTTGGGTCCATGGCCTGGAAACTCCCCAGATCTTAATCCCATTGAGAACTTGTGGTCAATCATCAAGAGACAGGTGGACAAACAAAAACCTAAAAATTCTGACAAAATGAAAACAGTGATTGTGCAAGAATGGACTGCTATCAGTCAGGATTTGGTCCAGAAGTTGATTGAGAGCATGCCAGGGAGAATTGCAGAGGTCCTGAAGAAGAAGAGTCAACACTGCAAATATTGACTTGCTGCATGAACTCATTCTAACTGTCAATATAAGCTTTTGTTACTCATATGTTTGCAATTATATTTCTGTCTGTGATAAAAACATCTGTCAAACACACATAAAAACCAGAGGGCAGCAGATCATGTCAAACTATAATATTTGTGTCATTCTCAAAACTTTTGGCCATGACTGTAGAAGTCATAGAGAATGCTTTATACAAAAGAATTGATGATTTTCCTAAGATAGGATCTAAAGATTATCAAAAGCTTAGAGAATTGATTGATTTATTGATAGAGTTACAGGTTGCCCAGGAGGAAGGAGACTTGCTCGGATTGACATTCTTAGACACCGCTAGGGGTGTCAATCCGATAATACAAAAACCTCTTTACAACCCACAAGAAAAGTGGGTTACATATGGTTCACGGTATAAAGAAAATCATAATGTACCAAACCCTCCTTTCACTGTGTTCGTAGAATTTGTCACCCAACAAGCTAAGATTAGAAATGACCCTAGTTTTGACTTCACTCTGTCATGTTCCACTGCCCCCGGTGTCAAACCCAGAAGGACACCTGTGGCAGTCCACAAAACTAACATTGTTTCCACAGACCCTCCTCACAATGCGAGTAAACGCTCTCCAGACAAGAACAAACCTCAGGATGTCAGTAAATAGTGTCCTCTACACAAAAAACTATATCCTTTACTAAAATGCAGAGCCTTCAGGGAGAAGTCTTTGGAGGATCGCAAAGGTTTCCTCAAAGAGAACAGCATCTGCTTCAAATGTTGTGCCACAACCTCTCACCTCGCCAGGAACTGTGAAGCTAGCGTGAAATGTGCAGAACGCAGCAGCATAGATCACAATACAGCCTTGCACCCTGTACCACCCCCATGAGTGCTGTCACAAGCAGAGGATCACAATGGGTTGGAGAATAACACTGATAAAGATACCCCTGTGGTCAGCTCTCAATGCACGGAGATCTGTAAGGGACTCACAGGAGGAAGGTCCTGTTCAAAAATCTGCCTTGTCCGAGTCTATCCTGCAGGCTGCAAGGACAAGCCCTCAAGATATATGTAATCCTGGATGACCAAAGTAACAGATCTCTAGCCAGGTCCATCTTCTTTGACAACTTCAGCATTGTAGGCATTGGTTCTCCCTACTCCCTGAGGACGTGTTCAGGTACCGTTGAGACGGCAGGAAGAAAAGCAACTGGATACAAAGTGGAGTCCATAGATGGTCAAACCTGCCTATCGCTACCAACCATCCTGGGGTGCAACCAGATTCCCAACAACAGGTCAGAGATACCTTCACTAGAGGTGGTGACACATCACCCCCATCTGAAGCGTGTAGCCCACCTGATAGCTGAGTTGGATCCAAAAGCCCCATTAGCTCTTCTCCTGGGAAGAGATATACTACGAGTCCACAAGTCTAGAGAATATATAAACGGCTCCAGAAATGCTTCGTATGCTCAGAGGCTCGACCTTGAATGGGTCATCATAGGAAATGTCTGTCTAGGAGGAGCACACAAGTCGGCCTCAGTCAACAGTATGCTCACCAGCACACTAGAAAATGGACGCCCGTCTCTCTTCCAGCCATGTCACAATAGTCTGCTGGTAAAGGAATTACCAAACAGCACTCCCCTACCTTGCCCATTCTCAGTACCTATCAACGAAGACTACGCCTGTGAAGGGGAACAAGACCACATGGGATGTACAGTCTTCCACAGGACAAAGTAAGACGACAAGGTAGCGATGTCCATAAAAGTTAGGATGTTCCTGGACATCATGGATAGACAAATAATCAAAGACAAATTGAATAGTTGGGTCGCTCCTTTACCATTTTCGACCTCAGAGAAGGCGTCTAAGCAACAACAGGGAAATGGTCTACAGCCGATTCATGTCCCTCAGGCACAAGCTTAAGGAGTCACCTGAGACGAAGGAACACTTCTTTACCTTCATGGGAAGGATATTCCAGAACAACCTCGCAGAGATGGCACCTGCACTTCGGCCCTCAGAGGAGTGTTGGTACCTGCCTATCTTCGGAGTATACCATCCCAAGAAGCCAGGTCAAATCAGAGTGGTATTCAACTCAAGTGCCAAATGTGAAGACGTCTCATTAAATGATGCCCTATTGTCGGGCCCAGACCTCAACACCAGACTTCTAGAAGTACTACTGTCTTTCCGCAGAGATACAGTGGCATTTATGGCTGACATACAACAGATGTTCCACTGTTTTCTCGTCAAAGAGGAACACAGAAACTACTTGAGGTTCTTCTGGTACCGTGACAATGACCTGGACAAAGACATCACAGAGAGATGGATGAGGGTACACATCTTCGGAAACAGCCCTTTCCAGCAGTCGCTATCTACGGCCTCCGAAATTCTGCCAAAGAAGGCGAAGAAAAGTATGGATCAGACGTCAGTACTTTCGTAGAAAAGGACTTCTATGTAGACGACTGTTTGAAGTCCACACCAACAAATGAGGCTGCAATCAGTCTACTAAAAATGCTCAAGAAACGCTCTCTCAGTCTAACCTAAGGTTACACAAGATTTCTTCCAACAGTCGAGAGTTGATGGAAGCATTTCCCTCTCAAGACTATTCCAACCATCTAAAGGACCTAGACGTAAGCATTAACACTCTTCACATGCAGCGAAGTCTTGGATTGCTTTGGGATCTGAAGACGGATGCCTTCACATTTCAGATCAGTAAAGACGAGAAACCCTTCACGCGCAGAGGAGTTCTTTCTTTCGTGAATAGTCTATACAACCCCTGGGATTCGCAGCTCCAGTTAATGTCCAAGGGAAAATGATGCTAAGAGATTTCACCCAAGACACATCTTATTGGTTTGATCCACTGCCAGCTGCTAAGATAGACCTGTGGGCAGAGTGGAGGAGGTCTCTCGAGGCCTTGACCGACCTTCATATGAAACGACCATATGATCATGTGCCATCCACAGAAGTCAAGACAAAAAGACTTTGTATCTTCTGCGATGCATCAGTCAAAGCAATTGCAGCAGTAGCGTACCTCAAAACCATAGATGTCAATGAACAGAGCTACGTGAAATATAAACTTAGCACTAGAGTTGAGCGATACTTTCCGATATCCAAAAGTATCGGTATCGGAATGGTATCGCCGATATCCAAAAAATATTGGCGATACCCGATACCGATACCGGAAATCCAATGTAAGTCTATGGGACAGAAATATCGTAACTAAAAAAACCTCTTTCTTTCCTTGAAAACACTAAATATACACACATAGAATACATATATATATATATATATATATATATATATATACACATGTCATTGTGACATATATATACATATATTTATAGTTTATACACTTCTACATAGTAAAATAGCCTCTGATTCAATTGCCGGGTAAAGCCGGCTTTTGTGAAAAGACAGAAGCACCCGACATGAAATGACACTTGGTTTACATAGAGTTAACCATGTCTTTTCATGTAGTTTGATATCTGATTTGCACAAACAATTACATGAGTGGCTGTGTGCAAAATTTCACACCTGTAGGGGTTAATTAAAGGTGTAAATTCGTTATAAAAAAAACTGACTTTTTTGCTACGAATTTACACCTTTAATTAATCCCTACAGGTGTGAAATGTTGCACACAGCCACTCATGTAATTGTTAGTGAAAACAATAGATCAAACAACTTGAAATGACATGGTTAACTCTATGTAAACCATGTGTCATTTCATGTCGGGTTCTGCATTTTCACAAAAGCCGGCAATTGAATTAGCGGCTATTATACTATGTAGAAGTGTATGAACTATAAATATAAATATATATATATATATATGTGTCACAAATTCAATGACATGTATATATATATATGAGGTGTAAAATTGTTGAAAAAAAATGCGTGGGCTCCCGCCCTATTTTCGCAACCAGACAGACAAAGCCAGCGAGTGGGGGCAGATAATAATAGCCCAGAGAGGGACCATTATTTTTGGCCCCCCCGGCTACTAACATCTGCCCCCAGACACCCCAGAAAAGACAAATCTATAATTAGATTCGCCCTTTCTGGCACTTTGCCCGTCTATTCCCATTGCCCTGTAGCGGTGGCGAATGGGTTAATATGGGGTTAAAGCCACCTTGCTATTGAAAGGTGACCTTAAGTCAGGTTAAAAATTGAGAGCTGTCAATTAGACAACTATCAATTATTAATCCTATTGCATGAAATAAAAATAAAACACACACACTTTAATTAAAAATCATTTTAATGAAATAAAGACACATGTTTTTGACCAGCTTTTATTTTACTGCAAAAACCATTTCCTGTAATAAAAATAAAATAAAAAAGCAAAATTATTCTTACCTATCCCATGCACAGTCAGGTCCCACGGTGTAATCCTTCAGAAAGGGTTAATGTTTACTGCAGGGACCGCAGCTAATGCTGCAGCCTCACAGTAAACCCCCAAATGAATGAGTTCCTCTCCTGGCTGACAGGAGAGGAAGTGGAAAGCTTAATTGATTGCTTTCCACTTTCACTTCAGGTCAGCCAGGGACACAATCAGTGACGTCAGAGGGAACTGATTAACAAAAATAGGGGTTCCCTTCGAAAAAAAAATGGCGTGGGGTCCCCCCTATTTTTGTTAACCAGCCTGATGAAGCAGACTGCTGAGCAGTGGCGTACCGTGAATGAAGCAGACCATGCAGCTGCTATGGGGCCCGGACAGGTGAGGGGGCCCGCGACGGTCGGGTAGCTGTGCTGACACAGTACTACCAGGGGTCGGCGGGGGAGGGGGAGCGCAGCTCTTCTATATACTCACCCTTCCGCCGGCGCGGTCTCTGCAGCCCCTGCTCTTCTCCCACGGTCTCCGACGCCTGTGTTCAGCGGTCAGGTGGTACCGCTCATTACAGTCATGAATATGCACATATTCATGACTTTAATGAGCTGTCCCGCGTGACCGCTGAACACTGGCGGCGGAGACCGCGGGAGAAGAGCAGGGGCTGCAGAGACCGCGCCGGCGGAAGGGTGAGTATAAGGGATATTTATCTGTCCCGTTCCACCGTTGCTCGCGTCTTCTTGCTGCAATGTTCAGGTCAGAGGGCGCGATGACGTTGTTAGTGCGCGCCGCGCCCTCTGCCTGATCATTCACTGCTGGAGGACCCCGAAGACAGCGGCACTCAGCAGTGAAGAGAGGACAGGTAAATATCTCGGGTGCCGGGGCCCTGAGCGAGCGGTGACATCGGCACCTGGTGTCACCCCCTGCTCAGGACACCGGCACCTGGCCCCCAGCGACGAGAGGTGAGTATGTTTTTTTTTTTTTTTTGGTTGCAGCAGCTGCGGCAGCATAAGGGCCTATACTATGGAGCATCTACGGGGGCACAATCTATGGGGGCACAATCTATGGGGGCATGATCTATGGAGCATCTATGGGGGCACAATCTATGGGGGCATAATACATTTTTTTGTTTAATGTGTCCCCTCACTGTGCTGGCACTTTACATTTACAATGGCTCTGGGTTTTTTTTTTTGGGGGGGGGGCCCATTTAGACTTTTGCTATGGGGCCCCATGATTTCTATGTACGCCCCTGCTGCTGAGGCATGGTATTTAAGACTGTTAAGGAGCCAATATCCATGGACCTTGCCAGCAGCGTCGGACTGGAGTACCTTTGGCCCACCAGAGAAAAATTATTCTTGGGGCCCACCATCATACTTCCCAACCTTTGAAGAAGGGAAAGAGGGACAAAGGCTGTGGCACGCTGTGCCTGCTGCAGCAAATTTTAGGCCATGCCACGTTGCACCACAGACTGTCCAGGAGTTGGTGGATGCTTTAGTCCAGGTGTGGGAGGAGATCCCTCAGGAGACCATCCGTCGCGCTCATCAGGAGCATGCCCAGAAGTTGTAGGGAGGTCATACAGCATACCTCCCAAGTTTTGAAGACAGGAAAGAGGGTCAAAGGGTTATAAGGGTTTAGCCGTATGCTGGAAGCAACACAGTCTTACATGGAAGAAGGCAGAACATCTGCCATATCCCAGAGCCCAACTGCAGCATTCCAGAGCATGACTGCCGCATCCCAGAGCACGACTGTCGCACCCCAGAGTACGACCGCCTCACCAGCCTGGGAAGGGAGGCTGCATCGCCCTGCAGGTTCGTACTGGGACCGCCCCCACAGTATTTGTAAGTATATTTCTACTATAAGATGCATCCCCATTTTCCCAAAACATTTTTTGGGAAAAAGATGCACCTTATAGTCAGAAAAATACTGTATGTTAACTAGTGTTGAGCGATACTGCTCGATATCTAAAAATATCGGATCGGAATGGTATCACCGATATCACTAAATATCGTCGATATCCGATTCCGATACCGGAAGTCCAATGTAAGTCTATGGGAACAAAATATCACAACAAAAAAAACCCTTTCTGTCGTTATAATCACAAAATATACACACATAGAATACATATATATATATATATATATATATATATATATACATGTCATTGTGACATATATATATATACAGATATTTATAGTTTATACACTTCTACATAGTAAAATAGACTCTGATTCAATTGCCGGGTAAAGCCGTGACTTACCCCATAGAAGTCGACGGGCTCGGTGCCGAGTACCCCCAAAACCTCTGGCTCTGTGCGACAACTTGGGCGTCACGAACAGGATTCTGTAGCTCGCTATAAGCGAGTCCTGTGTGCCTGAATTGAACTGTTTTTGTGCTTGAGAATTGCTAAAATCATCAGAGAATGTATTTGCCATTTTTCCGCCATATCTGCGTCACGACGAGGCACTGGTGAAGAAGAAGGGGGTGCTCTTCGTGGGTGTACACTCACTCAGTGGCGCGAAAACGATGGCCGACCACTCTAAATGGTACTGCAATGTAAGATCGTGCCCCACAGCTCTGGAGTTCCGCCTCCTCATCCTCCTCAGTGTGCGGAAACTAACACGAAGGTCCCGCCTCACTACAAAAGAGGGGCCCTCTCCAGATGCTAATGACACATGTGACTTGGCAGAGATGGCTAATGGACACGAGCAGAAGTGTGAAGGGATGGAGCAGTCAGAGCTCTCACCCCACGGAAGCGACCCGATCGCCACGGAACCACCGTTGGGCACCCGGCCTGGAAACCCTCCTACGCTGCAAGAAGCGGAGGATACCCTAAGAGGCCTGGCCCGGCACCGGAAGGAGGTCGCCAGGATTGGAGCCAGCTGGCGTGCCCTAAAACTAAACTTGGAGCGGCGCCAATCCCTCTTACCTGAAGTGTCTGTACCGAAGGTGAGGCACCCGTTCTAGTAGAGGAGTCCGTGCGGCATCCCAGCCCTTGCAATGTGATCCGGTTGACATTGTCGCAGTGGAGGCACCCGTTCCTGCAAAAAACTCTGCACCGGCAGCACCCCAGATCCCGCTGTCTGCCCCCGTCGCTGAGACAGAAGAGGCGACACCCGTCCTCATGGAGGAGGCCGCGCAGGCACCAGAGGTCTACCTGTCTGTACCGGAGCCCCGACTGTCATCTGTTCCAGAGCCGGCTGCTTCCTCCGCAGGTGAGCGCCGCCAGGACTGTCGGGCGCCAGGAGAGCTGCCGCAAACCGGACATGGTACGCTGGCATTTGATGGTGGAGACATGGAGCAGCTGGTGGAGGAGAATTACAACTGGCGTCAGGAGGAAGAGTGGAGACGTTGGGAGAGAGAAGCCGAGCGACAAAGGGAGCAGCGCGAATCCCAGAAGCTTCGCCAACATCACATCGAGAAGGATCGGGCAGATAAGGACCGGATGAGAAAAGATAAAGGAACCCTGAGGGAGCCGCGGCGTAAGGGTGCAGTACGGAGCTTTAAATTGAAAGGTGGTTGGGGCTTCATCCAGGAGCCTGGACTTTATTTAGAAGTTTTTGTAACCCGGCGGGACGTGGAGGCTCACCTCCCAGAAGGACACCCGGGGAGGGACCTGTTGCCAGGAGACTTGGTAACTTACACCCGACACTGGGGTTACAATGGATGGTATGCCCTAAATGTCACCAGGTGCGACCCCTACTCCCCAGAGTGTCAGGAACCTGTGAGACCCTCGGAGCCTTCAGCCTCCCACATCCAGGCCTCTGCACAAGTGCCCACCCCACGCCGTAAATGTCCCCAGCCTCCTCAGTGGTCTCCTCAGCAGCCCCAGCTATGGACATGATAACTATAGCTGGCCCGTACCCGGCGCCTGTTAGACCCCCTGGGGTTCGTTCAGTCCGTGACATAGGCTCCAGACCCGGAGGGAGATGAAAGAGGTGGCCACACAGACACAGATAGCGGGTCACGACTTGACTGTACAGGCCACACGACGTCATCAGGTCCTGGTGGTCCTTGGTGTCTCGGATGTTTGGCAAGCATCAGAAGAGTACCAGGTGGTACCTGGAACACCCCTGCCAAAGAATTATAAATAACCCGGACAGGGTCCCTGTATGTAAATAGTTAAATTGTTGATGTACCCGGACGGGTGAATGTTCATAAAAAAAAATTTAATTTAATAAAAAACACAACACAGTTTTCATTACTTTTATTACAGTCTCATCCTGCGACGCCATCGATCTCCTGTAAAAAAATGAAAAAAAAAAAACAGCAGTATACCACCTGTCCGACGCAGTCCATAGTAACGAGTGTCCCACGACGATCCAGCTCTACTACATCAGAATGACATCAGAGGCAGGCAGGCAGGCAGAGCCTGTCATCCCGGCGCAGCACAGCTGATTACCTGCTTCCCCGGCGGTGACGTCATCGGACTGGTTTACGGCCGGGATTACCCTGCAGTCACTGCAGTTATCGCGAAAAACTGCATGTGACCGCCAGGGAGAAGATAATGGCGGCCATCAAGCAGTCCAGGACATGACCGCCGGAGACCTTCTGCCAGGTAAGTGCCGCTGACTCCTGACAGACCCGACCGACGGACACTCACAGTGACAGTGCTAAATCCGATTCCGGTATCCGATATGACGAAAATATCGGTACTCGGAATCGAAAGCCCGATACAGCTAATATCGGCCGATACCCGATATTTGCAGTATCGTATCGCTCAACACTAATGTTAACCCCTTCATGACCCAGCCTATTTTGACCTAAATGACCTGGCCATTTTTTGCAATTCTGACCAGTGTCCCTTTATGAGGTAATAACTCAGGAACGCTTCAACGGATCATAGCGATTCTGAGATTGTTTTTTCGTGACATATTGGGATTCATGTTAATTTTTGCGTTTATTTGTGAAAAAAATGGAACTTTGGTCAAAATTTTGAAAAATTCGCAATTTTCAAATTTTGAATTTTTATTCTGTTAAACCAGAGAGTTATGTGACACAAAATAGTTAATAAACAACATTTCCCACATGTCTACTTTACATCAGCACAATTTTGGGAACAACATTTTTTTTTGTTAGAAATTTATAAGGGTTAAAAGTTGACCAGCGATTTCTCATTTTTACAGCAACATTTACAAAACCAATTTTTTTAGGGACCACCTCACATTTGAAGTCACTTTGAGGGGTCTATATGGCAGAAAATACCCAAAAGTGACACCATTATAAAAACTGCACCCCTCAAGCTACTCAAAACTACATTCAAGAAGATTATTAACCCTTCAGGTGCTTCACAGGAACTAAAGCAACGTGGAAGGAAAAAATGGACATTTTAATTTTTCCAACAAAATTTTTTTTTTAGCATCAATTTTTTCATTTTTGCATGGGCAACAGGATAAAATGGACCCTAAAATTTGTTGGGCATTTTATCCTGAGTACACAGACACCTCATATGTGGTCATAAACCACTGTTTGGGCGCACGGCAGGGCTCAGAAGGGAAGGAGCGCCATTTGACTTTTTGAATGGAAAATATGCTGGAATATTTAGCGGTTGCCATGTCGCATTTGGAGAGTCCCTGTGTGCCTGAACATTGGAGCTCCCCCACAAGTGACCCCATTTTGGAAACTAGACCCCCCAAGGAACTTATCTAGATGCAGAGTGAGCACTTTGAACCCCCAGGTGCTTCACAAATTGATTTGTAAAAAAAGAAAGTACTTTTTTTTCACAAAAATTTTCTTTTAGCCTCAGTTTTTTCATTTTCACATGGGCAACGGGATAAAATGGATCCTAAAATTTGTTGGGGAATTTCTACTGAGTACATCGATACCTCATATGTGGTCATAAACCACTGTTTGGGCGCATGGCAGGGCTCAGAAGGGAAGGAGCGCCATTTGACTTTTTGAATGGAAAATATGCTGGCTCCAATCCTTAGCGGACACTATACGCCTTTGGAGAGCCCCTGTGTGCCTAAACAGTGAAAAAAAACAACATGTGACACCATTTTGGAAACTAGACCCACAAGGAGCTTATCTAGATGAGTAGTGAGCACTTTGAACCCCCAAGTGCTTCACAGGAGTTTATAAATGGAGAGCAGTGAAAATAATAAAATCATTTTGGTTTCTCAAAAATCATTTTTAGCCCACTATTTTTTATTTTCCCAAGGGTAACAGGATAAATTGGACCCCAAAAGTTGTTGTCCAGTTTTTCCTGAGTACGCTGGTGCCCCATATGTGGGGGGAACCTCTTTATGGGCGCACAGCAGGGCTCAGAAGGGAAGGAGCGCCATTTGACTTTTTGAATGGAAAATTAGCTCCAATCGTTAGCGGACAACATGTCGTGTTTGGAGAGCCCCTGTATGCCTAAACTTTGGAGCTCCCCCACAAATGACCCCATTTTGGAAACTAGACCCCCTAAGGAACGTATGCAGATGCACAGTGAGCACTTTGAACCCCCAGGTGCTTCACAGAAGTTTATAACGCAGATCCGTGAAAATAAAAAGTCATTTTTTTTCTCAAAAAATGATTATTTAGCCCACTATTTTTTATTTTCACAATGGTTACAGGAGAAATTGGACCCCAAAAGTTGTTGTCCAATTTGTCCTAAGTACGCTGGTACCTCACATGTGGGGGGGAACCACTGTTTGGGCACACGTCAGGGCTCGGAATGGATGTAGTGACGCTTTGAAATGCCGACTTGATGGAATGGTCTGCAGGCGGGCAGAGCCCCTGATGTGCCTTAACAGTATAAACCCCCCACAAGTGCCCACATTTTGTAAACTAGACCCCTCAAGGAACTTATCTAGATGTGTGGTGAGCACCTTGAACCCCCACGTGATTCACAGAAGTTTGTAATGCAGAGCCGTGAAAATAAAAAATAATTTTTTTCCTCAAAAACTGATTTTTTTAACCCTCAATTTTTTATTTTCACAAGGGTAACAGGAGAAATTGGACCACAAAAGTTGTTGTACAGTTTGTCCTGAGTACACTGGTACCCAATATGTGGGGGGGGAAACCACTGTTTTCGCGCATGGGAGAGCTCAGAAGGGAAGGAGCACCATTTTGGAATGCAGACTTGATGGAATGTTCTGCGGGCGTCATGTTGCGTTTGCATAAGCCCCTGATGTGCCTAAACAGTAGAAACCCCCCACAATGACCCTATTTTGGAAACTAGACCCCCCAAGGAGCTTATCTATATGTGTAGTGAGCACTTTGAACCCCAAAGGGCTACACAGAAGTTTATAACACCAGGGCATGAAAATATATAAATCATATTTTTTCCACAAACATGATCTTTTAGTCCCCAGTTTTTTTATTTTCCCAAGGGTAACAGGAGAAATTAGACCCCAAAAGTTGTTGTCCAATTTGTCCTGAGTACGCTGATATCCCATATGTGGGAGAAAACTACTGTATGGGCACACGTCGAGGCTCGGAAGGGAAGTAGTGACGTTTTGAAATGCCGACTTGATGGAATGGTTTGCGGGTGTCATGTTACGTTTGCAGAGCCCATGATGTGCCTAAACAGTAGAAACCCCCCCAAGTGACCCCATTTTGGAAACTAGATCCCACAAGGAACTCCTCTAGAGGTGTGGTAAGCACTTTGAATCTCCAAGTTCTTCACAGAAGTTTATAACGCAGAGCCGTGAAAATAAAAAATCATTTTTTTTCCACAAAAATAACTTTTTTAGTCCCCAATTTTTTTTTTTCACAACAGTAACAGGAGAAATTAGACCCCCAAAATTGTTGTGCAATTTTTCCCGAGTACGCTGATACCCCATATGTGGGGGAAAACCACTGTTTGGTCACACGTCTGGGCTTGGAATAAAGGGAGCACTGTTTGACTTTTTGAACGCAAAATTTGCAGGAATCAATGTGGCGCTATGTCGCGTATGGAGACCCCCTGATGTGCGTAATTAGTGGAAACCCTCAATTCTAACTCCAACCCTAACCCCAACACACCCCTAACCCCAACCCTAACCCCTACACACCCCTAACCATAATACAAACCCTAACCATAACCCCAACACACCCCTTACCCTAATCCCAACTCTAACCATAAACCTAACCACAAGCCTAACCCTAATCCCAACAAACCCCAAAACACCCCTAACACTTATCCTAACTCTAACCATAAACCTAACCCTAATCCCAACCCTAACCCTAATTCCAACCCTAACCCTAATTCCAACCCTTACCCTAGTTCTAACCTTAACCCTAGTTCTAACCCTAACCTTAAGGCTGGTTCATATTGCATTTCAGCAGCCTGTTCAACACGTAGCGTTGACGGGCTGGTAACGGTATAGCATAACGCGATCATGTTATGCTATACCCGCTAGTGCAGAGGAATCAGCGATGATTCATCTGTGCTAGCGGTGACGGAGCCTAGACGCTGCAGCCTGCGTCCAAGGCTCCGTCACTGAATGACGACACGTCGCGAACGCATGCCGCTTCACGGCATGCTTGCGATGCGCACACAAATGGGGTGAATGGCAGCGTTAAAGGACTGCCATAATGCAATATGAACCCAGCCTAACCCTAAGGCCCCGTGCACACGTTGCGGATTCAATTTGCGGATTTTTCTAAAATCCGCAGGTAAAATTACCTGTGTTTTACCTGCGAATTTAGCGCCGATTTACTATGGTTTTGGTGCGGTTTTTCCCTGCGGTTTTACACCTATAATAGAATAGGTGTAAAATCGCTGCGGAATCCACACAAAGAATTGACATGCTGCGGATTTAAAACCGCAGCAAATCTGCGCTGAAAAATCTGCAGCATGTGCACAGCGTTTTTTTACCATTTACTTGCATTGTACTGTACATGGTTTCTGGATCTGCTGTGGATCCGCAGCAAAATCAGCTGTAGATCCGCAGCGAAATCCGCTGCTGATCCGCAGCAAAATCCGCAGCTGATTCGCAGCAAAATCCGCTGCTGATCCGCAGCAAAATCCGCTGCTGATCCGCAGCAAAATCCGCTGCTGATCCGCAGAAAAATCCGCAACGTGTGCAGAGCCTAATAGGGAAAAAAAAAATCTTTATTTTATTATTTGACCCTACCTATGACAGGGGGGGTTCACTTACTTTTTTTTTATTTTGTTCACTGTGACAGTTTATCACAGTGATCAAAATAAATTTCTGGACCCTTCAGGGCGCACTGCACATGCGCCGGTCGGCGGGCGCACTGCGCATGCGCCCGCCATTTTCCAGTATGGCGGCGCCCATGAAAAGTCCCGGGCAGCCGCCGGGACAGATCCAGGGACATCGGTGGACCAGGAGAGGTGAGTATGGGTGTCGGAAGGTGAGGGGGGTTATCGGAAGGTGGGGGCAGCGGAGGCCAGGACGAGGGAGCTTTTAGTGACGGCTGTGACCGATCGCTGCCATCCTTCGGTGGCGGCGGCCGATCGCCGTGACATGGTGTGGGGGGGGGTCGTTTCTTGGTCTCCAGCCATGGCAGATGCTATTGCAGCATCGGCCATGGCTGGATTGTAATATTTCACCAATTTGATTGGTGAAATATTACAGATTGCTCTGATTGGCTGTTTCACTTTTAACAGCCAATCAGAGCGATCGTGGCCACGGGGGGGTTAAGCCAACCCCCCTGTGCTGAAGCACAAAGGGTCCTGTGCCTGCGGGTCGGGTGACCGTTCAGTGACCCCGGTCACCCAGCCCGCAGGAACGCTATCCTTTCATGACGCCACATAGGTGTCATGGGTCGGATTGGCACTGACTTTCATGACGCCTACGTGGCGTCACAGGTCGGGAAGGGGTTAATATTACACTAAGGAACGCATCATGTTTTTTTTTAGTAAATTTAAAAATCAGAACTGCCTCTGGCAGAACATTTCAAAAAGTTGTTTTAAGCTCAGATTAATTCCATTTTCGCAGCATGTCTAATGATACAAATAATGCCATAAATTGATTCAAATTGTGTTACAATTTCAATCTATTTTGAATTGAAGTAATGTAGGCCACTGGGTAATGCTAATACAATCATTAAATAGCCAAGTATATGTTTCAATCTGAATGGTTGGCAAATTATTAACTGAATGTTAATGTAGTAATTTCTTGTATCATTACTGAGCAAAACAATTTTATTGAAGGGGGTAGACAAATAACAAATTTTTCAACCTCTCTATATATGAACGTTTGCCCTGGCACAAAAGTTTCAAAACATGTATGGTCAATTTGAATTTTATACTTATCATATAAGAAAGCAAAAGAGGAATATTGAATATCGCTGGAAAATTATGCTTTTTTTTGTATACTACACATTTATGTTTTATTTCATAATTCAACATTATAGGTTAAGGTAGAAACGTAATATATTTTGTTACAGAAAATGCCTCTTTTTCCACTTATCTTTCTTTTTTTTGTACCTTGCACAGATCATTCACTTTTTAAAATTTCTAAGATTTTTCTACAATTTGTCTGCAAAAAGTGATTACCTTACATATGAAAAACAAAAAGAGCATTAATATATCTTACACTAATATAATGCATAACATTTATTCTCCTTAATAATAAACACGTTTGGTATCCTTATAGACAATTTAAAAAGAGATAAAAGAAGTCTAAAGTGTAACTGCAAATTTTTAGAATAAGCACTTATTTGCATATACATAAGGGACACAATTGTCTCTCTCAAAAATCATGTTAATTAAGTTTCATATTATTTTCATGCACTATGCTATTTATTTATTTATTTACTGCAAGGTATTCATTCATTGTGTTTCTGTCTTTAGTTTTTTCTGTTTAGTGGCTAATGTGCACGTGCGCTTACATGCTGCAAGCACACCAGTTTATCCCAGTTCACATCTTTGGGTTTTTTCTGTCTGCTTGCATCATGTGCATATAAAGGTGTGGCCTGCCTTTTTTTTAAGCTGGGCATTATTTATGAGGTCTCCCTTGGCTGTGTGTCCACTAGTTGGGCTCAGTTCCTCTCAGCCCTTATCTTAATGCATGTCACTTGACAAACTGTAAGGTTTTTAATATTAGATTTAGAACTATCCCAATTACGGTCACCATGATGAGACGGGATGGAGTTCGAATTTTTTTTATCAAAAACATGTTAACTAGGTACAGTATATTATTTTCATGCAATATGCTACTTATTTATTTACTGCATGTTATTCAATCATTATGTTTCCGTCTTTTTTTCTGCTTAGTGGCTAGTGTGAACATGTGCTTAAGTGCTTCATGCACACCAGTTTACATCCCAGTTCATACATTTTGTTTTTTTTCTATCTGTTTGCATCATTCTGCCCTTATCTACATGCATGTCACTTGACAAATGGTAAGGTTTTTAATATTAGATTTAGGACTGTCCCAATTAAGATCGCAGTGACAAGGCATGATGGCTTTCACATTTTTTTGGTAAAAAAGCAAGTTAACTAACTACAGTACTTTGCTAAAGTATTCAGCTCCCTGGAACTTTTCAACCTTTTCCTACATATCATGCTTCAAACATAAAGATACCAAATGTAAAGTTTTGGTGAAGAATCAACAACAAGTGGGACACAATTGTGAAGTTGAACGAAATTTTTTTATTTTAAATTTTTGCGGAAATACAAAAACTAAAAAGTGGGGCGTGCAATATTATTGACAAAATTAGTTTGGAAGTAGAAGACGAGGCACTGGACGATAAAGTCACTGCCACAACCTTGGGAGGGATCCGCAGCACCACAACAGGCAGGAAAAGGCAGTGGGGTGGCCAGAGACACAAGGCGGGCAACTGTACCCCAGAGCAATAACACGGTGTAGGGTCGAGTCCAAGCCGAGGGTTAGGTGTTTCCAAGTCTGTCACCTTTTTAAAAGACAGTTCAGTTAATGGCCCTGAAAAAAATAGTGACTTTCGAAGTCCCTCTTTCATAAATAAAACATAAATCATGTCTCACACACCACATGTATAGATAAGTTATTAACCCCTTTCTGACATTGGGCATAATAGTATGCCCACGTCGAGCTCCCTCCCTTTCATTTGGGATCTGGCACTTAGCCCACATCTTTCCCAACACAGCTGACATGTGCCCGTAACAGTCTCGGGTGGAATTTAACATGCCAATCCGCCCATAGGTGACCACAATCACGTGATTGCGGGTCACTGAGGGGTCGGCATGACAACCATAGGTCTCCTGGAGACCTCTATGGTTGTCACTGCCGGATTGCTATGAGCACTGCCCGGTGGTCGGTACTCATAGCAAGTGAGGTATTCTGCTACATATAGGTGATCTGATCATAACCTGTAAATAGCAGAGCCAATCAAATAAGTGCAACTTCTAGTGTCCCATGGAGACTACTGAAGTATGCAAAAAGTAAAAAAAGGTTTTAAAAATATAAAAAAAAATATAAGTTCAAATCACCCCCCTTTCACCCCATTCAAAATAAAACAATAAAAACAAAATCAAACATACACATATTTGGTATCGCCACACTTGAATTGCCCGAACTATCAATAAAAAAAGGATTAAGGCTAAGTTTACATTTGCATAAATGTGCAAAGCGTATCATCTGCATATGCAAACGCATGCAAAAACACATGCAAACGCATGTTTATGCAACGTTTTTTATCCGCATCAACTTACACATGACTTAAAAGAAACGCTGCGTTTGTATGCATTTGTGTTATTTATGTGCATGCGTTCGATATTTCCAGGCGCTGTAATCAGTTCCTGGACATGTGCAGTCTGAAGTCCGCATGTGTATGTCCTTGCGTACCAATGCGTTCCCATAGAAATTAATGCGTTTTTTTACACACTCATCAGCATGTGCATGACTGCGCGTATTTGCCGGATTTTTGACGCTTCAAAAATTGCAACATGTTGCGTTCGCCGGACACCGCAAAATGACGCATGCATACGCAAATGCAAACACATGTCCCTGCGTACACCATGTTAAAGATATATATGCATGACGCATGCAGATCTATGTGAATCAAATGCTGCGCATACAGACGCAAATGTGAAACCAGCCTAACCAGAACGCTAAACAACGTAGGGAGAAAAAAGTAAAAATGCCAGAATTACATTTTTTGGTCGCCACGACATTGCATTAAAATGCAATAACGGGTGATCAAAAGATAGTATCTGCACCAAAATGGTATCATTAAACACATCTCTGCTTGGTGCGCAAAAATAAAAAATAACCTAGACTTGTTTGGTGTCTATGAACTGATAATGACCTGGAGAATCATAATGGCAGGTCAGTAATAGCATTTAGAGAACCTAGTAAAAAAACAAAAACAACTGTGAGATTGCACGTTTTTTGCAATTTCACAGCACTTGGAATTTTTTTCCAATTTTTCAGTACACGATATGTTGAAACCCATGGTGTCTTTCAAAAATACAACTTGTCCCGCAAAAAACAAAAAAAAAATTGATGGAAAAATAAAAGTTATGGCTCTGAGAAAAAGGCGAGCAAAAAACTGAAAATATCTCTGGTCATGAAGGGGTTAAATGATAAAATTAAATTTTCTGTAAAATGTTTTTTTCACCATTGACAGCAATACAAACGTGCAAAAACACAGCAAAAAAACAGATCATAACCCAAGTTATGTAGGATTTTTTGTTCTATTATTTATTTTTCCTTATATACAAGCCGTTATCCTGGAAAGAATGTCTAACCCCTTCATGACCCAGCCTATTTTGACCTAAATGACCTGGCCATTTTTTGCAATTCTGACCAGTGTCCCTTTATGAGGTAATAACTCAGGAACGCTTCAACGGATCCTAGCGATTCTGAGATTGTTTTTTCGTGACATTGTGATGATATTGCAAGCTTCATGTCTTGTGCTGTTGCTAGAACTGCGGCCCCCACTGTTTGCAAGCACAGGGCAAAGTACCCCTCCCTCCTTCTCTCTGCAGCTAACTCGATCTCTCATCCCTCCCACCTCAGGAATTTTCCTTTGTCCTAGCAAACCCTGCAAAAGTCCTATAGCAGCCATTTTGGAGAATTCATTCTTTTTTGGAATAACACGGTGGGAGCATTCGCTAGAAACACGAAAGTTACTGTGTTGAACCATGCGCCGACGGGCATCGTTCCCGTGGTACTGGTAAACCCGTAACTCCAACAGAACCCGAGAAATGGAATTCTCGGGTGCCCCATGAACTAGCCCACCCAAGTGTGGGCTCAATGGAGCCATCATTCTAGAGTGAGATCATTGATAGGTCTGCCGTTATTCTGATAGGTTCACAGGACGAGTTATGAACCTTATGATATTGCAGAGCTCAAACCATAGCTTGCAGCCAGGGGAGGTGGCCAGAGGACCAGCCCTTTTTGTGAGGTCAGAAGCTGACATGCATAAGTCTTACAGTGAAGTTCCTTAGGGATACTTTCTGCTGGGATGTCCTGAGTAAGAGATCTCCCAATGAACTATGACGTGTGGCTCCTTCCCCCAGCCTGGCTTGCCTGTAATGATCTAACAACCATGTGAGTGATTTTCATTCTTAATCCTATTTTATTTTATAACTGCATTTGTACATAACGATATTGTCTCAGTTTGTTACATCTTTTTATATTATATAAGCATTGCCTGTTTTTAAGGAATAAACCTATAAATTTATTAGTTTGTTTCTCCTGCTCTATAAACGAATTTGCACGTGCCTGAAGCTCTACGCTACTGTTTTGGGGTTGCTACGGACCCTCTTGATAAATTGTTCATCAAAAGCCGTAGCTGGTGGCAGCTAAAAGAAAGGGGTGTAAAGTGTTAATCTATTGGGTGACGCTGGCAGTGACGCAGCGGGGTTTATATGGGTACTGCCTGGCTGCAGCCAGGAGTAATTATAATTCCCTCACTGCAGCGTGCCCAATAGCCAGCACACATCCAAGTGACCCGTCTGGCGACTAATTATCCTAGGTGCAGTTCCCTGACTGACCTGAGGGTAAGGGGGGCGCCAGAGAGCTGCAAGTTCCTAAGTGGAAGTGGGATAGTTATAAATCCCTGCAGTTTACTGGGTCAGACGGCAGCAGCCGTCGTGTGTGTGCACGTTCCATCACATGTGGTGGCAGCGGTGGGATCACAAGCCGTGACCCCCGGGCTACCGTGTGGCGGACCGTGTGCCCGTTCATCACAATTTGGTGGCAGCGGTGGGATCACAAGCCGTGACCCCCGGGCTACAGTGTGGCGGACCGTGTGCCCGTTCATCACATATTGGTGGCAAGCGGTGGGATTATAGAGCATTAGTGATCTGGTTTGAGCAATCATTCCATTCACTAAAAAACTGGCACGGTTCTTCAGCGACCCTGCAACTAAAGTTTTGGAGAACAGACTCAGTGTTTATTAGTCCTGAGACAATTGTGTGTACTTGCGGTTACCCCTCCCTTCTCTTTGTTTTCTATCCTATCTTTTATTTGGCAAACATGGCTACAATAGGAGCAAGTTGGTACAAACTGCAGAAAAGGGACCTCTTGCTGGAATATGCATTTCCCGAGGCCTTGACCCCAGGGGCCAAACCAAAGCTCAACTGATCAAGGTCCTGATGCCACAGGACCACGCTGAGAGCGAGGAGGGCACAGAAGCCGGCCCAAGCCAAGGTGGGGCGGCAGCAGAGGCCCAAACCCTGCAGGCTTACAACCAGGGCGGGATGGACCCTTACCTGCAGGCGGCCCTGGAGGAACTCCCCACCGACGACCGGGGGGAGCGCCTGAAGCTGATTCAGCAATACCAGCAGGAGGCCCGAGCCGAGCGCCAAGCCCAGCGAGAGGCTGAGAGAGCCGAGCGCCAAGCCCAGCGAGAGGCTGAGAGAGCCGAGCGGGAGGCTGAGAGAGCCCGAGCCGAGCGGGCAGCCCAAGCGCAGAGAGCCCATGAGCTGGAGATGGTCCAGCGAGGGGCAATGCCCTCCACAGCTCAGAGCAGTGTGCCCAGCAGCACTCAGAGTCCCAAGCCCCGGCCGGAGCCCTTTCCCGTGCTGGAAAGGGACGGAGACTTGGACACTTTTCTGCGGGCCTTTGAGAAAGTCTGCAGACAGTACCGGCTGCCTGCCGACCAATGGGCCAGGTACTTGACCCCCGGGCTAAAGGGCAAAGCTTTGGAGGCGTTCGCTTCCCTCGCGCCAGATCAAGACAGTGACTATGAGGCCATCAAGCAGGCCCTGATCGCCAAGTACCAGCTAACCCCTGAGGTATACCGAAAGAAGTTCCGGAACCTCCAACGTGGCCCACACGACAGTTATAGCGATGTGGTGCAAGGACTCAGGAACCACTTTGACCAGTGGATCCATGGACTGTCAGTTGACACCTATGAGGAGCTGAAAGACCTGATGATCAAAGACCAGTTCCTGCATCTGTGCCCAGCTGAGGTCCGACAGTTCATCCTGGACCGAGAACCAGAGGACGCGGTCACAACAGCCCGGATCACCGACAGCTATGAGGCCAACCGGAAACCCGAGGTGCGGAGCCCATCGCCACCCGCTGGGGAGGGGGTAAGCCTGCAACCAACCCCAGTGCCCCTGCCAGTCGTCCCTCTGGAGGCACTATCCCCTTTGCCAGCGCCAGGCCTACATCAGACCCCCGCCAGTGTTTCTCCTGTAAAAGGACTGGTCACATCAGCGCCACCTGTCCGGAGAGGCAGAAGAACCCCCCAGCCAAGGCCTCCGGGCCCAACGCCTCTGTGCTTTTGGTGGGTGGTGTGGTGGGGAAGGTTGATGACAACGTGCAGCCCGTCCGCGTGGGGGCCCGTCTTGCTACAGGCCTCAAGGACACCGGGGCTGAACGAACCCTCATCCGACCTGAACTGGCGGCCCCTGAAGAGTTGATTCCGGGGAAAACCTTAACTGTCACAGGGATTGGGGGCGTCCACTACCCCTTGCCGATAGCCCGAGTTTTCATTGACTGGGGTACCGGGAGCGGGGTGAAGGAAGTGGGGGTGTCCGAAAACCTGCCCACTGATGTTTTATTGGGGACTGATCTGGGGAGGATGGTGGCGTACTATGTCCCTGACACCCCTTCCCAATCTGATAATAAGGTTAACGTTAACCATGATGTTGATGTTGATGATGATGGAAACTGATTGTGTTACCTGCTAATGCTTTGCGAAGTGATGATGCAACTGATAACCTTTCTTTCCCTAGGACTGATGTTGATAGTGATGTATCTGTGCCATCTGAATCTGTTAACCCTTTCTCTGAAGTGGTAGATGTGTCCACAGGTACAGGAGCGTTCAGTCCCGTCGCTCTGCGGAGTGAGACGGCTGAGGAACCCCTAGCAGGAGCAAGCGACAGTGCTCAAGGAAATGGGGAGGTGCATGGGAACTGGGAGGAAGGTGACGCCATGACACTGACCAGTGCCACCGAGGAAGGTAACTGGCCCATAACTAGCACTGCTCCTGAAGTGTTGGGGGTGGATGGGGAGGTAGAGCCCATAGCAGCGCAGGCTGATGGGTCTATAGAAATCCCCGGGGAGACTGCATATGTAGCTGCTGTCACCCGCAGTCAGAGTGCCTGGATCGCAGGTAGCGCCCTGCCATCTGGACCCTCCTCCGCTACAGGAGAGACTGAACCAGAGGTGGACCCAGAGCCGGTCCCAGAGGGTCCCAGTGAGGAAGGAACCCTGACGTCACTTCTGGCTGCCTAAAGCCAGGAGTTCCAGGCCGCTCTGCACTCAGATGCGAGCCTGGAGAACTTAAGGCACCTCGCCGAGACGCCCACCTCCGTGACTGATAAGGAGAGGGTGTTCTGGGAACGAGGAAGGTTGTACCGGGAGACAGTACCCGGAGATTCCCAAAAGGAGTGGTTAGGGGGAAACAGCTGGTCGTCCCGCACCAGTTCCGAGGTGAGTTGTTGAGGATTGCCATGAGATTCCACTCGCTGGACACTTGGGGATCAGCAAAACTAAGGCACGGCTGTCTCAACACTTCTATTGGCCCAAGATGGGGACAGATGTGACTAACTACTGCCGCTCCTGTATCACCTGTCAAAGAGTGGGGAAGGCGGGGCCTGCTCTTAAGGCTCCCCTGATCCCGTTGCCAGTGATAGAGTAGCCTTTCCAGAGGATCGCGGTGGACATTGTGGGCCCGCTGGCCGTCCCCAGCGCTCTGGAAAGCAATACATCCTTACTGTGGTAGACTACGCTACCCGGTACCCGGAGGCAGTAGCTCTGTCCTCAACTAAGGCAGATAAGGTGGCGGATGCACTGGTGACCATCTTTTCACGGGTAGGATTTCCCAGGGAGATGCTTACCGATCAAGGGACTCAATTTATGTCTCGCCTAATGAAGGCTCTCTGCAGCAAAATGCAGGTGACTAGTATGGTATCGAGTGCGTATCACCCACAGACCAATGGTTTGTGTGAGCGCTTTAACGGTACCCTCAAACAGATGCTCCGCATGCTGGTTGAGACCCAGGGACGCGATTGGGAGCGGTACCTCCCACACCTGCTATTTGCCTACAGAGAAGTCCCGCAGGCCTCGACGGGGTTCTCCCCCTTCGAGCTCCTGTATGGTAGGCGAGTCCGGGGACCCCTTGGGTTGATAAGAGAATCCTGGGAAGATGAGCCAAACCCCACGGAAGTGTCCATCGTGGATTATGTCATGCGCTTCCTCGACAAGATGCAGACCTTGACGCAGTTGGTGCATGACAACATGACGCAGGCTCAGGCTGACCAGAAGCACTGGTACGACCAGAACGCCCGGGAGCGGACCTACCAGGTGGGTCAAAAGGTGTGGGTGCTGGTCCCCGTACCAAAGGATAAGCTTCAGGCAGCCTGGGAAGGCCCATACGTCGTGACCCAACAGCTCAACCCAGCCACCTACGTGGTCACGCTTGACCACACTCGGGGTAGGCGCAAGGCCTTTCACGTCAACATGATGAAGGCCCATCACGAACGTGAAGCCTGCGTCCTACCGGTCTGCAATCTGCCCGAGGACGGGGAGGAGGATCCCCTCCTGGACATGCTGGCCCAAGCCATGGCCAATGGGTTATCACGACGTGGCGAACCCGCTGAGGTGCGCATGTCGGATTACCGACAGGTCATGCCTCCGTAGCGCCCTCTAAAGGGGGAGGTGTGATGATATTGCAAGCTTCATGTCTTGTGCTGTTGCTAGAACTGCGGCCCCCACTGTTTGCAAGCACAGGGCAAAGTACCCCTCCCTCCTTCTCTCTACAGCTAACTCGATCTCTCATCCCTCCCACCTCAGGAATTTTCCTTTGTCCTAGCAAACCCTGCAAAAGTCCTATAGCAGCCATTTTGGAGAATTCATTCTTTTTTGAAATAACACGGTGGGAGCATTCGCTAGAAACACGAAAGTTACTGTGTTGAACCATGCGCCGACGGGCATCGTTCCCGTGGTACTGGTAAACCCGTAACTCCAACAGAACCCGAGAAATGGAATTCTCGGGTGCCCCATGAACTAGCCCACCCAAGTGTGGGCTCATTGGAACCGTCATTCTAGAGTGAGATCATTGATAGGTCTGCCGTTATTCTGATAGGTTCACAGGACGAGTTATGAACCTTATGATATTGCAGAGCTCAAACCATAGCTTGCAGCCAGGGGAGGTGGCCAGAGGACCAGCCCTTTTTGTGAGGTCAGAAGCTGACATGCATAAGTCTTACAGTGAAGTTCCTTAGGGATACTTTCTGCTGGGATGTCCTGAGTAAGAGATCTCCCAATGAACTATGACGTGTGGCTCCTTCCCCCAGCCTGGCTTGCCTGTAATGATCTAACAACCATGTGAGTGATTTTCATTCTTAATCCTATTTTATTTTATAACTGCATTTGTACATAACGATATTGTCTCAGTTTGTTACATCTTTTTATATTATATAAGCATTGCCTGTTTTTAAGGAATAAACCTATAAATTTATTAGTTTGTTTCTCCTGCTCTATAAACGAATTTGCACGTGCCTGAAGCTCTACGCTACTGTTTTGGGGTTGCTACGGACCCTCTTGATAAATTGTTCATCAAAAGCCGTAGCTGGTGGCAGCTAAAAGAAAGGGGTGTAAAGTGTTAATCTATTGGGTGACGCTGGCAGTGACGCAGCGGGGTTTATAAGGGTACTGCCTGGCTGCAGCCAGGAGTAATTATAATTCCCTCACTGCAGCGTGCCCAATAGCCAGCACACATCCAAGTGACCCGTCTGGCGACTAATTATCCTAGGTGCAGTTCCCTGACTGACCTGAGGGTAAGGGGGGCGCCAGAGAGCTGCAAGTTCCTAAGTGGAAGTGGGATAGTTATAAATCCCTGCAGTTTACTGGGTCGGACGGCAGCAGCCGTCGTGTGTGTGCACGTTCCATCACATGTGGTGGCAGCGGTGGGATCACAAGCCGTGACCCCCGGCTACCGTGTGGCGGACCGTGTGCCCGTTCATCACAATTTGGTGGCAGCGGTGGGATCACAAGCCGTAACCCCCGGGCTACAGTGTGGCGGACCGTGTGCCCGTTCATCACAGACATATTGGACTTCATGTTAGTGGTAAATTTAGGTCGATAATTTTTGCGTTTATTTGTGAAAAAAATGGAACTTTGGCCAAAATTTTGAAAATTTCGCAATTTTCAAATTTTGAATTTTTATTCTGTTAAACCAGAGAGTTATGTGACACAAAATAGTTAATAAATAACATTTCCCACATGTCTACTTTACATCAGCACTATTTTGGGAACAACATTTTTTTTTGTTAGGAAGTTATAAGGGTTAAAAGTTGACCAGCGATTTCTCATTTTTACAGCAAAATTTACAAAACCATTTTTTTTAGGGACCACCTCACATTTGAAGTCACTTTGAGGGGTCTATATGACAGAAAATACCCAAAAGTGACACCATTATAAAAACTGCACCCCTCAAGCTACTCAAAACTACATTCAAGAAGATTATTAACCCTTCAGGTGCTTCACAGGAACTAAAGCAACGTGGAAGGAAAAAATGGACATTTTAATTTTTCCAACAAAATTTTTCTTTTAGCATCAATTTTTTCATTTTTGCATGGGCATCAGGATAAAATGGACCCTAAAATTTGTTGGGCAATTTCTCCTGAGTATACAGATACCTCATATGTGGTCATAAACCACTGTATGGGCGCACGGCAGGGCTCAGAAGGGAAGGAGCGCCATTTGACTTTTTGAATGGAAAATATGCTGGAATATTTAGCGGTTGCCATGTCGCATTTGGAGAGTCCCTGTGTACCTAAACATTGGAGCTCCCCACAAGTGACCCCATTTTGGAAACTAGACGCCGTAAGGAACTTATCTAGATGCAGAGTGAGAACTTTGAACCCCCAGGTGCTTCACAAATTGATCCGTAAAAAAAAAAAGTACTTTTTTTTCACAAAAATTTCTTTTAGCCTCAGTTTTTTCATTTTCACATGGGCAACAGGATAAAATGGATCCTAAAATTTGTTGGGCAATTTCTCCTGAGTACACCGATACCTCATATGTGGTCATAAACCACTGTTTGGGCGCACGGCAGGGCTCAGAAGGGAAGGAGCGCCATTTGACTTTTTGAATGGAAAATATGCTGGAATATTTAGCGGTTGCCATGTCGCATTTGGAGAGTCCCTGTGTGCCTAAACATTGGAGCTCCCCAACAAGTGACCCCATTTTGGAAACTAGACCCCCCAAGGAACTTATCTAGATGCATAGTGAGCACTTTAAACCCCCAGGTGCTTCACAAATTGATCCGTAAAAAAAAGAAAGTACTTTTTTTTTCACAAAAATTTTCTTTTAGCCTCAGTTTTCTCATTTTCACATGGGCAACAGTATAAATTGGATCCTAAAATTTGTTGGGCAATTTCTCCTGAGTACACCGATACCTCATATGTGGTCATAAACCACTGTTTGGGCGTACGGCAGGGCTCAGAAGGGAAGGAGCGCCATTTGACTTTTTGAATGGAAAATATGCTGGAATATTTAGCGGATGCCATGTCGCATTTGGAGAGTCCCTGTGTGCCTAAACATTGGAGCTCCCCCACAAGTGACCCCATTTTGGAAACTAGATCCCCCCAAGGAACTTATCTAGATGCAGAGTGAGCACTTTGAAACCCCCAGTGCTTCACAAATTGATCCGTAAAAAAAAGAAAGTATTTTTTTTTCACAAAAATTTTCTTTTAGCCTCAGTTTTTTCATTTTCACATGGGCAACAGTATAAATTGGATCCAAAAATTTGTTGGGCAATTTCTCCTGAGTACACAGATACCTCATATGTGGTCATAAACCACTGTTTGGGCGCACGGCAGGGCTCAGAAGGGAAGGAGCGCCATTTGACTTTTTGAATGGAAAATTAGCTCCAGTCGTTAGCGGACACCATGTCATGTTTGGAGAGCCCCTGTATGCCTAAACTTTGGAGCTTCCCCACAAATGACCCCATTTTGGAAACTAGACCCCCTAAGAAACGTATGCAGATGCACAGTGAGCACTTTGAACCCCCAGGTGCTTCACAAAACTTTATAACGCAGAGCCGTGAAAATAAAAAATCATTTTTTTTTCTCAAAAAATTATTATTTAGCCCCATATTTTTTATTTTCACAATGGTTACAGGAGAAATTGGACCCCAAAAGTTGTTGTCTAATTTGTCCTAAGTACGCTAGTACCTCACATGTGGGGGAGAACCACTGTTTGGGCACACGTCAGGGCTTGGAAAGGATGTAGTGACGCTTTGAAATGCCGACTTGATGGAATGGTCTGCAGGCGGGCAGAGCCCCTGATGTGCCTAAACAGTAGAAACCCCCCACAAGTGACCACATTTTGTAAACTAGACCCCTCAAGGAACTTAACTAGATGTGTAGTGAGCACCTTGAACCCCCACGTGCTTCACAGAAGTTTGTAATGCAGAGCCGTGAAAATAAAAAATCATTTTTTTCCTCAAAAACTGATTTTTTTAACCCGCAATTTTTTATTTTCACAAGGGTAACAGGAGAAATTGGACCACAAAAGTTGTTGTACAGTTTGTCCTGAGTACACTGGTACCCCATATGTGGGGGGGAACCACAGTTTTGGCGCATGGGAGAGCACAGAAGGGAAGGAGCGCCATTTTGGAATGCAGACTTGATGGAATGTTCTGTGGGCGTCATGTTGCCTTTGCAGAGCCCCTGATGTGCCTAAACAGTAGAAACCCCCACAAGTGACCCCATTTTGGAAACTAGACCCCCCAAGGAGCTTATCTAGATGTGTAGTGAGCACTTTGAACCCCCAAGGGCTACACAGAAGTTTATAACGCCGGGCCATGAAAATAAAAAAATCATATTTTTTCCACAAACATGATCTTTTAGTCCCCAATTTTTTTATTTTCCCAAGGGTAACAGGAGAAATTAGACCTCAAAAGTTGTTGTCCAATTTGTCCTGAGTACGCTGATATCCCATATGTGGGAGAAAACTACTGTATGGGCACACTTCGGGGCTCGGAAGGGAAGTAGTGACGTTTTGAATTGCCGACTTAATGGAATGGTCTGCGGGCGTCATGTTACGTTTGCAGAGTCCCTGATGTGCCTAAACAGTATAAACTCCCCACAAGTGACCCCATTTTGGAAACTAGACCCGCAAGGAACTTATCTAGATGTGTGGTGAGCACTTTGAACTCCCAAGTTCTTCACAGAAGTTTATAACGCAGAGCCGTGAAAATAAAAAATCATTTTTTTCCACAAAAATAACTTTTTTCATCCCCAATTTTTTTTCCCAACAGTAACAGGAGAAATTAGACCCCCAAAGTTGTTGTGCAATTTTTCCCGAGTACGCTGATACCCCATATGTGGGGGTAAACCACTGTTTGGGCACACGTCGGGGCTTGGAATAAAGGGAGCACTGTTTGACTTTTTGAACGCAAAATTTGCAGGAATCAATGGTGGCGCCATGTCGCGTATGGAGATCCCCTGATGTACCTAAATAGTGGAAACCCCTCAATTCTAACTCCAACCCTAACCCCAACACACCCCTAACCCCAACCCTAACCCCTACACACCCCTAACCCTAATACAAACCCTAACCATAACCCTAACCCCAACACACCCCTAACCCTAATCCCAACTCTAACCATAAATCTAACCACAAGCCTAACCCTAATCCCAACACTAACCCCAAAACACCCCTAACGCTTATCCCAACCCTAACCCTAATCCCAACCTTAACCCTAATTCCAACCCTAACCCTAATTCCAACCCTAACCCTAATTCCAACCCTAACCCTAGTTCTAATCCTTACCCTAGTTCTAACCCTTACCCTAGTTCTAACCCTAACCCTAGTTCTAACCCTAAGGCTGGGTTCATATTGCGTTTTACCAGCCCGTTCAACACGTAGCGTTGACGGGCTGGTAACGGTATAGCATAACGCGATCGCGTTATGCTATACCCGCTAGTGCAGAGGAATCAGCGATGATTCATCTGTGCTAGCGGTGATGGAGCCCAGACGCTGCAGCCTGCGTCCAAGGCTCCGTCACTGAATGACGACACGTCGTGAACGCATGCTGCTTCATGGCATGCGTTGCGATGCGCACACAAATGGGGTGAATGGCAGCGTTAACGGACTGGGTTACACCGCGTTATACCGCGGTGAAACGCAGTCCATCTAACGGACTGCCATAATGCAATATGAACCCAGCCTGACCCTAAGGCCCCGTGCACACGTTGCGGATTCACTTGCGGATTTTTCTAAAATTCGCAGGTAAAACGACCTGCCTTTTACCTGCGTATTTAGCGCGGATTTGCTGCGGTTTTTCTCTGCGGTTTTACGCCTATAATGGAATAGGTGTAAAATCGCTGCGGAATCCGCACAAAGAATTGACATGCTGCGGATTTAAAACCGCAGCAAATCCGCGCTGAAAAATCTGCAGCATGTGCACAGCGTTTTTTTTTTACCATTTATTTGCATTGTACTGTACATGGTTTCTAGATCTGCTGTGGATCCGCAGCGCCAAATCCGCTGCGGATCCGCAGCAAAATCCGCTGCTGATCCGCAGCAAAATCCGCTGCGGATTAGCAGCGAAATCCGCTGCGGATCAGCAGCGAAATCAGCTGCGGATCGCAGCGAAATCACTGCGGTCAAGCGAAATCAGCTGCGGATCAGCAGCGAAATCCGCTGCTGATCCGCAGCTGATTTCGCTGCTGATCCGCAGCTGTTTTCGCTGCTGATTTCGCTGCTGATCCGCAGCGAAATCAGCAGCGGATCAGCAGCGAAATCAGCTGAGGATCAGCAGCGAAATCAGCTGCGGATCAGCAGCTAAATCCGCTGCGGATCAGCAGCGAAATCCGCTGCGGATCAGCAGCGAAATCCGCTGCGGATCAGCAGCGAAATCAGCTGCGGATCAGCAGAGAAATCAGCTGCGGATCAGCAGAGAAATCAGCTGCGGATCCGCAGCAAAATCCGCAACGTGTGCACAGGGCCTAATAGGAAAAAAAAAAATTCTTTATTATTTTTCCCTACCTATGACAGGGGGGGTTCACTTACTTTTTTTTATTTTGATCACTGTGACAGTTTATCACAGTGATCAAAATAAATTTTTTGACTAGGCAGGGCGCACTGCGCATGCGCCGGCTGGCGGGCGCACTGCGCATGCGCCCGCCATTTTCCAAGATGGCGGCGCCCATGAAGAATCCCGGGCAGCCGCCGGGAAGGATCCAGGGACATCGGTGGACCGGGAGAGGTGAGTATGGGGGTCGGAAGTGAGGGGGGGATCGGAAGGTGGGGGCAGCGGAGGCCAGGACGAGGGGAGCTTTTAGTGATGGCGGTGACCGACCGCTGCCATCTTTCGGTGGCGGCGGCCGATCGCCGCCGTGAATCCGTGTGGGTGGGTCAGGGCTCGGTGTCCAGCCATGGCAGATGCTATTGCAGCATCGACCATGGCTGGATTGTAATATTTCACCAATTATATGGGTGAAATATTACAGATTGCTCTGATTGGCTGTTTCACTTTTAACAGCCAATCAGAGCGATTGTGGCCACGGGGGGGTTAAGCCAACCCCCCTGTGGTGAAGCACAAAGGGTCCTGTGCCGGCGGGTCGGGTGACCTTTCAGTGACCCCGGTCACCCGGCCCGCAGGGACGCGATCCTTTCATGACGCCACATAGGCGTCATGGGTCGGATTGGCACTGATTTTCATGACGCCTACGTGGCGTCATGGGTCGGGAAGGGGTTAAGTCCGTAAAAGTGGCGTAATACCCTGACAACACTGTTTTCAGCACTGACTTGGGATTCAGAGATGCTGAAAGGGTGTCTTTACCATGCTGTGCCCATGCAATTTCAGCGCCGTTTTCATTGTTTTCAGCATTTTCTTAGACCCCCTTCAGACCTGCGGCGAGGGAGGGGAAGAAAAATGCTAGAGATAATTAATAAAAAAAGACTTCACTTTAAAACTGTATTTTGTGTTTACTTGTGTTATCTTTGTCTAATATTTATATTTGTTTGGTTATCTGAAGTACTTAAGTATGACAAAAGAATAGGAAATCAGGAGGGGGGCAAACACTTTTTCACACAGCTGTATATATATATAATTTATTTTTATTTTTTTTAAATACACAGTTGTTTCATTTGTATTCAGTCAAAATGGCCTCTAATATTACCTGCCAAAATTTGGTTTAGAGCTACTAGTTTATTTAAAAGCATAAAAATAGAAATTCAAAGCACGTTTTCTATATGCATTTTGGATAACACTTGTATTTGTATTTGTCTGAAAACACAATTATTATAAAACAGACCCTTGTGTTTTTACAAGGGAATAATGTATCAGCAATCCTGGTTTATATTGTTGTAAAGTCTCTGTAAAATAATCCAAAAAGTTTCATGTCATCATTAGATAAATATTTACTCCTATGAAATAAATGCTATACTATTTTATATCTGTGTATCATGACATAATACTATTATGAAGTTTTAGGCAGGTGATTTAAAAATGTTGCAAAGTAAGAATGTTTTGACTCAGAAATGTTAATAGTTTATGTCTATTAAGTATCAAAATGCAAAGTGAAATAACAAAAGCAAAATCTAAATCAAATCAATATATGCCTTCAAAACAGCATAAAAGAAGAAATTCTTGCACAGTTTTTGAAGTAACCCGGCTGTGAAGTTGTTCCTAAAATTTACAACAGAACTTCTGTGGATTTAGTACTGCACAAATTCTTCTGCCTTTCAATTTAATTTAAAAAAAATCACAGAAAAAAAGGTAGTCTGACTTATTAGCATAAGGTCACAAAACCAATCCATCACAAACAAAAAAAAGTTGCACTCTGTAGCGCTGTAACATGTAAACATGAAATATATAGTTACCACTTTATTGAAGATAAATCACAAAAATCACAAAAGACACACATAAAAAACACATAAAAAATGGGATGTATATCAAATGTGCTCCCATAAGGTACGTTATATATATAATATATATACATTTTTTTTTTAACCAATCTCTACAATGCTTCCAATGCTTTTTGGATTTGTGTATATGGTAGGAAGTGCCATTTATCTAGGCCTGCATTAATAGGATATATTATGAAATATATAGTATAGCTCAGTACATAATTTTTCCAATTCATGCGTGCTCAGAAGCAAACGACAAGGTGATCGCCTATTGCCAATGGATCACATACGGATCACTGTTCAGGGAACATTTCTGTGTATTACGACCGTGAAATATGGAACCGTATTTTTATACGTTGTGTCTGACTCCGGCCTAAAGGTGAACTTCAAGCTCAACGAACATCAGTGTCAGATCGCATCATCCATCGTTTTTAAAAAATATCAGATATCTGTCAAATTCCCAAAAAACAGATATTTGGTGAAAATTTCACAATTTTCAAATTTTTCATTCTTATGCTCTTAAAACAGAGATTTATATCACACATCATAGTTAATAAATAACATTTCTGACATGTCTATTTTACATCAGAACAATTTTGGAAACATCTTTTATTTTTGTTAGGACTTTAGAAGGGTTAAATGTTGACCAGCAATTTTTCATTTTTCCAACAAAATTTACAAAACCATTTTATTTAGTGACCACATCACATTTGAAGTGACTTTTAGGGGTCTATATGACAGAAAATACCAAAACGTGAAACCATTTTAAAAACTGCATCCCTCAAGGTGCTCAAAACCACATTGAAGAAATTTATTAGACCTTCAAGTGCTTCAATGGAATTGAAACAATGTGGAAGGAAAAAATTATGATTTAATTTTTTTATTTTCACAAAGGTGAAAGGAGAAAATGGACCCCAAAATTTGTTGTGCAATTTCTCCTGAACATGGTGATAATTTATTTGTGGGGGAAGTCAACTGTTTGGGTGCAAGGCTCAGAAGGGAAGGATTGCCATTTGACGTTTTGAATGTAAAATTTGCTGGAATAATTAGCGGACGCCATGTCACATTTGGAGAGACCCTCATGTGCTGAAACCTCCGAAGTGACCCCATTTAGGAAACTACACCCCTCAAGGATTTTATCAAGGGGTATAGTGAACATTTTGAACCCACAGATATGACACAGAATTTGAAAACATTAGGTTGTCATATTGAATATGTCATCAATAATGTCAAGCGCAAGTGCTCACTACTCCAGTTTGCATCGAGTGCTCGGGTATGTACCATGCATGGTGCGTGCTTGAGTGATATGCTCCGGTCAACGCCCTGCATGTTTCGTGGCTGTTAGACACAAAAAAAGTGGAGATCTGCAATCCCAAGCAACCGATACGATACAAACTCGAGTAACAAGCACTTGTGCTCAACACTAGCCATCATATAGCAATTTTTTTTAACATTTGAAACCCCCCAATTCTATTACCAACCCTAACCCTTCATGGCAGAAGAGAGAAATGATTGAAACATTGACACACTTTTTTTTGTGTGTGATCTCCTTTATTTACTGAATGATGGCAATCACGTGATTCGACATCGGAAAATCCGGCCCTGATCATGTTTTAGACTCTGGGGCATTATAGCCTTTTTAATCATCTCCATTTTAAAATGTCAATGAGGGAATAAGTATCATTAGCGGCTGTTATTTTAATACGTATTGGCAGTCGCTATTTGACAGCGCATGCGTGCTGGGTATTGATAACCTCCAAAACGATCCACTTCATAAGTAGGTAGTGGTGTGTAACCAAGGGTGACAGCACAAAATGTGATGGGTACATCTCCACATATAGATCTTGACCCATTACGTGACTCACATATATATCGTGACTCACATATGTCATGAATTAATAGCACTATGGAAAAATTAAATCACTTTGTAAGATATTTCTTATAATTACAGTTACCGTCCCAACACAAAGAAAAGGTAACTATACTGAGTAAAACAGCATTCCCTAGGACCGTTACCATATAGGTGCCAGTCGGTAAACATATAGAGAACAATACAGATGTCAAAGGATATGTTAGCAGAAGGAGAAGGTTCCCAATAATTAAGAGTATGAAGCGCTGTATACTCTAATATGTCTTTTGCAATTGCCATTAAAATACATGTTTAACATTCTGAGATCACCTAGGACTGTAATATCAAAGTGACCTCATCATTGAACCACATGGCACAATGGTAGTAACCAACAAGCCATTTAATCCCTTTGAGACAAAGCCTGTTTTCACCTTAATGACAGGGCAAATTTTTACAATTCTGACCACTGTCACTTTATGAGGTAATAACTCTGGAATGCTTCAATGGATCCAGGTGATCCTGAGAAAGTTTTATTGTGACATAATGTAGGTTATAATAGCGGAAAAATTTATTTGATATGACTTGCGTTTATTTGTGAAAAAAAATGGAAATTTGGCGAAAATGTAAAAAATTTCGCAATTTTCAAATTTTAACTTTTATGCCCTTAAATCAGAGTCATATTGCACAAAGCAGTTAATACATAACATTTCCCACATGTCTACTTTACACCAGTACAATTTGGGCACCAATTTTTTCTGTTAGGAAGTTATAAGGGTTTAAAGTTGACAAGCAATTTTTCATTTTTTCAACAAATTTTACAAAACCATTTTTTAGGGCCACATCACATTTGAAGTCACTTTGAGGTGTCTATATGAAAAAATATACCCAAATGTGACACAATTGTAAAAACTGCACCTCTCAAGGTGCTCAAACCCACATTCAAGAAGTTAATTAACCCTTCAGGTGCTTCACAGGAGCTGAAGCAACGTGGAAGGAAAAATTAACATTTAACTTTTTAGTCACAAAAATTATCTTTAAGCAAAGATTTTTTATTTTTACAAGTGTAAAAGGAGAAAATGGACCACGAACGTTGTTGAGAAATTTCTCCTTAGTACGCCGATACCTCATATGTCAGGAAAAAACACTGTTTGAGTACACACCATGGCTCGGAAGGGAAGGAGCACTTTTTGACTTTTTGATTGCAAAATTGGCTGGAATTGAGAGAAGACGCCATGTAGCATTTAAAGAGCCCATGATGTGCCAAAACATTGGATAATCCCCTCAATTGACCCTGTATTGGAAACTAGACCCTTCAATGAACCTATCTAGCTGTGTGGTGAGCACTTTGAACCCACAGGTGTTTCATTTATGGAAGTTTAGAAATTACAGCCGTGAAAAGAAAAAATCAAATTTTTTTCCCCAAAAATGATTTTTAGCAACATTTTTTTTACTTTCACAAGAGTAAAAGGAGAAAGTGGTCCTGTAAGGTTCTTTGTACATGTTTCTTGAAACTCAGTTTTTCCGTCAGCCATTTTGCTTTCTGTCTTGCTGCAGCTATCTTGCCCTCAGTCAATATGGAGTTTCCAGCTTTCATGTTCCCGCCCTGATTCTCTCCCTCTTGCTTCTTAAGCAGCCTCAGCTGAGCAATCAGTGCTTCAGAATCAAGCCTGCAGTGAGCCTGTGACCTGACTCCTGGAAAACCTTGGACTTTGTACTCCAGCTATTTCCTACTGAGGAACTATGGAACACTTGTGGACTCTGGAAACCTGCTATTTGATAAATCCACGTTTGCATGGAATTACGGTAACAGAGAAGAGATCCTGAACCTGTTGTGGAGAGTTATTGCTGAGCTTAAGTTACTCTGGCCTGCTGTGTCTCCTGCTTCTGTACCTGCAAACTGTGTGACTATTTTTGCCACTTGTATGAAGTAATACAAGTCCTTCTATATCAAACCTGTGTCTCATGTGTTTTCCTCGCACCCAAGCACAAGACGCTATATGAACTGTACACCATACATTACAAGATTCTGAAGCCAAACGTTAGTGTCTGCTGGGTCTGGGAAGGCTGTGTCTGCTGTGACTGTGGATATCAGATGTCCGGTTATACTTTCTGTCATGACAGTGGTTGTGACTTCTCACAACCATTCCAGGTGAGCAATTCCCTTAATTTTACTCTGCAGTGTTACCACAGGTAAACACTATTGTTTTTTTTTTTTTTTCTCTTCTCCTTCCAGTACTCCTGTCTTAAAAGATCTGGAAGATGGAGGCTCGCATAAAGGAGCTTTGCGGAGTGACTGATACAATCCTTGCAGATATACAGACTATAAAGACGCGTTTTGCAAACCTACAGGACCTCACTAATCACAATTTGCAAGTGTTTGGACAAACTACCCAAGATTTACGAGCCAGGATTGAGGTTCTAGAGGAACGAGTCCAGGCTCCTGCCATAACCCCGAGTTCTGGGATTCCCAAGTTACCCCCTTTTCATTTTGGCGGTGAACGTGAGAAATTCAGGGGATTTATTAACCAATGCAATCTTTTTTTTTCTGCACATGCTTCACAATTTCCCACTGAACGATCTAAAGTGCTTACTATAATCATGTTGCTTACCAACAAGGCTTTTATGTGGGCAAACCCTCTGATTGAGACTGAGGATGAATGTTTGGATCATCTTGATGCTTTCATTTCAGCCATGGGGCAGGTGTTTGATGACCCCAATCGAGGTGCAACAGCTGAAGCAGCCATGTTAACTTTGCGCCAAGGTAAGCGCTCAGTAGCCGAATATGCCTTGGATTTCAGGAGATGGGCCCTCGATACCACTTGGGACAGTTCCGCCAAAAAATCTATTTTTCGAAAAGGGTTGTCTCCACTGATTAAGGATGAACTTGCTCGTGCCGACCCTCCCACTGCGTTAGGTGACTTTATTAACTACTGTATCCGTATTGATGCTCGTCTGACTGAACGCAGGCAAGAGAGATGGTTCGAAAGCAATCGCACTAACCTTTTCCTACCTTCCTCCCCAGCTAAGGAACCTTTGAGTAGGATCACACGGGAACCTGAACCTGAACCCATGCAGGTGGACTCTTTACAAAGACAGGTTATTGATGCACGCAAAGAACATCGTTTAAAGGAAAATCTATGTTTCTACTGTGGTAAGTCAGGGCACTTCATTATAAACTGCCCCAGCCGTTCTCGTAAGACTACTGCAGCAGTCATTCACTGTGAGTGTTGCGAGAGGAGATCTGTCAGGTCCGAGCCTCAGGCTCCAGAGAGATCTGCAGCAACAGATATTGATTTCTCGACTTAAACTCCGTCACTTCTGAGGACGATGACTGTGTAAACGCTGCAATTTTTCAAGTTTCCTCAGCGGTGTCCCAGCTGAGTTGTAAGAAAAACAATTCTCATTGCTTCCATTCCATCAAACTCTGGGTTGACTCAGTCTGGGTGTCTAGCTCTGATATGATCGACTCAGGGGCAAGTGGAAATTTTATGGATATCTCCTTTGCTCTGAAACAGGGGATACGTTCAGTGAAGAAGGCTACTCCAGTACAGATGGAGACTGTGGATGGCTCCCTGCTGACCTCTGGACCAGTGGATCAGGAAACGGAGCCTTTGAGGCTCCTTATGGGTAAAGATCATCAAGAGAAACTGTCCTTTATGCTTATCTCTTCTCCCCACTTTCCCATTATTCTAGGGTTTCCATGGCTGCAGGCTCAGAACCCTACCATTAACTGGGAGACCAAGGAATTACACTTTCCAGAGAAACAGACAAGTCCAGAAGTTTCAGCTTGCTCTGTTCCTAAAGGAACCATGTCAGTCCCTGAACTACCAGCTGTATACCAGGACTATGTGGATTTATGTGACAAGAAGAACGCTGACCAGCTTCCCCTCACCGTCCATATGATTGTCCAATTGAATTATTGCCTGGAGCAGAGATACCTTTTGGTAAGATCTACCCCCTGGCGGGGCCCGAGCTAAAGGCTTTAAAGGATTACATAGACGAAAATCTAGCCAAGGGCTTCATACGCCCCTCTTCATCTCCTGCAGGTGCACCCATCTTCTTTGTGAAGAAGAAAGATGGATCTCTGAGACCCTGCGTAGACTATAGGGAACTCAATAAGGTTACTATTAGAAACCGTTATCCATTGCCTTTAATCCCTGAGTTATTGGAGAGAGTGCGGCATGCCAAAATTTTCTCTAAACTGGATCTCCGTGGGGCCTATAACTTGGTCCGTATTAGACCTGTGGATGAATGGAAGACTGCATTCAGGTCACGCTATGGACACTTTGAATATCTAGTTATGCCTTTTGGTCTGAGTACCGCCCCAGCCACTTTCCAACACTTGGTGAATGACATCTTCAGGGATCTCCTAGACACATTCGTGGTGATTTATTTGGATGATATTCTAATTTTTTCTAACTCCACAGAGGAACATCATGGACATGTGAGAATGGTCTTAGAACGTCTAAGACAAAACCATCTTTACATCAAACTTGAAAAGTGTGAATTCCATATGACCGAAATTCAATTTCTGGGGTATGTACTGTCTACACAAGGAATTAGTATGGATGGAAGCAAGACCCAAGCCATCAAGGATTGGCCAATTCCTAGAAATGTGAAGGAGGTGCAGCGCTTCATCGGGTTTGCCAACTTCTATAGACGTTTCATTAGGAATTTCTCTGAGGTAGTGTCACCTATCACCCAACTTACCCGGAAAGAGTCTAGGTTCTCCTGGACCCCCCAAGCCCAGGAAGCATTTTCCCGTCTAAAGGATAAATTTACCACCGCACCTATCTTAGTACATCCCAACCCCGAACTTGCCTTCATAATAGAGGTGGATGCTTCAGACTGTGCCGTTGGAGCTATACTCTCTCAGAGAACAGGTGAGAAGAATGTTTTGCATCCCTGTGCCTTCTTTTCCCAGCAGTTGTCTTCGGCTGAGAGGAACTACAATGTGGGCAATAGAGAGTTGTTGGCCATTATTGCCGCCTTCAAAGAATGGAGACACCTTCTTCAGGGAGCTGCACAGCAAATAGTCGTCCTGACAGACCATCGTAACCTTGAATTCATCAGGTCGGCTAAGTGCCTGACTCCTCGCCAGGCTCGCTGGAATCTTTTCTTAAACCAATTTAATTTTGTCATTTCTTATAGACCAGGATCGCGCAATGGAAAGGCTGATGCACTCTCTAGGATTCATTCAGCAGAGACCCGTCCACTTACTCCTCCTAAGACTATTCTTCCTGACTCTAGATTCCTGGGAGTGATTCATAATCAAGACCTACTTAAGGACATCAAGGAAGCATACCATGCGGATTCCTTGTTGGCACAACCCACAAGGTACGTAAGTCTTGTCTTTAAGAATGGTGTGTGGATTCAGGGACAACGTCTGTATATACCTGAAACAGTCAGATTGAGAGTATTGCAACTCATCCACGATTCCAAGATAGCTGGGCATAGAGGAATTCTAAAGACACAGGAATTTCTTTCTCGTTTCTTTTGGTGGCCCACTTACAGGAAAGATGTTTTAAACTATGTCACTTCATGTGAAGTCTGTGCAAGATGCAAAACACCTCGCTCCTCACCAACTGGTCTGTTGCAACCCCTTCCCATCCCGCCCGTGGGGATCCATTTCTATGGACTTCATTGTGGAGTTACCAACCTCTCAAGGGAAGAACACCATTCTAGTGGTGGTTGATCGTTTAACAAAGGCAGCTCATTTTATCCCTTGTGTCGGCTTACCCACTGCAAAACAGACATCAGATTTGATGATTAAGAATGTGTTTCGCTTACATGGAGTACCGGATGAGGTTATTTCGGATCGAGGGGTGCAATTCACTTCAAGGTTTTGGCAAAATTTCTGTGCCGCATTGGACATTAAAGTAAACCTTTCTGCTGCTTTTCATCCCCAGACTAATGGACAGACAGAACGAACCAATCAGACCCTGGAGCAGTATCTCCGCTGCTTTATCTGCCACCTACAGGATGATTGGGTGGATCTACTTCCACTGGCTGAGTTCTCTTATAACAACTCTCAGAACGCCTCCACTAAGCAGTCTCCTTTTTACTCCAATCTAGGTTATCATCCTAACATTCTTCCTCGATTTCCCATAGAAACGCCCTTGCCAGCAGTGGCTGAAAGAATCACGTCTTTACAAAAGAATATGGATCTTCTAAAGGAAAATCTGGAATTGGCTCAGGAAAGGTACAAGAAAGCAGCAGATAAATTTCGTAAACCTGCACCAGCTTTCAAGGTAGGAGACTTGGTCTGGCTGTCAACCAGAAATCTTAAGTTAAGGATTCCATCGTCTAAGTTGGGACATAAGTACATTGGACCCTATAAAATCAGTAAAATTATAAGTGCCGTTGCTTGTCGTCTTCAACTGCCCAGAACTATGAGAATCCACCCTGTCTTTCATGTATCCCTACTAAAGGCTGCAACACCCAATACGTTTCCTGGACGTTCTTCTCCTTGCCCTGACCCAGTGCTAGTCGATGGTCAGGAAGAATTTGTGGTGGAAAGGATTCTAGATTCCAGGTTGTACAGAAATCAGTTACAATATTTGATTAAATGGCAGGGCTACCCAGTGGAGGACAACTCATGGGAACCAGTCAATAACGTTAATGCTCCTCGCTTGCTCCGCCAGTTTCATCAGAGGTACCCAGACAAGCCTGGTCTGAGGTCATCCGGAGGTTGTCCCTAAGGGGGGAGTAATGTAAGGTTCTTTGTACATGTTTCTTGAAACTCAGTTTTTCCGTCAGCCATTTTGCTTTCTGTCTTGCTGCAGCTATCTTGCCCTCAGTCAAAATGGAGTTTCCAGCTTTCATGTTCCCGCCCTGATTCTCTCCCTCTTGCTTCTTAAGCAGCCTCAGCTGAGCAATCAGTGCTTCAGAATCAAGCCTGCAGTGAGCCTGTGACCTGACACCTGGAAAACCTTGGACTTTTTACTCCAGCTATTTCCTACTGAGGAACTTTGGAACACTTGTGGACTCTGGAAACCTGCTATTTGATAAATCCATGTTTGCATGGAATTACGGTAACAGAGAAGAGATCCTGAACCTGTTGTGGAGAGTTATTGCTGAGCTTAAGTTACTCTGGCCTGCTGTGTCTCCTGCTTCTGTACCTGCAAACTGTGTGACTATTTTTGCCACTTGTATGAAGTAATACAAGTCCTTCTATATCAAACCTGTGTCTCATGTGTTTTCCTCGCGCCCAAGCACAAGACTCTATATGAACTGTACACCATACATTACAGGTCCACTAAGGTTGTTTAGCCATTTCTCCTGAGTACGCTGATACCCAATATGTAGGGGAAAACCACTGTTTGGGCGCATGGCAGGGCTCGAAATGGAAGGAGTGATGTTTTGGACTGCAGACTTTGATGGAATGGTCTGCGGGCATCATGTCGCGTTTACAGAGCCCCTGATGTGACTAAACAGTGGAAATCTCAAAAAAGTGACCCCATTTTGGAAACTAAGCCTCCCAAGGAATTTATTTAGATATGTGGTGAGCACCATGAACCTCCTTGTGCCTCACAGAACATTCTAACGTTGAGTTTTTTTCCACAAAAATGATCCTTCAGCCCTGATTTTTTATATTTTCCCAAGCGTAATAGGAAAAAATAGACTGATAAAGTTGCAGAGTCCCTGATGTGCCTAAACAGTGGAAATCCCCCACAAATGACCCATTTTGGAAACTACACCCCTGAAGGAATTTATCTAGAGGCATAGTTTTATAGTATTAATTATAATACTTTTTGTTTTAATGGTGTATAAATTTATAATGTGGTGTTATGTGTAAGATGTGCTGGGTACATCAGATTATAAAAGTGTGTTGTGTCAAAAGGGTATAAACTAATTTTATTAATTTGTGGATGTGTTATATGCTTTGAAGCCATCCTTAATGCAGGTCAGGTTTCTCAGGGCAGGTTTCACAATGGTAAGTTCTGTCATTTTGGATTCCCCTCTTGGAGCATTCTCTGCAATGATTTTGTGATTGTCCTGTCCTCGCTGTTTGGGGAATCTGTCCTGGGAAATGTTGACCTGGGACAATACGGGCATTATCAGTTTCAGAAGTATTGGGACCCTCACCTTCCTGACTGCCTAACATTAGGGCCTTGATGACTACCTACTGAAACTTTAGGAATGTACAGTACAAAAGCATTGTACATTGCCACATGTAGAATATGCACGGCCAATTTTTTGTACTATACTTGAGCTTTTCACATGGCACTGTATGGTTTGAGTACTGGATCTGAAAGATCTGCACCCCCATGTACCGATTGTAATCCAAGATACAATCTGGCTTTGGGACTTGTGTTGTTGTCCAATGAACAGAGACAAGGGAGCTGTTGTCACAGTGTGTGGTGATCAAGATAAGGACATCCCTTTTGTCCTTATACTTGACCACGAGCATCTTGTCGCTGCATTGGGCTCTGATTTTGCCTTTTCTCAGCATTTGCCCAATTAGTGGCTTAGGGAGGCCTTGTTGATTTTTTCAAATGGTGCCACATGCAACTGTACCTCTGGCATAGAGGGTCTTAAAGAGCGGTATGCTGTTGTTAAAGTTATCAATGTAGAGGTGATAACAATTATCCAGCAGTGGATGCAGCAATTCCCACACAATTTTCCCACTGACCCCCATGACGGGGGGGAATTCAGGGGGGTTAATCTGGGTATCCTTCCCTCGTTGACCCTAAATCTGTGGGTGTACACTGAGGTACTCTTGCACAATTTGCACAGTTTTATTCCATACCTGGCACTCTTACTGGGCAGGTATTGTGAGAATTTTAGCCTCACTTTGAAATGAACCAGAGATTCATCTATAGTGATGTCCCTCAGGGATGTTTACGCCTCAGCAAATTTTCTGCTAAAGTGTTCAACAACTTGCCTAATTTTATATAGACAATCAAAGTTTGGGTCGTCAAGGGGAGGACACTGCCCATTATCATTAAAATGCAAAAATTTTTGGATCGCTTTATATTGTGTCATTGTCGTGGCAATGCAGAATACTGGTGTACTGTAGAGAATATCAGAACTCTAGTATTACCAAAGCTTTGGTTTTTGGATTATGTCCATATGCAGCACAACTCCCCAAAATGTCATCATCTCTGCTGCATTTACAGGGGTCCATCTAGCATATGATGATGTGGGATTTTGGGTGAAAAATTGATGGGCTTACAGGTTTGTGTGGGCCACCATAAGAAGAATTTGAAGAAGTCAGTTTCAGTGAGGCCAGTGTTGTCAAACTGGATTCCAGAGGTACCGATGAAATCCGGAATGATGGGCTGATAATTTTAAGGGGGTGCAATCCATGTGGGATCAATTGCTGCAGGAGTTGCCTGGGTCCTAGGGTGCCTTGCTTGGGGTCCTTCCTCACTAGATGAGGTGGAGGAAGAGGAGTATGAAGAAGACGAATGGAGGATCTTCCTCACTGCCTGAATCCGTGTCGAAGGCAAGGAAGTCGTATGCCTCTTCTGTTGAATAGCGTCTACTGGACAAATGGGCCTTTTTTTTTTTTTTACTAAACTCCGGGGATGTGTGTGTAAATGGTGCTTTTACACATGTAATGTGTGCGACTTGTATATAGGGTACTATTTATTATTAAAAAAAGAGAGAAAAAAGTAGAGAGAAAAAATTTAGAAGAAACAAGAAAAAAAATGAAAGAAAAATCAGATGTAAAGCAAAATAAGTTTGTATAAAAATTACAGATGTTCCCTACACTAATGCCCTCCCTATAAATTTACCCAAGGCAAATAATTATTTTTTAACAAAAGAAAAATAGACGTCAACAACAATGTGACATACTCTCTCCTAATGCACTAGAAATTACCCGGCAATAGCAGGGTTTTTTTATGCAATAAAAAGACACTACCTCTCTACCTATAAAACTACTCTATATGTTTTTTTTCTCTAAAAGAAGATCAGTAGTCACTAACACTGTGATGCCGGCTACACTACGTTGTTACTTCTAAAACTACGCTATACTAACTATTATTATTCTTTTTCTCTAAAAAAACAAATCAGACAGCGCTTACACTGCATCATCCACTACGGTAAACAGCTAAAAAAAGAAAAAGTCCCTTGTCGCAGTCTCTGATCAGCAGCGATACTGATCAGAGCGCTGTTTACACAGGAAGAGCACGGATGTTCAGCACAGGATGCCGCGCACAGGAAAAAAGTGCAAAAAAGTACACTAAAAATTCAATTGGAAGGGGAGGGGAGGGGGTGTACTGGAACAGGGATGGGGGACAGGAAGAGGGATGTGGAGGTGCTGCTGCTGCGATCACAGATAAGCCACACAGCAGACAGAGCACAGCACAGCAGTGAGATCGCAGGAGGATTACTCCAGAGCAGCAACACTTTCAGGCAGGGGATCGTAGGGGGATCGCACTGGCCACCAGTGGATTCTTTACTCAGGTGACACAGAGGGGCTAGAGAACCGCTCTGCATACCAAATATTAGACAAAGATTGCGTGCAGGACAGTGATCACTATTTTATGTTAATCCCTTTGGCGCTGATTGGCCAGAAATTATAGTCAAGCCAATCTGTGCCACAAGGGTTAATCAGGTGAGGTGACGTCACGATCACCCCACCCTATGTGATAGCTGTGATTGGTGCATTTCACACAGCACTGGTGACAGCATGTCACATGCTTTTTTTTGCCTTACTTTATTCACATAATGATGTGATTGGCCTGTCAGAATTGACCAGCTAATCTTAGCGATCGCCAATACGGGGGACAGAGTAGCCCCCTTGGGTGATGTGCAAGGATGGTCTGCTGTCAGGGACAGCAGCCATCTTAACCCGATGACCGCGTGATGCAGCGTGGTGACCGGAAATAGCGGCCGCCGTACTTGTACGGAGCATGTGGCTAAGGGGTTAATAACACTCTTTTATTTTAAGTAAAAATAAAATAGAAAAGTTATATTCTACTATACTTTAGGCTAATCCACTGAAGCCCATGTCCTCTGTAAAAGAACATTAAGTATTAACAACCATATTTATCACCAGTCCAACAAGAAGATAATCCAATTGTCACATGATGAGTCTAGTTCTGCTACATCTACATAGCATGCTGGGCATAAGCATGATGCTGGAATTCAGCCTGACATCCAGCAGAGACACTGAGCTGCACGTCATAGCTAGAGATGAGCGAATGTTTCAATGTTCAGTTCGGATTACAGTCGCCCATTTTGTAATATTCGCTGATTTATTCTTTGAATATTTGCCGAACATAGCCAAATGCCATTGGAGTCAATAGGAGGGAAAAACAAACACATGCACAATACCTTCTAATGGACTCAAAAGCTGCCAAAACACATCAAATTAGGGGTAGACACAAGGAAAGTGGCCTCAATTCACCCACAGTACAACTTTTTGAATGGCACAGCAGCAATCAACCATGCATGAGGTATCAGGGTCTGGGTCAGCATTTACAGCTTTGAATTGAACTTCAAATTAAGACGAGGTGGGTGAGTGATCTACGTAATCCCACTGAGCTAGAAGCAGTGATATCACATGCAACAGCTCAACCTGCTTTGATGCTCAGCCACACTCAGAAGGCACAAATATCAGTTTCATAGACTACTATTGTCAGAAAAATGTAAGGATAGGAACACGGGTAGATGACTCAAAGGTGGTGGAGCCCTGCCGGTCTCGGAAGCCTACTGCTACAAGCAACACACATGAAAGAGCACCAACCAGGAGTCTACACATTTACAAAAATTTGATGACTATCCTCTCCATCTCCTGACAGTTGATCGCCCATCAACTCTTCATCCTCCATTTGTTCCTCGGGTCTTGCACCTTGCTGACGCTAACAATCTTAATAGCATTTCTGAAACTGTGCAGAAGGGTGCAGAGGTCCTTATTCTTTGCCCACTTCATAATCATGATATACACCGTGTCCCTACTCCGTTGGCCAAGGCTATATGACATGACATACTGCGTCAGGGCTCATTGCTGCTGCCATAGTCGCTGCAACATGTGCACAGTGGAATTCCATAATGTTGGCACATCGTATATGAACCTTTTAACTGCCATGAACAAAGACCTCTGTATCAATGCAATCAATGACCTGAGGTGTGTGAATGACGGAAGTGAGCACACAGTTTCTGTGCTTTCTGTAGCAGCTCACACAGGCCTGGATAGTGGCTGAGAAATTGCTCTTTCACTAGGTTAAGTATGTAAGACATGCAAGGCATGTTTGTGAACTTGCCTCTGTTTTGGTGCCACCACCAGGTTTGTATCATTATTGGACATGGCCTTCCCTGGATCCAGATTCAGCGGAGGCAGCCATTGCTCAAACGTGGCCTGGAGAGCTGTCCACAACTCTTCATCTGTATGACTGAAAACTCCAAAGCATATCGATTTTAGCACTGCCTTATTGCGGTGAGCACTGTCTGAACAGTACGGAGGTGGTGGTCAGTCGCTCTGCACTACTGGAATGCGTGTCTCACTAAGGTCGGGGTCACACTTGTGAGTGTGATGCGAGAAACTCGTGCAAGTTTCTCTCAACAATACCCGGCACTTCTGCAGAGAAATACATGCAGCCGCACAGTCCGGTCCGAGTGCCGAAGGCAGTGCCGGGTATTGATGCGAGAGACTCGCGTGAGTTTCTCGCATCACACTCGCAAGTATGACCCTGGCCTAAGGCAGAGGTTGAGGGTTGAGGGCGCAGGTGGAATCCCTTGAGGAGGTAGAAGAGGAGGCAGAAGTTTTGGAGGAAGTGTGAAATGCAGAGGTTTGTTCTGCAAGCATATCTGTAGTGAAATTCACACTGGCAGACATAGATTTAGAGAAAGAACGGGTGATGTTGTCTACGACACGCTGGTGTATCGCAGGCACAGCTTTTTTAGAGAAGTACTGGTGACTGAGCAACTGGTACTGGGGGACTGTGACGGTCATCAACGTTTGGAAATAGTCTGTATCTAAAAGGCAGAAAGACAGCATTTCCATGGCCAACAGATTGGGGATGGTGTAGTTCAACCTCTTACCTTTGTCATTAGTAGGAGAAAACAATCTTTTATGTGACCACATTTTCGAGACCGAGGGCTGGCTGCAATGCTAAGAGAGGGATGAGC
>JARQOD010000001.1:207133897-207161100 GCA_033576555.1 Oophaga sylvatica | reverse complement strand
CCTGAGTTTTTGGTAACTGGGGGGTTTTGCAGATTCTAAACCAAAGGGAAAAAAAATTTGAGGTATTTTTGGGGGGTTTTTCCCCCTAGTTGATCCTAGACGCCTCGTCACCCCTGAGAGAAAACTACATTTAAAGGGAAAGAAAAAGCTATCTGCCCCGGGGGCCCCCCCCCCAAAAGAAAATGGGGAAGGGCCCAAAAAATAAAAACGGCGGTTGAAAAGAGGGAAATACAAACTGGAAAAAATTTTGACGAGCAACGGGGGGACAAGCTGTAAATGGTTAGGAAGGAGGTTTAAATTTTGAACCCAAAAAAATTTTTAAAAAATAAACTTCGATTAAAAAAATTTTGGGTCACCGTTCGCCACCCATAAATAAAATTCAGTGTGAACAAAAAAAAATGCACCCGAAAAAAAAAAAAAGGGGGGAAAAAAGCAAATAGCAAAAAAACAGTGGCTGCAGAAAAAAAAAACTGTGAGGGGGGGGCCCCAGGAGGGGACCGGGTTGCCCCCCACAAAAGTGAAAAAAAAACAGAAAAAAAAAAACAAGCACAAAAAGAAAAAAAAAAAAATTCTTATCTGAAGCAGAAAGGGGGGGAAAAGGGATCCAGCAAACTTAAAAGGAACCAGGAAAACAATAGAGAAAAAAAACAATTTTTCCGGAAAACCACATGGGAGGGAACCTTCTTATATCAGCCCTTTTTTGGAAAAACCCAGACCCCCCACCCCTCGTTTAAAAGGGTTTTCGTACTGTCAAAAAACCCCAGAGGGAGCCTCTGCTCAGAAACATCTCTAAACATTTTATAACAGTACCCCCCCCCCCCTTTGGGGGAGGGGCCCGGGGGACCCTCATTGAAAAAAACTGGCCGTTTCAGGATGAGTCGGAAATTTGGGTAGGATTAGTCCCCTTTGCTGGTGTCCGAAGAAAAAACACCCAAGAATTGCCCCCGGGGGCCCAAAAAACCTTCCATTACCAAATACTGGGGTTTTTGTCTAGAAAAATGAAAAATCCAATATTTTCTAACCCAAAATCCAGATTCCCCCTCCCCCAAAAAAGGGTGGGAGGCGCAACCATAGGAACCCTGGTAAAAAAAAACCTCTTAAAAAAGGGAAAAATTTTTTTAAAAAACCGTTATGGTTTTTAAAAAAATTGCCCCTGGAAAAAGCAAAGGAAGGAAACAGGTTTAAAAATGCCCCGGGGTCTTATAAGGCCAAAGAACCTGGGTTTAAAAAATTTGGAAAATGAAAACCCCCATAAAATTTTTTCTTGAGGACAACCCCCCCCAAGTCCCCCCTTTTAAACCCCAGGCCCTTTTAGTCCTATGGGGGGTTGGCAACCGCGGGGGGCCCTTTTCCCCGAGAGGAGAAACCTTCCCACTACCTGGTCCCAAATCTGCTGCATTGCTCCACAACAGAGTCAACCCCCGGGGGGCGGGAACAGAAGCCTCCGCCTTTTCCGAAAAAAAAAAACGGGGGTTTTAAACCCAAAATTGCAGAAAATGGAGACAAAAGTGGAAAAAGGGGCCCAACCAAAAATTTTTAAAAACAAAAAAAAAGCAAAAAGGAAAAAAAAAACCCAGTCTCTTGATCAGCATACAAAAAAATTTCAAAAAGTCTCCAAAAACTGGTTTGTTCTTTTTTTTTCCCTTTTTCCATTGGGGTTTTGGGGGGGAAAAAAAAAAAGGAGAAAGATATTGAACACCAAGTTTATAAAAAAAAAAGTCCTCCAAAAATTTTGGGAAAAAAACTGGACACCCCTGTAGACCAATGTTCTCCCCGGGAAACCAAAGTAACGGAACCACGTGCTAAGGAAAAAAAAGGGGGCCCCAAATTTGGGGGGGAAGGAACTTAGGGAAAGGAAAAAAATGTTCATCTTTTGGAAAAAACCCCCCACAGTTTTCCCCCTAACGGTCATTCTCTGAGAAAAAAAGGGGGGTCGGAAATAAAATCCATTTGAGATTGGGTTCCTTTGGGGCCCCCTTTGGGCCGGTAATGGCATTTAACAAAACCCCCGAGCGGAGCAAGGTTGGAGTGAGAGCAAGTCCCCCAGGACTGCACGGAAAATTTCCCCCCAAAAACACGAGACAAAGGGGCAACCAAAAAGGGGCCTCACCCCAAGTCTCTGGTACCAAATACCGGGTGACCGCCAACGCGGAAAATGAATCTCAGACTCACCTCTTCTTCCCTGGTCTGGGACAAAAAATTTCCCCCAAAAGGGAAAGTTTCAGGTTTATCTCCTGACACCCTTCCAAGGCCTGTTAAAAAAGGGGGAGAGGGGGGAAAAAAAAATCACCCTCTTTCAAAAAACAGTAGGATAGATAATTTGGAGGGGTCCGCAAAAAAAAATTTTTTTTTCCGAGAGGGGGATCCCCCTTTAAAAAATTTTTGTGCCAGGAAAAAAAAAACCCCAAAAAAAAAAAAAATGTAAAAAAAAAAAGGCCCCACCGGGCCCCGTTTGGATTAATTGGGTTTGGGGTGATTCAAATTTTTAAAACCAGATTCTTAGGGGCCCGTAAAGACCCCACCTGATGTTTGGCCCCTTTCCCAGCCAATGTCTCCACTCTTCAAAGGCCCACTTCATGGCCAAAAAACTGATTACCCGTCAAATTCGTTAGTTGGGAAAAATTTTTGAGGAAAAAAAAAGGCAAGGGTTATTTTTTTAGGGGGTTCCTGGATCTCTTTGGGAAAAAGGGGCCCCTCCCCCAATTTTTAAGAGGAAAAAAACTCCCCCAAAAAAAAGGGTTTAGAAAAAACATCGTGTGTTAGAACGGAGAAGTGAATCTCTGTTAAGTTCCTGAAACGCAGAGATTCCCTCAGGGGCCCCAATTAGCACATAAAAAACCCCTTTTTTGGTAAAATAGACAATATTTTTAAAATCCCGGGGAAAAAAATTACCAAAAAAATTTTTACAAAAAAAAATTGGAAAACCCCCAAAAAATTCGGGAAGACCCTTTTAAAAAAAAAAGGGGGTTCCCCCCAAAATCACAGATGGCTGAACCTTGCCCGGCCCTTTTAAAAAAACAAAAGGAGACAAAAAAACCCCAGAAATGAGACCTTTTTGTACCCCAAAAAAGACATTTTTGTTTTTTTAAAAATTTTTACGGCATTTCTTTTAAAATTTTCTGGAAACACAGCCCGAATTTGTTTCCACATGAGAGTCCCAGTCTTGGGAAAAAAAATCAAGATATCACCCAAATAAACTCAGAAATTTATCCACAAAATCCCAAAATATCATTCATAAAGGGAAATTGGAAGAGGAAGGGCATTGTCCCCCAAAAAAGGGCATCACAAGGTACTAAAAACCCCCCCTCTGGGTAAAAAACGCGTCTTTTTTTTCACCCCGTGTTTAATGCGAATAAGTTTATACCCCCCCCTGGGGAAAAAGCTTAAAAAACCAACTCCCCTTTTCCCCCCGGGAAAAAAAAAGGTCAAAAATCAAGGGAAAGGGGGGTATTGAAAAGCACAGTGATCTTATCAAGAGACGATAATAATACACGGCCTAAAAAAAACCCCATCCTTTTTGGCCCAATAAAAAAAAACCGGCCCCGGGGTAAAGGGATGGTTGATATGATCCTTATCCAAGCCCCCTTTTTTAAAAGATGCTTTTTTTGGGTTTGGGGGTTTTACAGAAGTTTTTAAAAAAAGGGGGGGCCTTTTTGGGAAAATTTTCCAAACCCGGCACTAATTCAATGGAAAAACGTAGCTCCTGTGGGGGCGGGGTGCAGATTTACTTTCACTAAAACATCAGAAAAATCAGTAAAAAAAAATCAGGAAACCTGAGACTTGGGAAAAGGGGGGGGAAAAAAAGGGGGTGTCGCATTAAATTTTGGGAGTAACTGGTCCCCAAACCCCCAGTTTTTTCCCAAACCAAAACAGGATTATGAGACTGAAAAAAAAAAGGGGAAACCCCTTGTACAATAATGCATGCGATTATACAGCACCAAAAAATTTTAAAAACCCCTTTCCCGATGTCTGGTTATCCCCCAAATTTTTCACCTAGTTGAAAACGGGGGTTTTTTTTTCCCCCAAGGGGGGGAATCAAGCCCAGTAGGGGGGAAAAGACTTCCGCAGGGGTATCATGGGAAACCCACAAAAATTTTGGGAAAGCAAAAAAACCCTCAGGTTTTTAGTCCCTGAATCAACAAAAGCCTGAGCAGAAAAAAAGGGGAAAAGGGGGGGGAAAAGGGTAACAGTCACAGAAAAATTTTGTCTGAACCCCCTACCAAGACAACTGAGCGTGAAAAAAAAACTTCCCGATTAGGGCAACTAAAAAAAGCATGGAGGAGTAACCACAGTAGAAAAAAACCCATTGCGCTTTCGAAACTCATGCGGGGGCCCCAGAAGTCCTCTATCAATGCATGGGTTTAGAAGGGGGGTCACAAGGGGAACACTATCTCAGCATACTATGCCCTAGCAAAGTCTGTCAATTTGAAAAGCCAATGATTTAAAAACATTGAGACCAGAGGGGACGGGGGGCCCAATAACATCCTTTAATTCTCTGACACCCCTTCCCAAAAAGGGTGCCAAAGCATTATCATTCTTTGGTCGGGGCTCCCCCCCCTTTGGTTTTTTGACCCTACCCAAACCCCAGGCCCTGATTTAATGCCAACAAGGTTTTTTTTTAGCTTGATCAGTGACTTTGGGGTTTATCATAAAAAATAACCCAGGGGCCAGAAAAAAGATCAATTTTTTCAAAACGGACCCCCCCGGGGTCGGGGAAAAAAAACCCAATCCCGAAAAAAAGAGATGACAATTGAACTGCTGCGCTGGTTCCTGGGGGGCTTAGGTTTTTAAGCAAAAAAAAATTTTCAGTTATTTTTGAAAAAATTTTGAAAATTTTGCCCGTCCCCAAAAAAAAAAACTGGAGGGGGGAAACTTGGTTCCCCCCCCCACCCGGGAACCCGCAAGATGGGTGGGAAAAATCCGAACCCCCCAGTGGCAATGATCCACAGGGCCCCGAAAAATGTGAAAAACCCCTTAAAAAAAAAAAAAATCCCCTCAGCACCCAGAAAAAAAGGGGGGAAAAAAAAAAAAAAAAAAAAAATCTCGCAACTCTGACAACTTTTTTCTTTACACTATTTTCCCTTCTGTGGTACCATAAAATTTTTTAGTTAGGCCGGTGTATTGTTATGTTTTGGGTACTGAGGAGGACAGAACAACAGCGGGGCCCAGTAAAAAAAAACCTGAGATGTTGGTATTGAGGGGTTTGGGAGATCCAAAAATCTAACGACACAACTAGGGGGTAGCCGGGGGGGCGTTTACGTTGATCCTATTTTCCCCCTCACAGCCTCAAAAGATAATACACTAAAAGGCAGAAATGAAAGGTTTTGCCCCGGGGTTTTCCCAAAAAATAGGAACCCTCCAAAAAATAAAATGGCGGTTAAAAAGATGAAAATACAAAAATAGGCAAAAAAAAGATGAGCAAACGCTGGGGCCACAAGTAAACCTTAAAAAATAGGAAAGGAAAGGGGGGAATTTACTTTTTGCAACCCAAAAAACCCCTTTTTAAAAAAAACCAAAAATTCTGATTAAAAAAAAAAACTGGGGATCACAGATCTCGCCCCCCACTAAATCAGTCTCAGTGTGAAAAAAAAACCCGCCCCGCTAAAAAAAAAAGGAAAAAAAACAAATGGGCAAATAACAGTGGTTTGGGGAAAAAAATTGAGGTTTTTAGGCCCCAGGAGGGGACCTGTCTAACTCCACAAAAGTGCTGAAAACACTGCAAAAGCAAGCTCAAAAAAAAAAAAAAAAAAAATATTTATCTAAAAAACAGGAGATAAAGGTAAGATACAGAAAATTTTCAAATAACCCAGGAAAACTTTTGACAAAAAAAATTGATCACCGGCAACAATGGGGGGGGGGAAAACCTCCCTTTATTCAGCCCGTCAAAAAAACCCTTTTTCCCCCCCCCGGGGAAAAAAGGTTTTCAGTACTGTCTGTAACCCCCGGGGGGCCCCCTTGTTCAAAAAACCATCTTAAACACATTCATAACAGAAAAAAAAAAAAAAAATTTGGAGCAAGTTCAGAAAAATAGCGCGTATAGTGCCCCCCCCCAAACCCCCATGTCCTTGAGGAAGGGTTTGCAGGTTTGGGAATTTTTTCTTGCAAAAGAGCAAACTGGAGGAGTTTAATAGCTGTTTTTAAAAAAAATATCTAAGGGTTTTCCCTTGTAGAAGGATCATTTTTATTTCTTTGCAAAAGGAAAGACTAAAACCCCCAATGGGATGAAAGAAGGGGGGGAAAGTCACAAAATTATTTTTAGGAAAAAAATTTTTTTGCATTTTTAAAAATGATCAGAGGTGGAACGGGGGTGCCACGACGGGGTGGGGATTTGTTCCCCATAAAAATCTTCAAACGGGGGGCGGGGGCCGTTTTCGTCTGGGATGTTTTTTGTGCATCCTGTTTGGGGGGGTTAAACCCCGAGGGCCCCCCGGGGGGGCCCCCCCAAACCCCCACCATTCTATTTCTATGATTTTCCCACTTCCACAAAAATGACGGGGAAAATTAGGCGTGCTGAATCTTTTGAAATTAGAGTTGAGCGAAAAAAGGGGTAATTAAAAGTCCCCGACTTTCGCCAAAAGGGTTTTTTTTGAAAAAAAAAAACCGGGGCCCTAGGGGTTTTCAGTGGGGGCCCGCGTTGGGGAAAAGGGGCGCCAAAGTCGTTTTACCAGAATGTTTTTAGGTGCTTTTTTTCACCCAAAGGGAGAAAGGGGCGTACTTGTGGGAAAGAGATGACATGTGCAGGTCCACCCCTCTAGAAAGGGGTTTTTCAGTGTTTTTGGTTTTTTTGGGGGGGTTTTTAGTATTAAAAAAAACCCTGGGGTGGGCCTCCTTTTTACTTCGCCGATCTTAACGTGGGGGAGAGGTTGCTGCGCTGTTTATCAGTGGGGAAAGAGATTTTGGGCGGAAAAAAAAGTTTCTTTGTGTTTTTGGGGAAAATTGTCCCCGTAAAAGTTAGGTGCAGTGACAGGGGGGTTTTTTTTGCGTGCAGACGCTGGTTTTTAGGCTGCCTGATAGCTGTATTGCTGGCAGACTGTTTTTTACACAGAAAAAAAAGCTTTTAATCATTTTTTCTCCCCCAGTTTTTGGGTTTTTTTTTTTTTCCCCCACCCTTTTTGGGGCTTTTTCACTCCCTCACACACTACCGGGGTACGGGGGGTTCCGGACAATACATTTTGAAATTCTGTGTGTGATCTAGAAAAATATAGGGGGAAAAATTTTAAATTTTTCCTTTTTTTCAATAAGCTGTTTGCTTTTTTTTTTCAGTAAGTATATCTTTTTTTTGTTTTTAAAAGGGCAATTTCCCTAATTTAAAGAGGTCTTTTTTTGGGGATTTCCCCCTGGCAACGGGGGTTGGTGCTGGGTTTTTTGGCCCCAGTGGAGCCTGCCCAGAGAGGGGTGGGCCAGGGTCTTGCCCCCCCACTAGGCCCGTGACTTTTGCTGGCCCCTTTTTGGATCTGCTAATTTTTTTCCCCAAAGGGTGGGCAGACGTCTTTGGGGCCAAAAAAAAGCATTTTTTTCCTTCTGGCATTTCCCAGGTGGATCTCTCTTTGGGTCAGGGGGTCACATGGGTCAGGGGACTGCAGCAGCTCCCCTTTTTGGCCCCCCCGGAAAGGGCCCCCCCTTACTTTTTTTGTTTCTGGAAAAAAAGGGTTTTTCATTGGTCCCCTTTTTCCCCCAAGGTCCTGTTGCTGTTATATAAAAAGGGGTTGCATGGGGGGGCCCCCCTTTTGGGGGAAAAAAAAACCATTGTTTTCTATGGCCAGTGTGGTTTATGCGTGTGTGTGGGGTTTTTGGGCCCCCGGTGAAAAAAAAAAACCACTAGAATTCCGACTTAAACGGGGGGGGTTTGGTGTGCTAGTGGTAGGGGGGGGGGGGTCTGATGCCCTTTGTTACGGGGGAAAAAAATGAGGAGTTTTTTTTGCCCATTCGGGTTTTTGGCGTTCAGGTATAGATTGCGGGTTCTCCCCCGGGGGAATTAGGCTGACCAAAAATTTTTTTGCTCGCTTAGAGTTAAAACCCCCGGGCCTGAGAGCCCGCGGACACGGTTTTTTTTTCGCGGCTCTGTGAGTAACAGGGGTTGCTTTAGCGCTAGACAGCGCCCTAGGTTTTATTTGCGGCTCATGAAATTTTTAAAGGGGGTTTCACCCATGCCAATAGCGCTGTGAATCCCGTTAGGAATTTTGGGATTTAAAAAGAGTTCGATTTTGCCACAACGCGCTACGGCGTTTATTTTTTCGAATTGCCCGGGTTTTCCCGAGTTCGCTACTTTCGCCATCTTTTTAGCGGGGGGCTTCGCCGCCCGGGGGACCCCCGGGGGGGGGAACGCACCTCTTATTATTCTTTTAGGTGGTTTTCCCTTTTGGGGGGCCAACATTAAAATTAGGCCGGGTCTGGCTTTAAAGGGGGGGGATCACCCACCTTTGAAACTTTGGAATTTCCCGTTGGGCGTTGCCCCCAGGGACGTGAGAATACTCGAGTGGGATCAAGTCTCGGACCACTCGGTATCCGTGGGTCTGTAGAGTTTGTCAGCAGCCAGGACATTATGCAAACGATGTCCCCCAGCGAAAAAGTAAAACGGTCATTTGCTTTGCCATGGGGGGAGGGTCATTAGACGCGGGTTTTTTGCCCCGAAGATGCTTTAAAGGGTTAATCTCTCTGGTTCATCCACCCTTTCCGCCAAGCTTTGTGTGGACTCTGGGGCAGGGGGGGAATTTTATGTCTCCTCCTTTGCCTTTGCCATTCCATACCGCTGGTGCGGCTGCCGAGCCAATATCGGGAGAGTGTTGAATGGAGCATCCGGGCCTCACAAATCACCCACCAGACTGTACTCAACCTCTGTCTATGTCTCCCTCACTAGGGGAATATATACCTTTTTGTTTTCCTGAGGGAATAGAGGGGGGGTTTTGTTGGGATTACCCGGGCTTCGCCACCACTTCCCATATTGAGGGGCCTTGGAGAATAATGGGTTGGGGTGATCATTGCAGAGACAAATTTTCTCAGAGAGGAGTTCAGGTTTCCAAACGGAGATACCCATAGATCTTGTTTCCCCTTTCCCCAGGTTTTATTCGTATACCAGACGTTTTTCTCCAAAAAGGCGCGGGACTCTGCCGCCTCATCGCCCTTATGACTGTCCTATAGCCCCTCTTGCCTGGAACGGAGCCCCCTTCGGGGAGGGATATCCTCTCTTCTTCCTGGGGACGGAGGCCATGTCCAATACATCCAGGAAAATCGGGCCCAGAGGGTTTATTGGAAGTCAGTGTCACCGCAGGGGCAGGATTTTTCTTTGTGCAAGAAGAATGGAGAATTACGACCGTGTATAGACTATAGGGATCTTAACCCCATTACCGTTAAAAAAATATCCTTTGCCCCTAATATCTGAGCTCTTTGATAGGTCCGGGGGCAAGGGTATTACTAAGCTGGACTTCGTGGTCCCTATAACCTGATCCGCTCGTGAGGGGGACGAATGGAAGACGGCGTTCAATCCCAGAGTGGACATTCGAATATCTTGTGATCCCCTTGGGCTCTGTAATGCTCCCACCCGTCTTCCAAGATTTTCTTTAAATACATCTTCGGGACAGGCTTCCACCTCTTTGGTAGTCTATCTGGATGACATTCTCATCTTTTCCCAGATATGGACCCCCCACGGAGAGATGTTTGCAGGGCATTCGACCTCTTTGCGGGAAATTCCTTATATGCAAGTTGGAGAAGTGTGTGTTTGGCAGGAGTCTTTGCCATTCCTGGGCTATATCATCTCCACTCAGGGATTGGCTATGGTCCTGCCAAACTAAAGGTGTAATGGATTGGCAAGAACCCCACTCTCTTAAAGCGGTGCAGCGCTTTATGGGGTTCATTAATTACTATCGCCAATTCTTCCCCACTTCTCTACTTTGGTTGCTCCCTTGGTAGCCCTCACCAAGAAAGGAGCCAATCCCAAATTGTGGTCAGAGGAGGTCTCCAAGGCCTTTACTTCAATCAAGTCCCATTTTGCTAGCGCTCCTATCCTACATCGTCCCGAGGTTGATAAGCCTTTTATATTGGAGGTAGATGCCTCGTCCGTTGGTGCTGGGCAGTCCTTTTCAAAAGGATGCTCAAGGTCGTAAAACATCCTTGCTTCTTCTTCTCCAAGACCTTCACACCTGCGGAGAGGGAATTATTCCATTGGGGATAGGGAGTTGCTAGCATGAAGTTGGCCTTTTCTGAGTGGAGACATCTCCTGGAAGAGGCTCGCTTTCCCTTCCAAGTGTTCACTGACCACAAAAATTTGGTCTATTTACAGACCGCCCAGTGGCTAAATTCCCGTCAGGCCAGATGGTCCCTGTTCTTCTCCCGATTCCATTTCACCCTCCATTTTCTCTCAGGGAGAAGAACATTCGTGCTGATGCTCTGTCTCGCTCCGTGGTGTCCTCTGAGGAGGTGGAGGAGGAGCCTCGGCTGTTTGTCCCCACAGAGAACCTAAGAACTGTGGCCCCGGTTTCGCTTGAGTCTGTGCCTCCGGGCAAGACTTTTGTGCCCATCAATTTGCGACCGAAGGTTTCTCTCTTGGGCACACTCGTCCAGGGTGGGGGGACATTTTGGGGCAAAGAGGACATCTGAGTTGTGGCGAGGACAAATTGGTGGCCACATATGGTCCGTGACGTCAGGGAATACGTTCAGGCATGCGTGTCCTGCCCCAAGAATAGTCCCCTCGACAACGGCCAGCTGGGTTACTCTTTCCTTTACCAGTGGCAGACAGGCCCTGGGAGATGGTCGGGATGGATTTTGTGGTTGGCTTACCCAAGTCTCGGGCTGCACCATCATCTGGGTGATAACCGACCACTTCTCCCAAAATGGTGCACTTGGTGACGTTACACCGGTTACCGTCTGCACGGGCCTTGGCAGCATTAATCATTAGGCATTTTTTCCGCCTACACGTTATGCCAGACAAAATTGTCAGTGATCGAGGTCCCCAGTTTGCGTCTCGGTTCTGGAGAGAGCTGTGTCGTTTACTCAGCATTGAGTTGAATCTCTCCTCTGCATACCATCCCGAGACGAATGGGTTGGTAGAGAGGGCCAACAGACCTTGGTCACATACTTGCGACATTTTGTCTCGCCAGGCAGGATGACTGGGCATCCTTGCTACCGTGGGCTGAGTTTGCTCTAAATAATGCTGTGACTGACTCCACCGGACAGACCCCATTCCCCCTGAACTACGGTCAGCATCCGCGGGTACCAGTGCCTATGCCATGTCTTCCGCCGATTCCAGGGTGGCAGACTGGGCTGTGGAGGCACGGGACATTTGGGACCGCACTCAGGATGCCATTCAGGTCTCCAAAGAGAGGATGAGGTCTTCGGCCGATGCCATCGGCGCCCCCGCTCCTACGTTTTGCTCCGGGTGACCTAGTGTGGCTTTTTGCCCGAAACATCAGGCTAAGGGTAGAGTCCACCAAGTTGGCACCTCGCTTTTGGGCCCCTTTAAAGTTCTTGAGCAGGTGAACCCGGTAGTTTACCGCCTAGCCCTTCCGCCTCGCCTTGGTATCACTGACACCTTTCACGTATCCCTCTTGAAACCCCTGGCCATTTCTCGGTTTTCGAGTCATCTGCTGGGACGTCGGGTTCATCTACCGACATCATGAGGGGAACGCCATTGTTGGGTGCAAGGTGGTACGAGGCAAAAATTTTTATTTGGTGGATTGGAGGGGTTATGGGCCTGAGGATAGATCCTGGGAGCCTGCCGAGCACGTTCACGCTCCGTGGCTCGTTGCTGCCTTTGAGCGCAGCGAGGCCCAGAGAGGGGGGGGGTAATGTTAGGGTTCGATTTCCCGCTGCTGCACAACGGGAGTCTCGAACCCGTCCCGCTGCGGTCTCCCATTCATCTCTGGCCGCAGTGGAGCCTGCTCAGCAGACACGTCGGTCCAGGCGTCTTGCCCACTCCACTACTGGGCAGTGACTTGTTGCTGCCTTTCCTGGATCTGCTATTATAGCCAATGCTGAGCACACGTCTTTGGGACAAAAGTACTGCATTTTCCCTTCTGAGCATGCCCAGAGTGAGATCTCCCATTGGAGATCAGGGGGCACATGCTCAGGTACTGCAGCAGCTCCTATTGGCCCGCCAGGAAGGCCCTGTTACTACTAGTCTTCTGGAACAGGTTTCTCATTGGTCCTTGTTCCTGGAAGGTCCTGTTGCTGTTACTATAAAAGGGTAGCATGGCTGGGCCGCCATGCGCTAATATCAACCATTGTATGCTATGCGCAGTGTGGTCATGCGTGTGTGTGGTTAGGGACCCGGCTGAAATAAGCCACTAGAATACCGACTTAATCGGTGAGGAGTTTGGTGTGCTAGCTGGTCAGGGTCGGTGTCCTAGAGCCCTAGATTACCGGCATAACCGGTGAGGAGTTTGATTGCCGTATTCAGGGTCTGGCGTTCAGACGCCATAGATTGCGGGTGACTCCCGCGGAGGACATTAGCGCATGACCACGTATTATGCTCGCTTAGCAATTAACCGTGTACCTGAGAGCCTGACAGGACACGGTACTTTTTCTCAGCGGCTCTGTGACGTAACAGGGTTCGCTTTAGACGCTAGACAGCGCCCTAGCTTTTTCTTTGCGGCTCACTGAAGTTAAGTGAGTTCGCACCTATCGCCATATAGCGCTGTGACATCCCGTTAGCGGCTCTGGATTAACAGAGTTCGCTACTTTCGCCATCTTATTAGCAGCGGGCTTCGCCTGCATGGTGGACCCCGGGCTGCGAACACCACCTCTCTATTATATCTATTAGGTGCGTTCCGCAGACCCTAACAGTGTGTGACTCCGGAAATATGTACGAAGATTGAAATTTTCCCCTACACTGTATACAGCTGTACGCTTCTGAAACAGTACCGTATATCTGCTCTTTGTATTACGGTCAAAGCCATACTGAGTGAGCGTCTGTGTGTGACTCCGGAAATATATACGGATATTTAAATTTTCCCCTACACCGTATACAGCTGTACGCTCCTCATACAGTACCATATATCTGCTGGTATTTTTGGTACATTTTCCCAACATGAGGAAGTATGGTGGAAGAGGAGCGGACGTGGGTGGGGGGGCAGCTGGTACTGATGGTGGTGGTGCATCTGCTGGTAGTGCCAAAAGCACAATAGCACCTAAGGCAGGAGGTGCTGAGCCTGCGTCTTCATCTGGCTCCAGAAGGCCTGGAAGGCTCCATTTTCTGGAGTAGGTAAACTGCTTTTAAAGCCGGATCATCAGGAAAAGGTTTTGGCTTACGTTGCCAAAAAAAGCCTCCAGCTCTATCGCCTCCTCTTCTGAAGTTTCAAAAAATGCAAGCACTGAGTTGTCAGTGCAGGCTCCTGGTCAGGAACAACACCATTCCGTGTGTCCTTCACCCACACCAAAAGTAAAGGATGCGACAGGCCACACTTCAGATTATTCCCCTGGAGCTCTTTTAACATACCATGCCTGGGTTATCAAGTGAAATCCTGAATTCCCCAGTCCAAGATGAATATGACATGGAGTGCACTAATGCACAGCCACTGCAATATGATTCTGCTGGTACATTCACCCAGAGCACTGCATTGCCCTTGCAGTCTACTGATCCAGATTCTGACCCTGATGAAACTCAGGTGCCCCTTACCGCAAACGATACCACCTTAAAATTGAAAAAACAGCCGCACCAAACAATCTTTCAATGCAAGTGAAAGAAGATTTATTTGAAAGCACCACAGCATAAAAAACGTTTAGAGGTAACGTTTCGACCCTGCAATGGGTCTTTCTCAAACTTAACCAAAGAAAATATACACAAAAAAGATAAAAGATTAGATCACAAAATTCAATACAAGAATTAGTAAATAAAGTAACAATTATGCACAGGATCGAGGAAAGGTATATAAATATATACATATTTAAACTAAATCCAAGACATAGAAAAAAATTATGAAAAAAAATTTTTGGAAAAAAAGGAAAAAAAAATTTTACAGGAGAGACATTATGCACAATATACAAGGAAATATATACACAAGAATTTATTTTACACAATTATTAATACTAAATACACATACGCATAAATTAATACCATATCTACTGATAAAGCCCGTGCAAAAAACTGAGTATGTGACACACGTTTGAGGAGTGCAGTCTCAGGACGGGACAACTGAGGGCTGAAATGCTTTGATATGAAATACGGGGGATTAATATGGACACAGAGGCAGTGTACACATAAATACTGACCTTAAGGTAGATAACGGAAAAGGACAGAGGAGGCCACTGTGGGATAAGAGGACTTGATAAGGCTGGAATAAGATGTGGAGAAAAACAGAGGTAAAACACGTGCAATAAATATAGGTAAGAAACGTGCACAGACCATAAATAGCCAGGAGCCCATATGAGGAGGGGGAAAAAGAAAGGAGGGAAGGGGAGAGGGAACGGGGACAGGCATACCTCCAGGCCATATATACGGAAGTCCGACAGGGCACGGACCAACTGACTGTCCTAGAAAAGACTGGAGAAGCAAGTGAGGCAGGGGTTAAAGTAATTTACCGCTGAGAGTACTAGTGTGTGAGTGAGGGGAGAGAGAGAAGTGCTGCATACCTGGTAGGAAGAAGGTTCAGGTGCCATCTGTGGTGGTGTGTAGAGACATTTGTGGTCAGTGGTTAAAGTAGCCCCAAGACCGGAAGTAGGACAGGGGAGGGGGGGCGGGCAGGAGCGCACGTGTAGGGGGAAGCAGAGACGCCTGCGCTGTATAAAAGAATCATGTGTCATAGCAACAGTGGAGGAAGCGACATTAAAGTGAGGCTTGGAATGCTGAATAATGAGGCGCATGCGCTGTGTAGGCAAGGGGAGAGCGTCATAGATCGCCCAGGGAGTATGGGAGCGCTGGTGGGAGGGACGCCTGCATTGTGGAGAATGAGGGGAGTAGAATCAAATCGCTGCAAACAGCTCATCATGAGCGCTGGGGGCTCATGCGCTGTGAAACATAGGAGAAGCAGTCCCAGCCAGGGTGGGGGAAGAGGAGAGACTGAGCTAAGAAAATACGGAGGTTAAAAAAGAATGGGAAATATAGTAGAGAAGAGCTGGGGGCAGTAAAGAAAAAGAAAAGGAGTGAGACAAAGAAATGAAGCTAGATAGATATGAAAGGTAATGGAGAACAAACAAAGGAGAGACTGAGTCAAATGAGAGAGAAAAAAATGTCAAAATGGTGGAATAAAAAAAAAAAGGATATGTGAAGCATGAAAGGTAGAAATAAAATTGGAAAATAAAGCCATGATAGGAAGAAAAAAATAAAAATGATAGGAATAAAAAGATGAAACGAACAAAAAGAGGGGTTTTACTGAAAAAATAAAATAAAATAAAAAGTAGAAAATTGCAAAAAGGAAAATGAAAATTAAGGAAAATATAAAATTAAAAAATATGTAATAAAATAAAATAATGAATAAACTGAGAATACAAGGAAAAAATGAAAATAAAAAATAAAATAAAACGTAAAAAAATTTATTTATAAAAATAAAAAATTGAAAATATATATATATAAAAAGGAAAAAAATGAAAAAAAAGGGAAAAAAAAGGGAAAAAGAAAGGGGAAAAAAGAAAATTTGCCAAAAGGACGCCAAAAGAAAATGCAAAAAATATTTAAAGAACATACTTACCCAAATTGGGTTTGAGAAAAATGTGGAAATCAAAGTGCCTGAAAAATTAAGAAGAATTAGTATATGGAACGACAGGCCAGGTCAGAATGTAGTACACATGCCTACGGGTACATGTTGAATACTAAAATGCGAGCGACAATACCCCCATAATGTGATAACGTAAGGATGGAACAATTACAGAGAGACCAAGGAAAAAGCAAGAGACCAGAATTATTAAACTAATCACTTATCTGGGAACCATATTGAGTTCCCTGTTAAGACCCTTGGGCGTTAAAGTTTGAAGAGTATAAATGTCCCAATTACGTTTCCAGGTTCTGGAACAGATCGAAAATCACGACGGGGTGGCGACTTTATCAGGCGGTTAAGGGAGCGTGAATCCTATTGGATTTATACTCTTCAAACTTTAACGCCCAAGGGTCTTAACAGGGAACTCAATATGGTTCCCAGATAAGTGATTAGTTTAATAATTCTGGTCTCTTGCTTTTTCCTTGGTCTCTCTGTAATTGTTCCCGTCCTTACGTTATCACATTATGGGGGTATTGTCGCTCGCATTTTAGTATTCAAACATGTGACCCGTAGGCATGTGTACTACATTCTGACCTGGCCTGTCGTTCCATATACTAAATTCTTCTTAATTTTTAGGCACTTTGATTTCCACATTTTTCTCAAACCCAATTTGGGTATTTTCTTTAAATATTTTTTGCATTTTCTTTTGGCGTCCTTTTGGCAAATTTTCTTTTTTCCCCTTTCTTTTTTCCCTTTTTTTTCCCTTTTTTTCATTTTTTTCCTTTTTTTATATATATATTTCAATTTTTTATTTTTATAAATAAATTTTTTTACGTTTTATTTTATTTTTTTTTTTTCATTTTTTCCTTGTATTCTCAGTTTATTCATTATTTTATTTTACTACATATTTTTTAATTTTTCATTTTCCTTAATTTTTCATTTTCCTTTTGCAATTTTCTACTTTTTATTTTATTTTATTTCTTCAGTAAACCCTCTTTTTGTTCGTTTCATCTTCTTATTCCTATCATTTTTATTTTTTTCTTCCTATCATGACTTTAATTCCAATTTTATTTCTACCTTTCATACTTACATATCCTTTTTTTTTTTTCCACCATTTTGACATTTTTTTCTCTCTCATTTGACTCAGTCTCTCCTTTGTTTGTTCTCCATTACCTTTCATATCTATCTAGCTTCATTTTCTTTGTCTCACTCCTTTTCTTTTTCTTTACTGCCCCCAGCTCTTCTCTCCTATATTTCCCATTCTTTTTTAACCTCCGTATTTCTCTTAGCTCATCTCTCCTCTTCCCCCACCCTGGCTGGGACTGCTTCTCCTATGTTTCACAGCGCATGCGTCCCCAGCGCTCATGATGAGCTGTTTGCAGCGATTTGATTCCCCTCCCCCCATTCTCCAACGATGCAGGCGTCCCTCCCACCAGCGCTCCCATCCTCCCCTGGGCGATCTATGACGCTCTCCCCTTGCCTCCACAGCGCATGCGCCTCATTATTCAGCGTTCCAAGCCTCCCTTTAATGTCGCTTCCCCCACTGTTGCTATGACACATGATTCTTTTATACAGCGCAGGCATCTCTGCTTCCTCCTACATGCGCGCTCCTGCCCGCCCCCCCTCCCCTGTCCTACTTCCGGTCTTAGGGCTACTTTAACCCACTGATGTTATGGGTGTGTCGCCACGAAGATCGTCACGATTGCACAGCCTGACTTCTCGCAGCTGAGTTTTTGGTGCTTTGTGTTTTTTTTCGGCAGTGAGGGAGATAATTCTCTCTCTCTGTGCTAGATGAGGCCCAGCCTCGCCCAGCTGCAGTCAATGCTGCAGTAGTGGGACTCCTTCAAATACCTGCCGGTCTGTTAGGGAAGTTGTCGGTCAAAGCATTCCTTGCAGACAAACAGAGGGCTCGTGGTATTTTGGAGTTTGGAGTGAAGTGTACTTGGTGTGTTTTTTTCCCTTCCTCGCTTTATCATTTATCTCCTTACCCGTTGGTGTTCCCTCTGTTGTTGTGGTGTGAGTTTTTGTATGCAAGGTGTTTTTTTTGTTTTCCCCTTGTACTGTCTCGTTCGTCTAGTACTGTGTGTTGGCTTATATTATCCTGTCCCCTGTTGTTGTGATCGGGGTCCTTCTCAGGACTAGATTACTGAGGTTCAGGGATCCTCAGGAGGTAGGGATTACGCTGGTGGCCTGGACCTCTGTACCTTTAACAGTACCTCCAGGTAGAGGGATTAGTCAGGGCCCCAGCTTAGGGTCAGCTTAGGCCCCTGACCTCCTGTACGCAGAGACAGCGTGACATTTTCACCGACCGACTAAAGATTTCTCCAGCTACCATGGATCCAGTAGCCAGTCTAGCTCGGCAGTTGCAGAGTTTGTCCATGGAGCTGGCGGACGTTAAGTCAAAGGTTTTGTAATCTCCTGGAGCAAGCCGGACCAGAACCTAAAGTAGCTCTCCCTGACAGGTTCACTGGGGGGCTGGACAAGTTTTTTGTTTTCCGGGAGGCATGTAAATTGTACTTTCGGCTGCGGCCTCGGTCATCGGGGAGTGAAGAACAAAGGGTGGGAATTGTCATCTCGCTCCTACAAGGTGACCCACAATCATGGGCGTTCTCTCTTCCCCTGGCTCCCCGGCTCTCCAGTCAGTGATAGGTTTTTGTTGCTCTGGGTCTCGTATATGATGACCCGGATCGGATCTCCCTTGCTGAATCTAAGTTTACGTAGGATCCAGCAGGGAAATCGTCCGGCGGAGGAATTCTGTTCGGAGTTCCGTAGGTGGGCCACGGACACCGAGTGGAATGACCCGGCTCTTAGGATCCAGTTTTGTCAAGGTTTATCTGACAAATTAAAGGATGTGTTGGCACAGTATGACCCTCCCGCGTCACTGGAAGCCGCTATAGCCCTTGCTATTCGAATTGACAGACGGCTTCGGGAGGGTGCGGGTAACTCCGCCCCCTGTGATGACTCCACCTTCTTCAAGGGTCCCTTATATGGAGGTTCCCCTGGTCAGTCCAGAGGAGCCTATGCAATTAGGAGGAACATCATTTCGGGGGAGGGTACCGGCGGTGCGCCACAAGACAGGAAGGTGTTTCTTCTGCGGGAGAAAGGGACATTTTATTGGGGGGTGTCCATCCCACCCTTTGCAGAGTAAAGGGTCGTCGGAAAACTATTGATCCCAGGTTGTGTGGTGGACGGCAATCTGGGAGAAGGTATTTCGTCCCTAGGTTTGTCTCAGTTTCTCGTACCGGCGGAGGTGGTGGTGGGTACGAGAACTGAGAAGATATCTGTTCTTCTGGATAGTGGGGCCGGGGCTAATCTGGTGGACGCTCGGTTTGCCCGGGTTCAAGGTATGCGATTGAGTGTGTTGGCTAAATCCATCCTCATATTCTCGATCGACGCCAGGCCTCTCGGTCAGGGAAGTTTTTTGCAAGCGGTGCATAACGTAAAACTTCAAGTGGGGGCGATACATAAAAACTGTTGTCTTGTTACGTGTTGGAGGGTCTTCCCACTCCTATAGTGTTGGGCCTTCCTTGGTTAACTAAGCATAACCCAGTTATTAATTGGCAATCCAGAGAGATAAGCCAATGGAGTGAATTCTGTAATAAAAACTGCATGAATACGGTCATCGGTGCGGTCACTCCTAGGGTCTTACCTCTATTTCTGGCGGACTTTGAGGATGTATTCTCAGAGAAAGGGTGTCAGGAACTACCTCCTCATCGCGTGTATGACTGTTCTGTAAAAACTGCTCCCTGAGGCCAAGTTACCTAAATCTAGGTTGTATAACCTATCTGGTCCTGAGAGGCAGGCCATGAAGGATTATATTTCTGAAAGTCTGGCTAAGGGGATATTAGACCTTCATCTTCCCCGGTGGCCGCGGGGTTTTCTTTGTGAAGAAGAAAGATGGAGGCCTACGCCCTTGCCTGGATTTCCGTGAACTTAATCGGATTACGGTCCGAGATCCGTATCCACTCCCACTTTTCCCGATCTCTTCAATCAGATCGTGGGCGCCAAATGGTTCTCTAAGTTGGATCTCAGGGGGGCATACAATCTGATTAGGATGAAGGAGGGGGATGAGTGGATGACGGCGTTTAACACTCCGGAGGGGGCATTATGGAAACCTTGTCATGCCATTCGGTCTGACTAATGCCCCGGCGGTGTTCCAACACTTTGTAAATGACATTTTTCGCCGCCTGGTGGGACAGTTTGTTGTCATATATCTGGATGATATCTTAATTTACTCGCGGATCTTGTGTCTCATCAGGAGCATGTTAGGCAGGTGTTACAAATCTTGCGGGATAATAAACGTACGCCAAATGGGAAAAGTGTGTGTTCGCCGTACAGGAACTCCAGTTTTTAGGCTTCCTGGTTTCAGCGTCGTTTTCGTAGAACCCTGGGAGAGTGCGGGCAGTTCTTGAGTGGGATCTGCCAGAGAATCTTAAGGCTCTACAACGTTTCCTGGGGTTTGCTAATTAATTACCGGAAATTCATTCGTAATTTCTCGTCCATGGTTAAAACCTCTCACAGACATGACAAAAAAGGGATGGATTTTTCTAGGTGGTCTGACAAGGCTTGTCAAGCATTCTCCTCCTTGAAAAAAGTTTTGCTCGGTACCCATACTCATTCAACCTGATGCGTCACAGCCGTTCATTGTAGAGGTAGACGCTTCCGAGGTAGGGGTGGGAGCAGTATTGTCACAAGGTTAGTCCCCTGGTAAGTGGCATCCGTGCGCCTTTTTCTCTAAAAAATTGTCGTCCGCTGAGAGGAATTACGATGTCTGCAATAGGGAACTCTTGGCCATTAAGTTAGCTTTTGAGGAGTGGCGCCATTTTTTTGGATGGGGCAGTCCATCCGGTCATCGTCATCACCGATCACAAGAACCTGCTATATCTGGAGTCCGCAAACGTCTGAATCCCAGACAAGCTAGGTGGTCGTTGTTTTTTACCAGGTTTAATTTTGTCGTCACATATCGTCCTGGGTCAAAAAATGTAAAGGCGGATGCCTTATCTCGTAGTTTCCCTGGGCCGGGGAATACGGATGACCCGGTTCCTATCCTTCAGGAGGGGGTGGTGGTGTCGGCAGTATGCTCTGAGCTTGAGGAGGAGGTATTGGAGGCTCAGGGGGATGCCCCTGTTGGACCTCCAGGGAGACTGTTTGTTCCAGATCAGTTGCGACAAAAGGTGATCGAGGCACACCATAAATCAGCTTTGGCAGGACACCCAGGAGTAAAGCAACTGTGGATCTCCTCTCGCGTCGGTTTTGGTGGCCAACTTACATAGGGAGGTGGTAACTTTTGTCGCGTCCTGTGGGGTTTGTGCGTGCTCTAAGACCCCACATTACCCGTCCGTCTGGGGCCCTCTTACCTTTGAAGATCCCGGAGCGTCCTTGGACTCAATCTGTCTATGGACTTTATTACGGACCTCCCGCCGTCTTCGGGTAAAACGGTCATACTCGTTGTAGTGGACAGGTTCAGCAAGATGGCACATTTTATCGCTCTTCCTGCTCTTCCTAATGCTAAAAACTCTTGCGCAGGGTGTTCATTGGGGAGATTGTGAGGTTTCATGGGGTTACCCTCCGATGTGGTGTCTGATCGGGGGTCTCAGTTTGTGTCCAAATTCTGGAAGGCATTTTGTACACGGCGGGGGATGCATTTATCGTTTTCATCGGCTTTTCATCCTCAGACCAATGGTCAGACGGAACGTCTGAACCAGAGCTTGGAGACATATCTCCGGTGTTTTGTGTCAGAGAACCAGGAGGACTGGCTTCTTTCTTACCTCTGGCAGAGTTTGCTCTTAATAATAGGCAGAGCGAGTCCATGGTAAATCCCGTTTTTTGGGGCACATGGTTGTCTACCAAGAATATAAAACTTAAGGTTCCCTCCTGGAAACTGGGTCCCAGGTTCATCGGGCCGTACAGGATCAGTTCTATAATTAATCCAGTGGCATTCCGTCTTGACCTCCCCCCTACGTTTAAAAATTCACAACGTGTTCCAAAGATCGTTGCTTAAGAGGTATGTGGCGCCGGTGATTACCGTCACCTTTACCTCCTCCTCCAGTGGTGGTCAATGGTAACTTGGAGTTTCAGGTATCGAAAGTCATCGATTCAGCTTTAATCGCCGGTCCCTTCAGTACCTGGTTCATTGGAAGGGGTATGTCCTGAGGAGAGGATGTGGGTTCCTGCGTCGGATATTAACGCAGACCGATTAATTCGGGCCTTCCAACGACTCCACCGGATAAACCTGGCCCTGAGGGTCCGGAGACCCTCGTAGAAGGGGGGGTACTGTCACGGGTGTGTCGCCACAAAGATTGTCACGATTGCACAGCCTGACTTCTCGCAGCTGAGTTTTTGGTGCTTTGTGTTTTTCGGCAGTGAGGGAGTTAATTCTCTCTCTCTGTGCTAGATGAGGCCCAGCCTCGCCCAGCTGCAGTCAATGCTGCAGTAGTGGGACTCCTTCAAATACCTGCCGGTCTGTTAGGGAAGATGTCGGTGAAAGCATTCCTTGCAGACAAACAGAGCGGCTCGTGGTATTTGGAGTTTGGAGTGAAGTGTACTTGGTGTTTTTTTCCCCTTCCTGCTTTATCATTTATCTCCTTACCGTTGGTGTTCCCTCTTGTTGTTGTGGTGTGAGTTTTTGTATGCAAGGTGTTTTTTGGTTTTCCCCTTGTATGTCTCGTTTGTCTAGTACTGTGTGTTGGCTTATATTATCCTGTCCCCTGTTGTTGTGATCGGGGTATTTCTCAGGACTAGATTACTGAGGTTCAGGGATCCTCAGGAGGTAGGGATTACACTGGCGGCCTGGACCTCTGTACCTTTAAACAGTACCTCCAGGTAGAGGGATTAGTCAGGGCCCTAGCTTAGGCCCCTGACCTCCTGTATGCAGAGACAGCGTGACAACTGATCACCAATGTCTCTACAACACCACCACAGACGGCACCTGAACCTTCTTCCTACCAGGTATGCAGCACTTCTCTCTCCCCCCTGGCTATCACACTAGTACTCGCAGCGGTACATTTCTTTAACCCCTGCCTCACTTGCTTCTCCAGTCTTTTCTAGGACCGTCAGTTGGTCCCTGCCCTAGCAGACTTCCGTATATATGGCCTGGAGGTATGCCTGTCCCCCATCCCCCCCCCCTTCCCTCCTTTCTTTTTCCCCCCTCCTCATATGGGGCTCCTGGCTATTTATGGTCTGTGCACGTTTCTTACCTATATTTATTGCACATGTTTTACCTCTGTTTTTCTCCACATCTTATTCCAGCCTTTTCAAGTCCTCATATCCCACAGTGGTCTCCTCTGTTCCTTTTCCGTATCTACCTTAAGGTCAGTATTTATGTATTTATGTGTACACTGCCTCTGTGTCGTATTAATCCACCGTATTTTCATATCAAAGCATTTCAGCCCCTCCGTTGTCCGTCCTGTGACTGCACTCCTCAACGTGTGTCACATACTCAGATTTTGCACAGGCTTTACCAGTAGTTATGGTATTAATTTATACGTATGTGTATTTAGTATTAATAATTGTGTACATAAATTCTTGTGTATATATTTCCTTGTATATTGTGCATAATATCTCTCCTGTAAAAATGTTTTTTTCTTTTTTTTCAAAACATTTTTTTCATAATTTTTTTCCATGTCTTGGATTTAGTTTAAATATCTATATATTTATATACCTTTCCTCGATCCTGTGCATAATGTTACTTTATTTATTAATTCTTGTATTGAATTTTGTGATCTAATCTTTTATCTTTTTTGTGTATATTTTCTTTGGTTAGGTTTGAGAAAGACCCATTGCAGGGTCGAAAACATTACCTCTACACGTTTTTTTATGTGTGGTGTTTTCAAATAAATCTTTTTTCATTTGCATTGAAAGATTGTTTGAGTGCGGCTGTTTTTTCAATTCATGATTATCTGGCTTAGCTCCAGGTTCAGCCTGCACCCATTCGTTATTACAGAGTGCACGCCTTTCCTACTATATTACTATACCACCTTACATGGTGACAGAGGAAGGTGCATATGAAATGAAGAGGAGGTGATGGATGACCCAGTTGTTGACCGGATTGGCATCCATTGGGGAAAGGGTGCCGCTGGCAATAGCTCAAAAGAGGAGGAGGATCCGCAGCAGGCATCGAATCGCAGCTGCGGTTATGTGGCAGACCCGTAGCTGTCCAAAAACGTGTAAAAAAAAACAAAAAGAGTTGCAGGACAGCTTGGCAAGACGGTCAAATTAGCACAGCGTGCAAGCCCTGAAAAGTTTTCCCATAGTAGGAAGAGTGCAGTGTGGCACTTTTTTGACCAAAATCCCATTGAAGAAGCAAAGGTTTCTGTAAGAAGTGCGGAAGGACTTTTAGCCATGGGAAAAAATCTCCTAAAATATGAATACCAGTTGCATGCTTAGACATGTAAACACATGCACTTGCAAGCGTGGAACAGACTAGAAAACCTACTGACTTTGAATGCCTACATTGCCAAACTGATTCATTAGAGATGATGCCCTTTCATTTGGTTGAAAAGCGCAGCATTCCGAGAGCTCATGGCCTATGCTGCCCCACCCTATGACCTACCCAGTCAGCACTTCTTTTCTCGAAAAGCCATCTTGCCCTCCACTGCATGTGAAAGGCCGCATTGTCCATGCACTCAACAATCAGTGAGTGGAATGGTGCACCTTCCAAACAGATGCATGGGCCAGTAGGCATGGCCAGGGCTGTTACATGTCCATCACTGAGCACTGGGTTTAATGTGGTGGATGCAGGGTCCAGGGGAAAGGGGGCGGGGGACAGTGCTGACTAGCCCACGGTATAGGCAACAGTTGGCTGTAGGCTTTTCGACCCTCCTCCTCCTCAGAAGCAAAAGCTCGTCAACAAGAGCGCAGCCCACTTGAGACTCCATCCACAGCTGCCAGTTTTTGCACACGAGGTGTCCCACTATCGAACAGCTAGTGGTAAGCGTCAGCAGGTTGTTTTAAAGATGATGTCTTTGGGCGACAACAGACACACCACAGAGGTACTTGCCACAAACTTGCATGAGAAACTGAGTCATGGCTGGGCAGAAAAACATCTTGAGCCAGGCAGGTAGTCAGTGATAACGGCCGCAATTTTGTGGCGGCCTAGCCCTGGCAAGACTCAGACACATACCTTGCCTGGCTCACACCTTGAACCTGGTGGTGCAGTACTTCATAAATAATTTTCCAAAGTTACCAGCCCTGCTCCATAAGCGGGAGAAGACTGTGCTCGCACATTTCGCGCTCGCCGTTGACTCCAGTCGTATGCAGAGGCTGCAGCAATCGCTCCACCTCCCATGCACCGCCTAATTATAGACATCGCAACAAGGTGGAACTCCATCATGCACAGGGTGGAGACGCTGTAATGCATTTGTGGGAGGATACAATGGCATGCAGTTTGAGGGCGACATGAGTTGTCGGATGTGCAGTGTTCAAAGCTGAAAGACTCTGTAAAGTCTTCAGTGTTTTGAGGAATGCACACGGCTGGTAAGCACAGACGACGCCATCATAAAGCATGGCATCCCATTTATGCGTCTGCTCATGCAAACTTTGACGCACATTAAGGGTCAGGCGTCTGCAGCAGACGAGGAGGAGTGAAGCCTTGATGACAGTCGGGTATTGTCTGCTCAGGGAAACTGTCCTGGATGAGGTGGAGGAAGAAGAGGAATAGGAGGAGGAGGATGAGGCGGATGATTATTTTGGGGAGGAGGATGCTTCTCAGGGGGCAAGAGAAAATGTTGGCTTGCAAGATCAGGTACAGGGGTTTGGCATGACTGGAGGGATGTGGATTTTGGCAGAAAGTGCTCCTCCCACCCACCACTGGCAGTGCTTTTATTGACACCTGGAACATTGGCCCACAGTGTAATTATCTCTTGCAGATCCTAAAAGGGACCCCCGCATTGCCAAAATTATGAAGGATGACGACTACTGGTTGGCCAGCATCCTCGATCCATGCTTAAAGGCAAATTTTAAAAACATCATGCCACAGGAGAACCTAGAGCCAATATTGGCGAAACAAACAAGCAACCTCTGGTAAACCATTTGTTTGGCATTCCCAGCACACAGCAGCGGTACAGGTTCTACCACCAGCTGTACTGGGCCCAATGGAAGAGGTATTGTGGTGCACACAGCCAAAGTGGCTTTGGAGAAAAGGGTTATTCTTGACCATGTTGTGGTCTGTTTAACAACGGTATTGTTGTATATTGTTTTTCGGCGTTGCTTTGCATGTCTTTGTTTTAACCCTTTGCTCCTTTTCCCTTACCAGCTAAGACATGTTGACTGTTACCTGTAGGATGCTGCTCAGTTCCCAGCTCCGCTGTGTAGCCGTACATATGTGAGTGTCTCTGCTGCGCTGCATGACCACCCGCATGTGCGGTCCCTGGCTACTGTGTATAAGGCTACCCCTAGGTTGCAAGGTCCTCTGCAATGGTGCATGACTTACTACGTGTGTTTAGGCTGCAGCCATTGCCAAGGTGTCCTTGCTGTGCTGATTTGTGTCTGGCTCTGCATAGGGTGCGCTGCCCACACCTTCCTTCCTTTTATGAGGAATGTACACTAGAATGCTGCTCCAGCCTATCGCTGTGAGGCTGCTCCTATATAAAGTTCCTCTGCCTTGTGGGGCGTTGACATAGCTTTGCATTGAGTTCCTGAACCTAGCAATGTGGGGTTTGTTTGTGTTTTCAGCTCCTGCTCTGAGTGTGATCAGTTCTGGAGAGCTGAAACCCTTTTCCTGTCTTGTGTTTCCACCAGCTCTGGGAGCAGAATACCGATCGCCTTTCCTGGGAGGCTGTATTTCCAGGCCTGTTGTGTTCTTTTTCCAGAAAACCTTGATTCTGGATGGGTTTCTGTACCTGCATGTCTGAAACTGTGTCATCTGTGTTATGTTCCCGAAGTCCTTCTGGGTCCTGAACCCCCTGCCCATTGACTGTGAGTCTTTGCTATATAACTGGGTTCATCTTGAAAGGAGGAGTCCGGTGTGTGTGCTGAGTTTCTGTTACTCTGTGCTCAGCTTGTTATGCGATGCAATCCCGGCCGGCTCTAGTTCTATCCGGCGGGGCTTGCACCAGACTGCTTTGGTTCCTTTTTAGGTCGCGGCCAGATGTCGGAGGGCCGAGGCCGTTCCTCTTGCCCTGAGTCTGATGACCACGGCCTGATGTCCGGATCATATCCTTTCCTGCCTGATGTCCGGAGCCTGCGATCTTTGCCAGATGTCGAAGTCCGTGTTCCGAGTTACAGTCCATATTCCTGATATTGTCCATGTTCTGAGATCCAGTTCGTGTTCCTGAGTCCATGTGCCTGAGTCCATGTTCTGAGTCCGTGTTCTGAGATCAGTTTCGTGTTCTGAGTCCATGTGCCTGAGTCCATGTTCCTGAGTCCGTGTTCCTGAGTCCGTGTTCCTGAGTTTGTGTTCCTGAGTTCGTGTTCCTGAATATATGTTATGAGTCCGTGTTCCTGAGTCGTGTTCCTGAGTCCGTGTTCCTGAGTTCCAGTCCGTGTTCCTGATGTCTGTCCGTGTTCGGAGTTCGTGTTCTGAGATCCAGTCCGTGTTCCTGAGTTTGTGTTCCTGAGTCGTGTTCCTTAGTTCCAACCATG
>JARQOD010000001.1:207109778-207133797 GCA_033576555.1 Oophaga sylvatica | reverse complement strand
TAAGATCTGGGCAACAAAAGGCAAAATCAGGAGGGGGTAAAAAAAACACGAAGGTTGCATGGTTTTATTGAATTTTTCCCCTTTTGATTGCTCCACCCCTGATTTTGACTTAAAATTTTCATAAAAAATTTTTGCCAAATACCAAGTGTCAAGGGGCCCTTTACGTTTCAGTTTTCAGCCATTTAGAGGCAATCAATAGACAGTTAGGTGGGGAAAGGGTTTTCCCCGTGCTTAAGGGGGCTTTGGGCTGTCAATAAAAAATTAGCCCCCCAAAAATGGGCAAGAGTAGAGCCCCCCAAAGTCATTTCTGACACTGATGATTTTCATGATGAAGGGGTTACACATTTTTTAAAATTGCAATAAATGATCCCTGTTGTAAAGGACTGATACACAGCAACTAAGCAGTCAACGGGAGTATGAACACTTTTGACACGCAAGCTATACAAAACATTTCCATCAAAAGAAAATGGTGGGGAAAGCAATGAGAAATATTGGTCTGTGTTCATATTGAGAGTGCCACACATTTGTGGCAGGGGAAAAGTGAAACTGATGAAAAAGTTCCAGTTGCACACATGTGCAAACACATAGTAATTGTTTGTGCTCATTTCTATCTTTTTAGAGAGACTATGTCACAAATGTTTCCATCTTCAGGGGAAAAGCGTGTAAAATTGGGCAGACTTTTTATCATTATAGCGCCATTTATTCCATGGCGCTTTACATGTGAGGGGGGTATACATAAAAAAACAAGTACGTAACTTAGACAATAAAATTTACGACTGGTACGGGAGGGAGAGGACCCTGCCCGTGAGTGCTCACAATCTTCAACGGAAAGGGTGAGGGTACAGTAGGGGAGGGTGGTGGTTGTGCAGCGGTTTGGTGGATTGGTGGTTACTGCAGGTTGTAGGCTTGTCGGAAGAGGTAGGTCTTCAGGTTCTTTTTAAAGGTTTCCACGGTAGGCGAGAGTCTGATATGTTGTGGTAGAGAGTTCCAGAGTAGGGTGGATGCGCAGGAGAAATCTTGTATGCGATTGTGGGAAGAGGAGATAAGAGGGGAGGAGAGGAGGAGATCTTGTGAGGATCGGAGGTTGCGTGCAGGTAAGTACCGGAAGACGAGGTCACAGATGTATGGAGGAGACTGGTTGTGGATAGCTTTGTATGTCATGATTGAACTGGAGTCTTTGTGTAATGGGGAGCCGGTGCAGGGATTGACAGAGGGGAGAGGCCGGGGAATAGCGGGGTGACAGGTGGATTAGTCAGGTAACAGAGTTTAGAATAGATTGGAGGGGTTCGAGAGTGTTAGAGGGGAGGCCACAGAGCAGGAGGTTGCAGTAGTTGAGGCGGGAGATGATGAGGGTATGGACTGGGGTTTTTGCAGATTCTTGGTTGAGGAAAGTACGGATCCGTGAGATTTTTTTTAATTGAAGTCGGCAGGAGATGGAGAGGGCTGGGATATGTGGTTTAAAAGAGAGATCAGTGTCAAGGATAACCCCGAGGCAGCGAGCTTGTGGGACAGGAGAGAGTGGGCAGTCATTTACTTTAATCCCTTAATGTCCACTGAGGTGCATAGTCCGTCATGGCAAGATGTCACTTTTGGCACCTTGACGGACTGTGCACGTCCTGCCTTTGAACTACCACTGCGTGTTCAGTGCCAACAGCTGTCTATAACAGCTGACAGGCATGGCAAGCGGTGCGGGGACCCATGCCATAGGTCCCCGCACCCACAGCGCTGTGATTGGTCAGTCAATCTTGACTGACCAAACAGCAGCGATCGGGCAGAAGAGGCTGAAATTTCAGCCTCTTCTGCCTGATCTTTGCTGGAGCTCGGCGATGCAGTGGCTGAGCTTCCTGCACTAACATCCGGGAGTGCCGCCCCTGCCGCCCCTGGCTGTTAACCCCCTGACTGCTGTGATCGAGCGCGATCGCAATGTTCAGGGAGGGAGGCAGAGGGTCGGGAGCGCCCTCTGCCTCAGATCGGCGCCCCCGCAATGCATTTGCAGGGCTCGATCTCTGCCTTGATGACCCGGGTGATGTCATGACAACCTCCGGGTCATCTAGCTACGGAAAGCCGCTGTGACCATGCTCACAACATGGTCATAGCAGCTTTCACAATAGGTACAATGCATTGCAATGCTGGAGCATTGCAATGCATTATACTTGCAATCAAAAGTGAAAAAGTGAAAGTCCCATAAAGGGACTAGGTAAAAAAAAAAATAAATAAATTTGTTAAAAATATATTAAAACATAAATAAAAAATATTCCCCTAAAAAATACACATTTTTATGTAAAAAAAAAACAAAAAACAAAAAAAACACACATGTTTGGTATCGCCGCGTCCGTAAAAATCCCATCTATAAAAGTGTAACCCCAGTTAACCCCTTAAGTTAAAGCCATAAAAAAACACAAAAAAGTAGTAAATTATACTTTTTCCAAGCGGTATCATCATACCGCTTGGAAAAAGTACAATAACACGCGATTAAAAAGACTGATATAAATAAACATGGTACTGCTGAAAACGTCATCTTGTCCCACAATATTCAAGTCACCATAGAGCATCATCAGCGAAAAAATAAAAAAGTTATAGCCCTCAAAATAAGCTGATGCAAAAATATTTATTTTTTCTATAAATTTTATTGTGTAAAAAACGGCAAAACATAAAAAAAATATAAATGAGGTATCATTGTAATCATAGTGACCCGAAGAATAAAGCTGATTTATCAATCTTACCACACGCGGAGCGGAGAAAAAAAAAAAGAAGCAAACCCTGAATTGCTGTTTTTTGTTAATTCTGCCTCCACAAAAATCGGAAAAGGAAGCGATCAAAAAACATTATGTGAACGAATATGGAATCATTAAAAAAGTCCGCCCGTCCTGCAAAAAACAAGCCCACACATGACTCTGTCGGCCTAAATATGGAAAAATTATAGCTCTCAAAATACGGCGATGCAAACATTTCTTACAAAAAATTCTTACAAAAAAGCGTCTTTTAGTGTGTGACAGAAGCTAAACATGAAAAAAGGATGTAAATCTGGTATCGCCGTAATCGCACCGACCCGTGGAATAAAGTCTCCTAATCACTAATACCGCACGAGGAACAGCATAAAAAATAAAACCAATTCTTCACCTTTTGTGGATTTGTTCATTCTGCCTCCCAAAGATCGCAGTAAGGTGATCACAGTGGTTTACCCCCACATATGAGGTATCAGCGTACTCAGCACAAATTGCACATCAACTTTTGGGGTCCAATTTTTCCTGTTACCCTTATAAAAATAAAAATTTGGGTGCAAAAAGATCATTTTTGTGGAAAAAATATGATTTTTTTATTTTCACTGCTCTATGTTATAAACTTCTGTGAAGCACTTGGGGGTTCAAAGTGCTCACAGCACATCTAGATATGTTCTTGGGGGGTCTAGTTTCCAAAATCAGGTCACTTGTGGGGGGTTTCTACTGTTTAGGCACATCAGGGGCTCTCCAAACGCGACATGACGCCAGCAGAACATTCCATCATTGTCTGCATTTGAAAACGGCACTCCTTCCCTTCCGAGCTCTGCCATGCCCCCAAATAGTGGTTTACCCCCACATATGGGGTATCAGCGTACTCAGGACAAATTGCACAATAACTTTTGGGGTCCTGTTACCCTTTGGATAATAAAAATTGGGGGTAAAAAGATAATTTTTGTGGAAAAAATACGATTTTTTAATTTTACGGCTCTACGTTATAACCTTCTGTGAAGCCCTTGGGGTTCAAAGTGCTCACCACACATCTAGATAAGTTCCTTGGTGGGTCTAGTTTCCAAAATGGGGTCGCTTGTGGGGTTTCCACTGTTTAGGCTCATCAGGGACTCTCCAAATACGACATGGCGTCCAATCTCAATTCCAGCCAAAAAAGTCAAATGGCGCTGCTTCCCTTCCGAGCTCTGCCATGCGCCCAAATAGTGGTTTACCTCCACATATGGGGTATCAGCGTACTCAGGAAAAATTGCACAATAACGTTTGGTGTCCTTTTATCCTTTGGAGAATAAAAATTGGGGGTGAAAAGATCATTTTGTGGAAAAAATATGATTTTTTAATTTTAAGGCTCTACGTTATAACCTTCTGTGAAGCCCTTGGGGGTTAAATGTGCTCACCAAACATTTAGATAAGTTCCTTGGGGGTCTAGTTTCCAAAATGGGGTCACTTATGGGGGGTTTCCACTCTTTAGGTACATCAGGGGCTCTCCAAATGCGACATGGTGTCCTCTCTCGATTCCAGCCAATTTGACATTCAAAATCTCAAATGATGCTCCTTCCCTTCTGAGCAGTGCCGTACGCCTAAAGATTGGTCTTCCTCCACACATGGGGTATCGGTGTACTCAGGAGAAATTGTACAACAAATTTTGTGGTTCATTTTCTCCTGATACCCTTGACAAAATTAAAAAAATTGTGCCGAAATAAAAATTTTGGGGGAAAAAAGTTTAATGTTCATTTTCTCCTTCCACATTGCTTCAATTCTTGTGCAGTACCTAAAGGGTGATTAAACTTCTTGAATGTGGCTTTGAACACCTTGAGGGTGGCAGTTTTTAGAATGGTGTCACTTCTGGGTATTTTCTGTCATATTGACCCTCAAAGTGACTTCAAATATGAGGTGGTCCCTAAAAAAAATTGTTTTGTAAATTTTCTTGGAATAATGAGAAATCGCTGGACAACTTTTAAGACATAACTTCCTAACAAAAAAAAATTTTGGTTCCAAAATGGAGCTGATGTAAAGTAGACATGTGGGAAATGTTATTTATTAACTATTTTTTGTGACATATCTCTCTGATTTAAGGGCATAAAAATTAAAATTTTGAAAATTGCAAAATTTTCAAAATTTTAGACATATTTCCGTTTTTTTCATAAATAACCGCAAGTTATATCGAAGAAATTTTACCACTGACATGAAGTACTATATGTCACGAGAAAACAGTCTCAGAATCGCCAAGATCCGTTGAAGTACTCCAGAGTTATAAGCACATAAAGTTACAGTGGTCAGAATTGTAAAAATTGGCATGGTCATTAACCTACAAAATGGCTTGGTCATTAAGGGGTTAATGGATAGGTCCATTGAAAGGGGTTGTGTGAGATGGGGAAAGATGATGAATTCTGTTTTGCCCATATTAAGTTTTAGGAATCTAGCGGAGAAGAAGGATAAAAAAGCGGACAGACATTGAGGGATTCTGTTTACTAGGGTGGTGATATCTGGTACACAGATGTAGATCTGTGTGTCATCAGTATAGAGGTGATATTAAAAGTCATGAGACATTCTAATTTTACAACTGTATCACTTGGGCCGGGTGCCACCGATCCGGAACAAGCAATGCTTTGGATACAGCATATGTTCGCTGCTTCCAAACATTGCCTTCTATTGAGCGCAGGTAAATCTGCATGTGTTCACTGAACCATGTGGATTTACTGCATTCAATGCATTCTATTGATGTAATTTATCAGAGTCTCTGCAATAGAAATTGACATGCTGCGGTCTAGAAAGTCACCCTGTATGTCAGTCTCCGCAGGTGATCGGCAGGTGTCTGTGGGCGCACAGTGGTACTGGGATTTCTTGAAATTCCATCCACTATGCTTTTGCAAGCATGTGCGGAGATGCAGTACGCAGGGATTGGAGAGCAACACGGTATAACAATATTGTTTATTTTAGCAGTAAGGGTAAGAGTAATCTTGCAGGGAGTTAATAAGCAGTGGAAAAGAGTTAATAGAACAAAAATAAATAAATGGAATAAGCAGAATGAGTGCGACAGTCTTAGTTTCAAACAATACTTATCGTAGCTCCTGCTGGTGCTCCTTAGTCCACAGTCCGATGGGGATAGTAGTACCAGCAATGGCCGTAGTAGGGTCCTCCTATGGGGTCCAAGATTAGTGATCTGTCTTCTGGCTGCAGCGGGTGGTCTCCGGTTTTACCCGTTGAGCCCCTAGTTCATAAGCCCGTGTAATCAAAGCGGGAAAAGCTGCAGAAGTCTCTGTACCAAGCATGGGCTGAAGCGTTCTGGCCAGTGAAGGAAACCGTTCCTCAGTGTCCTGAAACCAGCCCACATGTCTCTGCAAGGGCACGTCCTACGTTTAGCCAGGCGCACAGCACTTCTCATACTCACTGTTCCGCTGGAGCCCTCAGGTGATGTCAACAGCAGTACATCGCTGCGCTGCTGCTCTTGGTGCAGAGCGCACTGCTCACTCTGCTGCACTCTCCCTGACGGAGGGAAACTGCTACCTGCTTCGCGCTTTCAACTCTGTCTTCCCCTTAAACACGCCCCCTCTTCACGTGTCTTGGGGTTTGTCCGGTCCCCTATTTTTTCCCCTGGGCAACATAGGCCGCAGCCTCTACAGTTCTGGACCCGTCTCAATGCAGGCACCCGCAGCCCAGTCATCCTCCTTACACTGTAACATCTGGCCACTGCAGAGTTGACAAACCCGCAACAGTTCCTCATCGTGGGCACATACCCTTACAAGTTTTCTTGCCATAGATTTGATAAAAAAACATATTATCAATAAGAGATTATCACTGATAGGACTAGTATACCTGTCAAAATATAATATTTATGAGCTCTGTATAACCATACCTCCTCCACATATTGGCATCAATACTGCCTATTCACAATATAAGCTCCGTAAAAAAGTGCATAAAGCAAAAAGCTGTCAATGAGTGGTGGGGGCTGCAAGCCAAGTAGTCCTCTCGTGATAAGCTACGGCTAATAAAACAATAATTTTATAAAAACTACACTAAGCAGACCATGAAAGACAATTCCTCTAGGGAAAGAAGGGAAAGAGATGCACTAGTCCAATTAAATGAATTCATATCTTTATTAGAAAATATATTAAAATATTGACAGATGTATGACATGATACATTATAACTTTGAAAAATGCTGTCGGGAAAGGCACTCCACCCCCCTGTATATCCCACCACTATTAAATAATCATTGTTGCAATATACAGTAGCTACAGCTAGGCACCCAACAGGGTCATGTTGTGTTTCCCTGCTAATATGCACTTAAGATTGTGTAGGATCACATCCCCTCCTCGGTTGCCGTGGAGACGCGCTCGTCACTTACGCGGACACATCACTTCCCCCCGGGGGAGTGTGCAGTGACACTGTGATGGCTGCAATTGGGACGGATATATAAAATGCATGGGGCAGGAGGGAGTGTGTGCCCCCTGATGAAGGCAGGACCGAAATGTGCATTGAGGCGGGCACACACTCCCTTGCTTTTCTCACCTCTAGCTGGGCACTCTGCATTTTATTAGTGAGTATTGAATTTACATATGACTGCTATTTGCTACAGGGGCATGGCCCAATGATATGAGATGATATATGGGGATGTGATCAAACAGTCTTAAGTGTGTATTAGCGGGGAAATACCAACATAACCTTGTTGGGTGCTTATATGTAGCTATATTGCAACAATGGTTATTTAATAGTGGTGGGATATACAGGGGGTGGAGTGCCTTTCACAACAACATTTTTCACAGTCTTTTTATTTTTTTTCAAATAAAGATATTAATTCATTTAATTGGACTAGTACATCTCTTTCCCTAGTGGAATTATCTTCTATGGTCTGCTTAGTGTAGTTTTTATAAAATTATTGTTTTATCAGCAGTAGCTTATCACTAGAGGACTACTTGGCTTGCAGTCCCCACCACTCATTGACAGCTTTTTGCTTATGCACTTTGTACGGAGTTTATGTTGTGATTAGGCAGTATGATGGCAATAAGTGGTGGAGGTATGGTTATACAGAGTCATAAATATTATATTTTGACAGGTATACTAGTCCTATCCGTGACAATCTCTTATTGATATTGTGTCATACGTCTGTCAGTCTTTTAATATATTTTCTAATAAAGATATTAATTAATTTAATTGGACTAGTACATCTGTTTCTATAGTGGAATTCTCTTTTATGATAATATGATGTGTCCGGATATAAGAAAGTTTCCATATGGGATTTGGACTTAGATATACAATTTCTTAACCCTATAGGAAAGGTTTATAGATCCCAATATTATTTGGTTTAATGTTCTGTTGGTGATTTACCTTTTTACTAAGCAGATCAGTAGGAGATACATAGCTGGAATCTGGATCTCTGCCTCTACTTTATGCTGCTCTCAGACTAAATAGCAAGTGCTTGTTACATATTACCTTTAAATAAATTAGTTACAGTATAATGCTCTAGCTTTATTTTTTTTAATTATATATTTTATTAATTATATATTTGAAAATTAGTAAATCAAAGCTAAAACTATTGCATCCCCTGGCTTAGACACAGTATATCCAGATATATTTAGGCTGACCGAATCTTCATGATGTGTGCTCTGCAGGCCACTGTTTTTTACTTAAAATGAAACAACTGAGATGCCATTGAAGTGTAAATTTTCAGGTTTAATTAAAGGGGTTGAACAAAAATATCCCGTGAAACCTTTAGGAATTGCAACCATTATTATACAAAACCTCTTTTCAAGAGGACAGAAGTAATTGGACAAATTAACTTTACCATAAGTAAAATGATCATTTTCAATATTTTGTAGAGCAGGGTCCCCAATCTGTAGCTCGTGGCTGTTCCCTGTGCCCTTTTCATATGGAAGTGTGTTAATTCCCTCCTCAGTCTGCAGCCAACTGATAATGATATCTAGGTCTCCAACAATATGGAAATTGCACATTTTGAACATATTTTAATCATACATGTAGCAAGCACCTAATGAATGTTGGTTGCTAAAACTTTATGATAATGGACAGGACAGATGCGCATACATACAATATATATCTCATGCAGAGCACATCAATATTTGGACACTAAAAAATACAAATTTTTTTGTAGCTTAATGTCAATCAGAGAAGAAAAAAACTAAAATATTCTCTGAATCTTACTCAGCAAGAAAGGCTCTCAAGCTTCTTAAGTAATAAGAAAATAAGTTATGGTGAGTCCCAAGAATAATTAAAATCCTCAATTTATTGAAAAAAGATTAAAAGATCATACAGGTTGGGGATACATCTCAACGCGTTTCTGGCAGAAGCCCTTATTCACTTATTCACTCATCTCAGTGAATAAGGGCTTCTGCCAGAAACGCATTGAGATGTATCCCCAACCTGTATGATCTTTTAATCTTTTTTCAATAAATTGAGGATTTTAATTATTCTTGGGACTCACCATAACTTATTTTCTTATGTGAAGCCTTAAGTCACGGCTATTGGTTGGAGACCCACAGCATTGCAAAACGGACGGAGTTATACTAATAGGACATGGTGAGGCTGCCTTTTTTGTTTATTTTCTTAAGTAATGTTTTTATTCTTTGGGATACCTAATAAATGCAATTTAAATTATATTATTCTAGTGAAATAAAGCTTGATTACAAGATAGATGTACGTAAAATAATTAAAATATTATATAGAAGAGACAATTCGAAGATTAGAAAAGAAATGGTAGGCAAATACAATTTGAAGGAGCACTTTAATTTGCCGGAGGCAAGCCTGAATTGATATTTAAAGCCTAAGAAAATATATATTAGCGATAGAATATTGGGTTTTTAAATGCAGTGTAAGCTGGTCACATTAATGCTTTGCTGAATAGGCAGTCGTTTAATATTTATCAGCACATAATAATGTACCTTTTAAAGATTCTGAATATAAACCAAATGAAATTCTGGTGACATTTAGATGTAATTTCAAGCAATAAAAATGTTGACTTTAATTATTTTATTACCTGAACAATGAATGTTTTTTTCCCAATGTATGAAAATAATAAGTCTCCGAAATGTGTTGGAACAGTCTATTAATAGTCAATTGATTACAGTACATTATAATAAGCAGATTATAGGTGTAAGAAAATGTCTAATTAGTATGTCATTTCCATGTTGTTTTATATCCTCATTAATCTTGCTGGTTGTGTTCTTAATCAAAAAGATTAATTACTTGACAAGAAGTGGAAGAACAGATTTATACCAGTTCAGTGCCGATATTATTATTACAACCTAACCGTATTTTATAATGGCACTTGAACATTGAACTTAATATGTTCGACTGTGTTCACATTACCTTTTAGTATGAAGGTACAAATGAATGAAGAGAATGAAGAGAAAATTATATTGCATGTTTAGACTTTATTTGGATTTTTATAAGAATTAATTACTTTTTGTAATTAATACATTTTGTTAATCCCTCTGCCATAATGACAGTTCTGCTTCATGTCACTTGTCCTACCTATTGCATTTTTTCTGTGCTATTTTGTGTATAAATATGTGATTCTTCAGATGTTGTATTAGTCTATGCCTGATGAAGAGACCTGAGTAGTCTCGAAAGCTTGCAATTTGTTACCATCTTTTCAGTTAGCCATTAAAAGGTATCAACCACTGAGGACTCTCAAGTCTAAATATTTTACTTTTTGTAAATGAAAACCAAGGTAACACACATACAGTGCACAAAGGCAAGTTTAACATACAATTGGAGGGTATGTAATTCTGAAATGCCATAACTCACATACTGTATATGAATACCAAAAATCAAGTAGATACATATTAGTAATAAATAACAAAATCATAAAAATGGAAATAATCAAAAAAGACCCATTAGCCACTCCAAAATCAATTTAGCTACACAACAAAAGAACAAAGGAGTTCAATGGATAAAAACAGTACATTTTGTTCAAGCATTTACAAAATAGATATGTATAAATCTGAAGTATATAGAATTAGACAAATAGCACACTGGCAGCCAGACAGCACAATTGTAAGGTAAGATGGGTATCTGGCTGCCAACGTGCTGTTTGTCTCGTCTCAATCTATATTCTTCAGATTTAGTATATGTATCTGTTTTGTATGTACTTGATTAAAATTTTACTGTTTTTATCCATTGAAATCCATTGTTCTTTTTGTGTGGTTAATTCACATATACAGTCAGGGCCAGAAATATTTGGACAGTGACACAATTTTCGCGAGTTGGGCTCTGCATGCCACCACATTGGATTTGAAATGAAACCTCTACAACAGAATTCAAGTGTCAGATTGTAACGTTTAATTTGAAGGGTTGAACAAAAATATGTGTTAGAAAATGTAGGAATTGTACACATTTCTTTACAAACACTCCACATTTTAGGAGGTCAAAAGTAATTGGACAAATAAACATAACCCAAACAAAATATTTTTATTTTCAATATTTTGTTGCGAATCCTTTGGAGGCAATCACTGCCTTAAGTCTGGAACCCATGGACATCACCAAACGCTGGGTTTCCTCCTTCTTAATGCTTTGCCAGGCCTTTACAGCCGCAGCCTTCAGGTCTTGCTTGTTTGTGGGTCTTTCCCTCTTAAGTCTGGATTTGAGCAAGTGAAATGCATGCTCAATTGGGTTAAGATCTGGTGATTGACTTGGCCATTGAAGAATGTTCCACTTTTTTGCACTCATGAACTCCTGTGTAGCTTTGGCTGTATGCTTGGGGTCATTATCCATCTGTACTATGAAGCGCCGTCCAATCAAGTTTGCAGCATTTGGCTGAATCTGGGCTGAAAGTATATCCCGGTACACTTCAGAATTCATCCGGCTACTCTTGTCTGCTGTTATGTCATCAATAAACACAAGTGACCCAGTGCCATTGAAAGCCATGCATGCCCATGCCATCATGTTGCCTCCACCATGTTTTACAGAGGATGTGGTGTGCCTTGGATCATGTGCCGTTCCCTTTCTTCTCCAAACTTTTGGCTTCCCATCATTCTGGTACAGGTTGATCTTTGTCTCATCTGTCCATAGAATACTTTTCCAGAACTGAGCTGGCTTCTGGAGGTGTTTTTTCAGCAAATTTAACTCTGGCCTGTCTATTTTTGGAATTGATGAATGGTTTGCATCTAGATGTGAACCCTTTGTATTTACTTTCATGGAGTCTTCTCTTTACTGTTGACTTAGAGACAGATACACTTACTTCACTGAGAGTGTTCTGGACTTCAGTTGATGTTGTGAACGGGTTCTTCTTCACCAAAGAAAGTATGCGGCGATCATCCACCACTGTTGTCTTCCGTGGGCTCCCAGGTCTTTTTGGATTGATGAGTTCACCAGTGCTTTCTTTCTTTCTCAGGATGTACCAAATTGTAGATTTTGCCACTTCTAATGTTGTAGCAATTTCTTGGATGGGTTTTTTTCTGTTCTTGCAGCTTAAGGATGGCTTGTTTCACCTGCATGGAGAGCTCCTGTGACCGCATGTTTCCTTCACAGCAAAACCTTCCAAATGCAAACACCACACCTCAAATCAACTCCGGCCCTTTCATCTGCTTAATTGAGAATGACATAACAAAGGGATTGCCCACACCTGTCCATGAAATAGCGTTGGAGTCATTTGTCCAATTACTTTTGGTCCCTTTAAAAACAGGGTGGCACATGTTAAGGAGCTGAAACTCCTAAACCCTTCATCCAATTTTAATGTGGATACCCTCAAATGAAAGCTGAAAGTCTGAACTTCAACTGCATCTGATTTGTTTTGTTTCAAATTCATTGTGGTAATGTCTAGAACCAAAATTAGATAAATGTTGTCTCTGTCCAAATATTTATGGACCTAACTGTATGTATACAGTTAGTCAACTGCCACTAGGTAGCAAACTAGAGAGATATATGAATGTCTTCATGAGGGTCTTTCCTCAGATTTCACAATCCAAACTGCATTTATTTTATTAAATATATCTTAGAACTGATGAGGCAGTTGTACTTTCTTTGAAAATTCATGTCAGATCTGCTTTCTAATCCTTTTTGTAAAATTACACAATTCTTCTGTGTGCCTCCTTTTTCTTCTGTTAAATCTCTGCTCACCTAGCCTTACTTAATTATGGCTAAATCATATTTATGGGATCTACGTGAATTTTTATATAATCTGAAAAAGTTGGATGCTTTTATATAGAACTACTTGGGTGTAAGAAAATCTGTTTTTCAATTTGATGTCACTCTGACTCAGAACTTCAGTGAATAAGTTTTTGTTTTTAGTTATGCCAGATGTATTATTCAGTAGGCCCAAGGATATGAGCTCATATGAGTCTGAGTCTTAATTGATGTTTGATGATTTGTTGAATGTTTTCTGACTATCTATTGTATCAGTCCTGGCAATTTATTGCTCTGCTATCTTTGAGGGACAAAGGTGCAGGTTAATTAAACAATTGATGTTTGTTAATATGCTGTATGCCTGCTGATTACCCATTGTAACCCCCTGCAGCTGTTTATTCTACAAAACATTGAAGGATAAAATATGAAAGTTAATTGATTACTTGAACAATAAGAGATTACCTCTTCCCACTTTCCCAAAACCTGTAGATAATGACCTGGAGGGCAATGGAGGACAGCTGTTGGTATAAAAAGATCTATTTTATCAAGGAACCTTATATGTATATTACCTTTTATTATGCCTATTAAAACACAAGACATTACCAAGCATAAAAAACCAACCAATCGTGCTGGCTATCATAACACTAAATGTATATCCTATTATCATACACCTGCCAAACAGCTGAGGTTGGCATCTTACTCACAAACGAGATTGGTGCTCCTGCTCCTCGGCGGCTGACCCTAATGCTCCTATATATCTCTAGGCTGGTGAAACATGTGGTCACTAATTTAATCAAGAAAAGGAGCATATAGAGGTTGCCAATGATGGATAATTGTTGGGTAGGCAACAATGGAAAATGTGCAAAAGAAGGGTATGGTAACACAACAGTAAAGTAACAAGTGCAAAAAACAATTAAGTACCTAAACTATGCTGTTCCCTGTTGCTGTATGCCTTCTTAACAGCGGAGGTTGGCACCCTACTGGTCATCGGAATGGCACCCCCACTCCACGGTGTCTGTCCCTTGGAATCCCTAATATCACTCAATTGTGACCAAAACCGTAGCCAAATGATAAAGGCAACAAACACAAAATGCCAAAAAATCAAGTAATAGTTTAAATGGCATATTTCAATATTATATGCTCAAACCATGTTGATGACAGCAAATTAAAGGGTACTTATGGTTAGTAGATGATTACGAAAACTTTGATGCGTTTTTCCTTAACTGATCATCAGGAGGTGGATAAAAAGATGCTGCATGGTAACATACTGACGTCCCTCCTATATATAGATGCTGCAATCATCCAAGAGAGCACTTCTCATTACTCAGTATCAGAAATGTTTGCCCTCTAGATCTCAAACAAGTTAGCATCATTTAAAATTTAAAGAGCCCATAGGTAGAAAGTCAATTGAATAACCGCCTACCGTCCAAGGAAACTGGAAATAAGATGATATTACCACCGCGTGCGTTCCATCTGGAATGCAAATACACTTCCTGTATCACGGAATTGCCATACTGCACGTCGGGGAATCAGGAGACGCATACTAGACGGTACTACATCACCGACCCATTCCTGCGCACAACACAGAACAAAGATATAGTTCCTTTTCACGGTCCGTTCTGCAGTGAACACAACCAGAAGACAGAACCGGAAACACGTCATATGTGTTCCACCATGGAGGGCAAACACCGCATCTTTATGAGACTGGAAAACTGGACATTTAGCAGCATTGTTACATATTTATCATAGTACAATGGGAGGGACCTGAGCATAAGCAAAAGATAAAGACATAATTTATTAAAGTGCATTATAAATAATTATTTTGATCATCACAACAATTTGTGAACCCCAATATCTCCAGGAATACATCTGGAATGACAAGAGAATCTCAACCCTAAATACAAATGAATTATATAATTAATAAAAAGCACCCATATGAGAGATTTTCGTCAAGGCCACTTTGTGTCATTGATTCCAGGCGGTGAATCCATGCACACTCTTTGTAGTAACATCCTGTCAAAATTTCCACCTCTTGGGTTCTATTTCACCACCTCAATGACACTAAAACAAATCACATCAATATTACCCTGGTGTATCTCATTAACATGTCTAGCTAAGGGGGTATCACGCTTGTGTCTAATATCTCCAATGTTCTCCCCCCACTCTCCGCCTGTACTCCCTTATTGTCTTACCCACATAATCTTTTGGGCAATCATAAGTTGCCATATAAATGAGTCTAGAAGTCTTACATACAGTTCGAGAAATCACAAAGATAAACAAATTTTCCATTAGAGGAGCTCACCACATGATTACAGGGCTTCATAAACTTGCAGTTGATGCAATTACTGCCCTTAAAAAAGCCACAATTTTTACAGTCCAGCCATATACCCACCGGGCCCAATCTCCTAAAGAAACTATGAGCTAAATTATCTTTGAGAGACCGCCCCTTTCTGAAAGTAATCATTGGTGGAGGAGGTCCTAAAATCTCTGTCAGATCAGGATCGGATGTTAAAATATCCAAAAATGTATTAAGAATCCCCACCACTCTCCTATTCTGACAGTCAAAAGTCCCAATGATTCTTGTTACATCAGAGGAACTTCTAACATGAGTTTGCAGTAGAGTGTTCCTATCCTGTGATAAAGCATGATTGCAGGCCTGCTCAATAGTATCTCTAAAGTAACCCTTCTCAAAAAATCTCCTCTTCATATCCACTGATTGAAAAGTAAAGGCATCCATGCCTGAACAATTGCTCCTCAGCCTCAAAAATTGACCCTTGGGGATCCCACGTTTTAATGCTTCTGTATGGTGGCTAACCCAATGAAGCAAACTATTTGTACTGGTTGGTTTGCGATAAATTTGAGCTTTTAAAGATCCATCTCCATTCTTGTGGATCAGAACATCAAGGAACTGTAAGGTAATCTTATTGAACTCAAATGAGAATTTCATACCAATATTGTTGTCATTCAATTCATTAACAAATCACAAAAGCCACATTCCGCTCCTTGCCAAATAATGAAAATGTCATCATTTAATCTATACCACATTCCGACGTGTTGATGCCACCACTTGGGTTCACCGGAGAAGACAATGGTTTCCTCCCACCAACCCAGAAACAACCCAGCATAGGATGGAGCACAGGGACTGCCCATAGCTGTGCCCCTGAGTTGGTGAAAATACTTTCTGTCAAACAGAAAAAAAATTTTGGTAAATGTAAATGATAATAAATCCAATATAAATTGAGTATGGGCCCTACATTGAATGGCCCTTGATTTAAGAAAATATTCAACTGCCTTTAGGCCTAAATCATGTGGTATGTTACTTTATAGGGCCTCAACGTCTATTGAGGCTAGCAAGGAATCCTCCGTGACATGAATGCCCTCCAATTTGAGAAGGAGATCAGAAGTATCCTGATATACTAGGGAAGGACAAGGAGAAAAGGGCAAAGTATTTTGTCAATATTGACATCACAATATTGAGGGTTTTATTATCAATTCATTCTTATCCATTAACCTGGTCAATGCTTCTTGTTCACCCAGTGTCAAATTTGAGTAGGAGATACCAGATGGAATCTTTCTTAGAACTCTCTCAACAAGTCCGAGAAAGATCCAGGAGACCCACCAATGCTCTATAACTCTACCAATGCACCAATGTTCCAATGCTCTATAACCCTCAAGTTCATCATTTTGTAGCCCCAACTCTCACATTCAATTTGATCATTGCGTGCAAAACATTTTTTCCATTTAAGCTTTCGACAAAATGATTAATATCTTTGGTCCAACCAAAGCAATCATATTTATTGGTGGGAGCATAATGCAAACCTTTTTCAAAATACTATAATCTTCTGCTGAATGGGTATAAGTAGATAAATTAATAATCTTGCCCTGGTTTAGACCACTTTGGGTCTTAGATAGTAACCGGTCCTGGCATTCCTCTCATAAAAAAAAGAGGAGGATGAGGCAGAAAATGAAGGATTGTTTCCAGCATTGGGTCCCCTTGTGTTCTGTTGTGATGGACCACCTCTTTGGGACCCCCTTGGATTGTATTTTACCCTGCCCATCCATTGTCTGTAACATCTACCTACCCTTGGGGAAATAATAGAGCTGTGTCAGATGTCTCAATGTCTGAAGATGAAATATCCCATTATGAGGGAAGGGTTAAGTACTTGCTAGAAGTGGTGACTGTGAGGATCCAACTGCTGTCTCAAGGATGCGTCCACTTTGACGAGCGTTTCAGCGTTTGCCTTTGTTAGGGGGTTAAATGGGCTTTGGTGTGGACACATCCTTGGGAGAGCAGTTGGATCCTCAAAGTCACCGCTTCTAGCAAGTACTTAACCCTTCCCTCATAAGGCACTATGTGAATTCTCACACCATGATTTTTTTTCACTCTGTTAACAGTGTCTTTATATTTTTGGCACCTTGCACCTTATGTATATTAAACAATAGCACAACGTTTCTGTAGTATCACCCAATAAATTACTAGCCATGCTCAGTTTTTAGGGGATAATATTTGCACATGCACTTTATTATTGCATTCCTCTGATCATTTTTTTACCCCTCTCTAATCCTGCTTCATGTTTTCTTTTGAGGATCCACCTTTGTATACTTACATATTGTGGCATTCAAACTAGCACTTTTATTATTATCATTTTTTCTACTTTTTGTGCTGCTATGGTGTACTGTTATGTTACGGTAGCTGAGGAGTGCAGGTAAAAAAGGAAATACACCAGAGCAGTTGGAATCTATGAGATTGCAGTACCCTGACTAACCACCGCAACTAGAGGCAGCCGTGGAGCGTTCCTACGATGGTCCTAGACGCCTCGTCACAGCCTGAGAAACTAACTACACCTAAAGATAGAAATAGGAAAGCTATCTGCCCCGGAGCAGAACCCCAAAGATAATAGAAAGCCCCAAACATGTAATGGCGGTTAGACAAGAGGAAATACTGACACAGAAAGAAAATAGTATGAGCAAACGCTGGGGCCCAAACTAACTAAATAGAAAAGGATAGGAAGGGTACTTACTGCAATCCCAGAAAACCCTGAAAGGCACCAACTCTACTAATTTCAAAAACACCTGAGATCACACGACCTCTACCACCTAAATTAGTTCTCTGGTGTAACAAAAACAGCAGCCACTGAAAAAACTGCAAAAAGCAAAAGTACAAAACACAGTGGCTGGACTAAACTGAGAGGGCAAAAGCCCCCGGAGGGGACCCAGAAGGCCCCCACAGAAGTGCAGGACAAAATGCAAAAATATAGCAAAAACACAAAATAAGAAATTGTCTTATCTGATAGCAGGAGATGCAGACACGACACAGCAGGCTACAAGGGAAACTGGAGAGAAGGATTCAGACCAGAACAATTGATCACCGGCAACCCTGATGGGAAAATGATTCCCTTAAATAAGACCAATCAGTAACACCTGATTCCCAATCCTCACTAGTACCGCTTGTAACCACCAGAGGGAGCCTCTGCCCAGAACTCATCTCAAACCCATTCACAACAGTACCCCCCCCTTGAGGAGGGGTCACCGAACCCTCATTTGAGCAACCAGGTCGGTCAGGATGAGTTCTATGATACGCACGGATAAGTCTCCTAGCATGGATGTCCGAAGCAAACACCCAAGAATTATCTTCCTGACCATAACCTCTCCATTTAACCAAATACTGGAGTCTTCGTCTAGAAAAACGAGAATCCAATATTTTCTCAACCACATACTCCAGATTGCCCTCAACCAAAACAGGGTCAGGAGGCACAGCAGCAGGAACCACTGGCTCAACAAACCTCTTCAACAAGGACTTGTGGAACACGTTATGGATCTTAAATGTCCCTGGAAGAAGCAAACGAAAAGAAACAGGATTAATAATCTCCATGATCTTATAAGGTCCAATGAACCTAGGCTTAAATTTAGGAGATGCTACTCTCATAGGAATATTCTTTGAGGACAACCAGACCAAGTCCCCCACTTTAAACCGAGGACCATCAGTCCTATGCCGGTTAGCAAACCGCTGGGCCTTCTCCTGAGAGAGGGACAACCTCTCCACTACCTGGTCCCAAATCTGCTGCATACGCTCAACAACAGAGTCAACACCTGGACAGACAGAAGCCTCCGTCTGTCCTGAAGAAAATCGAGGGTGAAACCCAGAATTACAGAAAAACGGAGACATCAAAGTGGCAGAGCTAGCCCTATTATTAAGAGCAAACTCAGCCAAAGGCAAAAAAGAGACCCAGTCATCCTGATCAGCAGACACAAAGCATCTTAGATAAGTCTCCAATGTCTGGTTTGTTCTCTCAGTTTGACCATTGGTCTGAGGATGAAATGCCGAGGAGAAAGACAATTGAACACCCAGTTTAGAACAAAAAGTCCTCCAAAATCTGGAAACAAACTGGACTCCTCTGTCAGACACAATGTTCTCAGGAATGCCGTGTAAACGAACCACGTGCTGAAGGAACAACGGCACCAATTCAGAGGAGGAAGGCAACTTAGGTAATGGCACAAGATGTATCATTTTGGAAAACCTATCACAAATTACCCAGATGGTGGTCATTCTCTGAGAAACAGGAAGATCGGAAATGAAATCCATAGAGATATGGGTCCATGGTCTCTTGGGCACAGGCAATGGCATCAACAAACCACTAGAGCGAGAGCAAGGCTTGGAGCGAGAGCAAGTCCCGCAGGACTGCACAAATTCCCTGACATCGCGAGACAAGGTAGGCCACCAAAAGGACCGACTAACCAAGTCTCTGGTACCAAAAATTCCGGGATGCCCAGCCAATGCGGAACAATGAATCTCAGACATCACACTCTTTTTCCATCGGTCCGGGACAAACAACTTTCCAACAGGGCAGCGCTCGGGCCTATCCTCCTGACACCCTCCAGAGCAAGTCTCAAATTAGGCGAGATGGCGGAAAGAACTATACCCTCCTTCAAAATAACAGAGGGATCAGATAGCTCAGGAGAGTCCGCAAGGAAACTCCTCGAGAGGGCATCCGCCTTAACATTCTTAGTGCCAGGAAGAAAGGAAACCACAAAATTAAAACGTGTGAAAAACAAGGCCCACCTGGCCTGTCTAGGATTGAGTCGCTTGGCAGATTCCAGATAGACCAGATTCTTATGGTCCGTAAGGACCACCACCTGATGTTTGGCTCCCTCCAGCCAATGTCTCCACTCTTCAAAAGCCCACTTCATGGCCAATAACTCCCGATTACCCACGTCATAATTACGTTCAGTAGGAGAAAATTTTCGAGAGAAAAAGGCACAAGGGTTACTTTTAGAGGTCTCTGGATCTTTTTGGGACAAAACGGCACCTGCCCCAATTTCAGAGGCATCAACCTCCACCTGAAATGGCAGAGAAACATCAGGCTGCCGTAGAACAGGAGCAGAAGTGAATCTCTGCTTAAGTTCCTGAAACGCAGAGACTGCCTCAGGAGGCCAATTCACCACATCAGAACCCTTTCTGGTCAAATCAGTTAATGGTTTAACAATAACAGAGAAATTACCAATAAATTTACGATAAAAATTGGCAAAACCCAAAAATCTCTGAAGAGCCTTTAATGAAGTAGGTTGGACCCAATCACAGATGGCCTGAACCTTGACCGGGTCCATTTCAATAACAGATGGGGACAAAATGAATCCCAGAAATGAGATCTTCTGTACGCCAAAAAGACACTTTGATCCCTTCACATACAGAGCATTCTCTCTCAAAATCTGGAATACAGTTCGAACATGTTTCACATGAGAGTCCCAGTCATTAGAAAAAATCAAGATATCATCCAAATAAACAATCAGAAACTTGTCCACAAAATCCTGAAAATGTCATTCATGAAGACTGGAAGACGGAAGGAGCATTAGTGAGCCCAAAGGGCATCACAAGGTACTCAAAATGCCCTCAGGGTGTTAAATGCCGTCTTCCATTCATCCCCGTGCTTAATGCGAATAAGGTATACGCCCCCCTAAGTCAAGCTTGGTAAACCAAGTACGTTTTTCACCCTGGAAAACAGGTCAGAAATCAGGGTAACGGGTATGATTATTTCACAGTAATATTGTTCAAGAGACGATAATCAATACACGGCCTTAATGAACCATCTTTTTGGCCACAAAGAAAAAAACCGGCACCTAAGGTGAAGAGGAGGGTCCTGATATGACCCTTCTCCAATGATTCCTTGATATAAGACCGCATAGCGTCATGTTCAGGTACAGACAAGTTAAAAAGGCGACCCTTAGGAATTTACTACCTGGCACAATTCAATAGCGCAGTCATAGCTCCTATGGGGAGGTAAGGATGCAATTTACTTTCGCTAAACACATCAGAAAAACCAAACAAAAAGTCAGGAACATCCTCAGCCTGGGGGAGGCAGAAAAAACAGGAGTGTTGGTATTAACACATTGGCAGCCCCAACGGTTACAGACACAGATTTCCAATCCAAAACAGGATTATGAGACTGTAACCAAGGGAAACCCGCACGATAATGTCATGCAGATTATATAAGAACCAAAAATTTGCAGCACCCTGTGATCAGTTCAACCCTCATTATCACCTGAGTAGAAAACTGGGGTTTATTCTCACCAAAGGGGAGAATCGATCCCCAGTAGGGGAATAGACTTTTTGTAGGGGTATCAAGGGAAATCCACAACGTTTAGCAAAATCATAACCCATCAGGTTAATACTGCTCCAGAATCAACGAAAGCCTGAGCAGAAATGAGGACAGAGAGAAATATCAGAGTGACAGTTAATAAAAACTTAGTCTGAACACCACCCAAGACAACTGAGCGTGCAAAACGTCTTCCCCCTTAGGGCAACTGAAATAGCATGGAGAGGCATCACCACAGTAGAAACATAACCCATTGCGTTTTTCGAAACTCATGACGCTGTGCCCCAGAAAACCACTCCATCACACTGCATGGGCTCAGCACTGGCTCACAAGCAACACCACTCCACACATACTTCTCCCGCTCACGCAAACGTCTGTCAATTTGAATCGCTAATGACAAAGAATCATTGAGACCAGAGGGGACAGGAATCCCACCATAACATCCTTTACATTATCCGACAACCCTTCCGAAAAGGGCCGCCAAAGCGTCGTCATTCCATTTGGTCAGGACTGCCCCACCTAGGAATCTCTGACAGTATAACTCAGCGTCATCAGGCCCCTGATTTAATGCCAACAAGGCTTTTTCACTTGATCAGTGACATTAGGCTCATCGTACAATAACCCCAAAGCCTGAAAAAATGCATCAACATCACTCAAAACAGGATCCCCATGTGTGAGGGAAAAAGCCCAATCCTGAGGATCGCCGCGCAGGAGAGAGATACAATTTTGAACCTGCTTCGCTCTTTCCTGAGGACTTAGATTTTAAGGCAAGAAACATTTACAATTATTTTTGAAATTTTGAAACTTAGCTCGATCCCCTGAAAACAAATCTGGCATGGGGGATCCTAGGTTCCACAACAGGCAACTAGCAAGATAAAGCAGCAAAACTCCGAACCTCAGTGGCAAGCTGATCCACACGCCAGACAACTGTGCAAACTCCATTGGGAGAAAAGATCCCCCCAGCACCCAGAGATACAGAGGGAAAAAAAAAAAAAAAAAAGCAACAAAACAGAAAAATATCTCTGACAAACTTTTCTCCTTCAAAATATTTTTTTCCTTCTTGAGTACCATACAATTTTTCAGCCGGTGATACGTTATGTTACGGACTGAGGAGTGCAGTTAAAAAAGGAAATACACCAGAGCAGTTGGAATCTATGAGATTGCAGTACCCCTGACTAACCACCGCAACTAGAGGGAGCCGTGAGCTTCCTACGATGGTCCTAGACGCCTCCGTCACAGCCTGAGAAACTAACTACACCTAAAGATAGAAATAGGAAAGCTATCTGCCCGGAGCAGAACCCCAAAGATAATAGAAAGCCCCCAAACATGTAATGGCGGTTAGACAAGAGGAAATACTGACACAGAAAGAAAATAGTATGAGCAAACGCTGGGCCCAAACTAACTAAATAAAAAGGATAGGAAGGGTACTTACTGCAATCCCAGAAAACCCTGAAAGGCACCAACTCTACTAATTTCAAAAAACACCTGAGATCACACGACCTCTACCACCTAAATTAGTTCTCTGGGTAACAAAAACAGCAGCCACTGAAAAAACAGCAAAAAGCAAAAGTACAAAAACACAGTGGCTGGACTAAACTGAGAGGGCAAAAAGCCACCGGAGGGGACCCAGAAGCCCCCACAGAAGTGCGGACAAAATGCAAAAATAATAGCAAAAACACAAAAAAGAAATTGCTTATCTGATAGCAGGAGATGCAGACACGACACAGCGGCTACAAGGGAAACTGGAGAAAGATTAGACCGAACAATTTCACCGGCAACCCGATGGAAAATGATTCCCTAAATAAGCCAAAGAACACCTGATTCCCAATCCTCACTAGTACCGCTTGTAACCACAGAGGGAGCCTCGCCCGAACTCATCCAAACCCATTCAAACAGTGTACTTGTTTTTGATTGAAATTTTATTTTAAACTGTTCCCAATGATTGCGCTCTTCTAGTTCCCCGTGAATTTTTGTTTCCACCCTAACCCACATTTTTATATTTTGTTTGTGTCAATAAGAAAAACATTTTTTTAACAATTGGGTTGAAATTAAGCTATTTTTCTCCGTCTTCCATGGATTGACGATAGCCCTTGAGCATTTCCATGTTACACATTTAATTATATTTTGAATTTCCCATATTCGTATGAAGAAAAACAGTATATTAATAACCATTTTGACTTTAGATGTGATTTTTTTTGAGTTTGAACTTTTTTAAACAGTGGATTCCTAACTGTTATAGCGTAAGCGTGGTGGCCAGGGCTACCAAAAATTGGACACATCAATATCCCTTTTAAGAAATCTACAGGAGGGCCACTTGAAAGTAATTTCCCATTATTAGGAATTTGGTCCCCCATACTGTTTGCCTAGCAGTGAATCCACCCTGCCCAAAATTAGAGCACCCCAATAACCCTTTAAGAGAGTACAGGAGGGCTTCCTGAAAACAATTTTCATTATTAGAAGTGGCTTACATACGTTTGCCTATGCATTGAATCAGGCCGCCCTGCACCAATTTAGTCACACCCCCAATACCCCTTGAAGAGCCGTAAGGGGGCCACCGAAAGCAATGTTCCCATTAATTAGAAGTTGGCCTCCCCCTCCCCAAATTTGGCGCAACCAAAATCGT
>JARQOD010000001.1:207045163-207109678 GCA_033576555.1 Oophaga sylvatica | reverse complement strand
CCCTATTTTCGTCGCTGGCGCCCCGCTGGGTAAGTATATATCGCTAAGTGTGGCACCTTTTTTAGCGATTTAGCGGTACTTTTGTACCGCTAAAGTCGTTAAGGAGATCGCTAACCGCGATAGCGTCCTAACGACATCGCTAAAATAGGTAGCCACTAGCGATATAGAAACAATCCCGCTAGCGATCTCATTAGTATGCGACGCTAACGAGATCGCTAGCGGGATTGTGTAGTGTGGCAGTACCTTTAGTCTTTCAACCCCATCTCCTCATGCTCTAATTTCTCCTAGCCAGGCAGCATTCTCAATTAGTATTTAATGGGTGTCATCATCACCATCATTGTCATCAAAAACCATGCTTATCATACTCAGAGTACTCCTACTTCATATCACCAGTTGAGTGTTGAGGCAAGAGGTGCAGTCTGCTACTCATCTGCTTGTGTGCCATCTTAACTGCACATGGCTAATGGGGTAGTCCAATCCAAATCCAACGTGCCAGCAGTATTTCAGAATTTCATGAATCATGTTTTCTCTGATTTTATTGGGCGTTTCATGGTAATTTATTTGGATGACATTCTTATATATTCTTCTGACAAGCAGAGTCTCATGGGCCACCTCTGTGCGGTTCTTCAGAGGCTTAGGGAGAACTCCCTATTTTCTAAACCAGAGAAGTGTTCTTTCTTTGCACAGGAATTGTCCTTTCTAGGGGTCATTTTGTCTGCTCAGCAGTTTCGTATGGACCCTAGGAAGGTACAGGCTATTGTGGATTGGGTGCGACTCTGAGATCTCAAAGGTTTTCAGCATTTTCTGGGTTTCACTAATTATTATAGAAAATTCTTTAAGGGGTTTTCTCAGATTGTCAAACCCCTCAGAGATTTAACTTGTAAGGGGGCTGATATAAAAAACTAGTCTGCTCTGGCTGTGGCGGCGTTTTCATCTTTAAAAAACTGTTTCATGACCGCCCCTGTCATGGTTCAACATGATTTGTCTAAATGTATAGGTGTTGGAGTTCGGGTTCCCACTGCTGCACAGGGGGAGTCTCGAACCAGCCCCGCTGCGGTCTCCCATTCATCTCCGGCCGCAGTGGAGCCTGCTCTGCAGAGACGTCGGTCCAAGCATCTTGCCCACTCCAGTACTGTGCAGTGACTTGTTGCTGCCTTTCCTGGATCTGCTATTGTAGCCAGTACTGGAGCAGACGTCTTTGGGACAAAGTCCTGCGTTTTCCCTTCTGAGCATGCCCAGAGTGAGATCTCTCATTGGAGATCAGGGGTCACATGCTCAGGTACTGCAGCGGCTCCTATTGGTCTGCCAGGAAGGTCCTGTGACTACTGTTGTTCTGGAACAAGCTTCATTGGTCCTTGTTTCTGGCAGGTCCTGTAGCTGTTACTATAAAAGGGTAGCATGGCTGGGCCGCCATGCGCTAATATCAACCATTGTATGCTATGCGCCAGTGTGTTCATGTGTGTGTGTGGTTAGGGACCCGGCTGAAATAAGCCACTAGAATACCGACTTAATCGGTGAGGAGTTTGGTGTGCTAGCTGGTCAGGGTCGGCGTCCTAGATGACCTAGATTACCGGCATAACCGGTGAGGAGTTTTGATTGCCGTATTCAGGGTCTGGCGTTCAGACGCCATAGATTGCGGGTGACTCCCGCGAGGACATTAGCACATGATCACGCTTTATGTACGCTTAGCACTTAACTGTGTACCTGAGAGCCTGACAGGACACAGCACATTTTCTCAGCGGCCCTGTGACGTAACAGGGTTCGCTTTCAACGCTAGACAGCGCCCTAGCGTGTTTTCTTTGCGACTCAGTTGTGTTTAGTGAGTTCGCACACATCGCCATATAGCGCTGCGGCTCTACTTCTAGCGTCTCTGTGGAGTAACAGAGTTCGCACTTATTGCCACAGCGCGTTACGGCGTTTATTTTGGCGACTCTGCGGGATAACAGAGTTTGCTTCTTACGCCATTTTACTAGCAGCAGGCTCCGCCTGCACGGTGGACCCCGGGCTGCGAACGCACCTCTCCACATCTTATATTTGGTGCGTTCCGCAGACCCTAACAATAGGTGGACGCCTCAGAGGTGGGGGTTGGGCGGTGTTGTCCCAGATGCCCACCACATTGACTAACTTAAGGCCCTGTGCTTTCTTTTCGAGAAAATTTTCCTCTGCTGAGAGGAAATATAATGTGGGTAACCGGGAGCTATTTGCTATTAAATTGGCGTTTAAAGAATGGAGGCATTTTTTGGAGGGGGCTGTCCATCGTATCACTGTCATTACGGATCACAAGAACTTGTCTTACACCAAGTCCGCCAAACGTCTGTCTCCGAGACAGGCAAGGAGGTCACTTTTTTTTTTCCCGATTTCAGTTTTCTATTACTTTCAGACCATTGTCCAAGAATGTGAAGACTGATGCTTTATCTCGTAGCCTGGATCCCATTTCACCTCCTGAACCTCCTTTCTTCTGCGTGGAGTGGTGCTGGCTGTGGTGTCCTCTGCATTGGAACAAGAGATTCATGAGGCCCAATCTCTTGCTCCTTCATCTATACCTGATAATAAGCTCTTTGTGCCTGTTCAGTATCAGTTAAGGGTGCTTCATGAGTTCCATGACTCAGCTCTTAGTTGGCATCCTGGAATCTCAGCCACGGGTAAAGCCATTACTAGGTTGTTTTGGTGGCCTTCGTTGGTTTCTGTTGTCACTGGGTTTGTGTCTTCAATAGAGATGAGCGACTTTACCAAAAATTAATGGGTAAATTGGTGCGCACACAGTCAATATGGACCAGGTGCTGGTGTAGAGGACAAAAGTCCTAAGTACAATAGAGAAATAGTACACCGCACACTCTCATGAATATATGCAAATAAGGAAGTTTTTATTATGTACAAGGGAGCCAATAATAAGGTCAGATAAATGGCGATTAGAAACGAGTGTTTCTAGTCGCCATTTATCTGACCTTATTATTGGCTCCCTTGTACACAATAAAAACTTCCTTATGTGTGCGGTGTACTATTTCTCTATTTTACCAAAAGTCGAGTCGAACGAAATCGGCTGACTAACTAACGGCAAAAGTCGGAGTTTCAACGAAAAACGAAACCCGACCCCAATGCAAATCAATGGGGAATAAAAGTCGCCAGTGAGTGGAGGACAGTAAACACACCTACAGTGCCCATTTCAATGCCAACGACATCAATTCTTATTACTTAAGCTTGTCTACTTAATTTACTTTATAATAATAGTAACGCATTGAAAACTGGGGGTTATTTGGCTAAAGTTGTGGGGGGTACAGCCCTGTTAGTGAGGTGGAAAAACTGGCATATGTTGAGGTGTAGGCTGGACATTCAGCAGCTGCAAATGGAGGAATTGGAGAAGTCGGAGGAAGAGGAAGACAAAGCGAGACATTTTGCTGGCAACCTATGTGTCATCAGGGGAAGGTGGTGCAAAATCCTTTGAAACCCAGGCATGGTTCATTTTAATGAATGTGAGATCACCAACATTTTGGATCGACAGCCAGGTCCTTCTTTCTATCAGGATTGATCCAGCAGCACTGAAGACGCTTTCTGATAGCACACTACCAGCAGGGCAAGCGAGCTACTGTAAGGCATGTTGTGCCAATTCAGGCCAGGTGTCCAGTTTACAGGCCCAGTAGTCAAAGGGAATGAACTGTGAGGGAGAACATCGATAGGGGAGGAGAGGTAATTTTGAACCATAGTTGAAAACTGCTGTCTCCTGTCTGTTGCAATCGATTCAGCATTAAGTCGTGTGAGTGGTACTCGAGAAATCAGTCCACAAAATTGTTATGAAACACCTGTCTCCAACGCCACTTCGGCTGTGTGCACCACGAACACTTCTTCCATGTTGCCCAGTACGGCTCGTGGTAGAGCCTGCACCGCTGCTGTGTGCTGGGAATGCCTCTAACAAACAGTTTACCAGAGTTGCTTGTTCGCCAATGTTAGCTCTAGGTTCTCCTGTGGCATGATGTTCTGTAGTTTGACTTTATAGCGTGGATTGAGGATGCTGGTCAACCAGTAGTCATCATCCTTAATAATTTTGGCAAAGTGGGGGTCCCCTTTTAGGATCCGCAAGAGATAATCACACATGTGGGCCAATGTTCCAGATGTCAATGATGCACTGCCAGTGGTGGGTGGAGGAGCACTTTCTGCTAAATCCACATCCCTCCAGTCACGCACAAACCCTGTACCTGACCTTGGCAATCAACATTTTCTCTTTCCCCCTGAGTAGCACTATCCTGCTCAAAATAATCATCCCCCTCATCCTCCTCCTCCTCTTCCTCTTCTTCCTGTACCTCATCCAGGACAGTTCCCTGAGCAGACAATGCCTGACTGTCATCAAGGTTCCCTCCTCCTCCTCCGCTGCAGACGCCTGATCCTAAGACTCTAGACTTCAGAGTGAGCAGACGTGTCTGTCTGCTCTCTGCAAGTCAGAGAACATAACAAGGCGCCGTGCTACTGGCAGCCCATTGCAGCAGCAGCTACTCTTTTGTTTCTTTTGTCTCTGTATGTTGTCTGTTCTTTTGGACATTCTTTTGGACTTTCTTCTGGCTTTGGTACCTTTATGGACTCCTAATTTGCAACCGCGGATTGAAGGATAGTTTATACTCTGTGGATCGCACTGTTCCTGTATGACGGACCGTTGTGGGAAGGTGGAAACCATTCACCCATACAACCAACTGACTCTGGACATGCAGCGCTAGATCAGCACCTGGATCTGCCACTACTACGTACATTCCCCTACAGGTACATGCAACTCCCAAATGGATACCAGTATTGCGACGCACCCATGGACATGAATCTAATGCAACCACTACCAGCTACAGTTCCACAATACACACAGCTTCAACCTTGTTGGTTACTGACGCAGCCATCCGTGTACAGAGGAGAACACTGGAAACAGTCAGATATGGTGCAGACTGGAGCAAAGGACAGGGACACTGATCTGCTGGTTGCCCCTAAGTCTGTCACTAAACGTGTTGTGTATTCAAGGGATCGACTTCTGGAGCTGAGCAGGATGAAAGCTACTACAGCTGTGGGCATACCACTTATTCCCCGTGAAGTGTGGAGACCTTTCAGAGGCTGCAGAGCAGGAAAAAAGGTGAAGTCCAGGAGAAAAAGGTTTAAACCAGCAGTCCCATCTATTATCATGGGTAATGTACGCTCGCTGGGAAATAAGACGGATGAACTTCTAGCTCTGTGTAAAACCCAGATGGAGTTCAAAGAATGCAGTCTCATGTGTTTCACTTCACAGAAACCTGGTTACATGGGGATGTTCCTGATTCAAGTGTTTCGATTCCAGGGTTTCACATGGTCCGCGCTGATAGAGACAAAGCTAAGTGCGGTAAGAAAAAGGGTGGTAGGGTGATATTATACATTAATAACAGATGGTGTAATCAGCGTCATATTACTGTTAAGGAAAGTCACTGCAGTCAAAACATTGAACTCTTAGCAGTTTACCTCAGGCCCTACTATTTACCTAGAGAATTTTCCACGTGCATTACAGTAGTCCTGTATATCCCTCCATCCACAAACCAAGAGGCGGCTGGGGAAGTATTGTCAAGGGTGTTAGACCGCATTCAGACAAAGCACCCAAACTCGTTAACTGTAATCTATGGGGACTTTAACAGAGCCATGATCTCAAAGGCTCTTGCAAAGTTCTATCAAAATGTAAAATGTGCCACAAGGAACAGCAGTATACTGAATCTCCTCTATGCGAATGTTAAAGACGCCTATTCATCGTCTGCATTACCCCCTCTGGGGAAATCAGACCACAACCTCATACTATTGTCTCCATCATACCAACCTGTTTTCAGTAAACAACCAGTGACAATAAAATTAATTAGTGGACTCCAGCGGCAGAAGAGGCTCTACGAGACTGCTTTGACCTCACAGACTGGAAGGTGATATGCGACAGGGGAGAGCATGATGATGTAAATGATATTGTCGGGTGGAGTAACGGATTATATAAATTTTTGTACTGACACTGTTGTACCAGCTAAAAAGATTTGATGTTATGCAAATAACAAGCCTTGGATTACAAAAGAATTGAAACACTTACTAAACAAGAAAAAACTGGCATTTAAAATGAAGGATACTAAGAAACTGAAATTGATACAAAGGGACTTAAAGGGGAAAATTAAGAATGCCCGTAAGGCGTTCCGAATTAAATTAGAAAATAAATTGTCACAGAACAATTCCATGGAGGTGTGGTCGGGCATGAAATAGCTAACTGGGTTTAAGGCAAAGTCGGAGCATGGGGAAGTGGATCTGCCCTGGGCTAATGAAATGAACGAGTTTTTCAACAGATTCACCAACACAAGCACAGCGTCATCAGAAATGGGGGATGGATCCTGGAAAAGATCTGCAGCATTGACATTGGGGGATAAGCTGCCTGCTTTCACTGTCTCCCAAAGCGACGTGAGAAGACAGTTTAGCAGACTTGTTATTGGCAAAGCAGCTGGGCCTGATGGCCTCAGGCCACGTGTCCTCAGAGCATGTGCAAACCAACTGTGTACTGTCTTCCAGCACCTGTTTAACTGGAGCCTTCAATCACAGGGGGTACCAGAACTGTGGAAGACCACCTGCCTGGTGCCGGTTCCTAAGACCACTTTTCCAACTTCCCTACACGACTATCGTCCAGTGGCCTTAAAATCACATGCTATGAAGTACTTGGAGAGAAAAATACTCGCCTACTTGTGCCCAAGGGTGAGGGCCTACACTGACCCTCTGCAGTTTGCGTACCAGCAGAGATTGAGGGTGGATGATGCTGTAGCGTCTCTTCTACATACAATGCATTCGTTCTTGGACAATGATGGAACTGTAGTGCGTGCCATGTTTTTTGACTTCTCAAGTGCTTTCAATACCTTACAGCCACCCTTACTGTGTAATAAGTTGACTGTATGGCGGTAGATGAGGGGATGGTGAACTGGATAAGTGACTACCTGACAGACAGGCCGCAGTTTGTAAGGATGGGGGAGGTGGTATCTGGCAGTGTATGGAGCAGTGTTGGAGCCCCTCAGGGTACAGTGCTGTCACCCTTCCTCTTCACATTGTATACAGTTGACTTTCAGTATAAATCTGATTTTTGTCACCTCCAAAAATTCTCAGATGACTCCGTGATTGTAGGGGGCATTGTGAAGGGGCCGGGAGGAGGAGGAATATAGTAGGGTAGTTTCTGACTTTGTGGATTGGTGTCAGACTAACTGTCTAGAACTAAATAGAAAGAAAACCAATGAGATGGTGGTGAGTTATAGAAGGAAAAAGGAGGATTACTTACCAATCAATATTGCTGGCTAGGAGGTTGAGATTGTTGAGAGCTACAAATATTTGGGGGTTCACCTTGGCAGTAAACTTGATTGGAGGTGTCATACAGAAAAGGTTTACAAGAAGGGAATGAGCAGACTTTTACTTTCTGCGGGAGCTCAGGTCGTTCAATGTGTGCAGTAAAATGCTGAAGATGTTCTACAAGTCCGTTGTAGCAAGCGCCATCTTTTTTGCTATCATTTGCTGGGGCAGTAGTGTGCGAGTAGCTGACGCTAATAAGCTCAACAAACTTATCAAGAAGGCAAGAGCAGCTGTAGGCCTCCATCTGAACTCTTTTGAGGTATTGAAGGATAGAATTCAGAAGACGTGTAGGGCTATAATGAAAAATAATACACACCCACTATACGAGCTGTTCTTGAAGCAGAAGAGCACATTCAGCAGCCGTCTAATCCTATTAAGGTGCAAGAAGGAGAAATTCAGGAAATCGTTTGTACCTACTGTTATGGGGATGTATAATAATTTCCTAAGGGTGGTAGAAAATAATGACTGATGGCTGGTGTACTAATGTCAATTAACATTGACTTATATACACCTGAACTACCCACTTTTATTTATTATGTAATGTTGGTATACCTGTGCAAGATTTGTGTCCTAATATTCTATGTACTGCTGTTTGTATTGCTGCTGTAATACTGTAATTTCCCCCCAGGATCAATAAAGTGTATCGTATCGTAATGTGCGTCAAAGTTTACATGAGCAGACGCATAAGTGGGATGCTCATGCTTATGATGGCATCGTCTGCGCTTACCAGCCATGTGCATTCCTCAAAACACTGAAGGACTTTACAGAGGTCTTTCAGCTTTGACCACTGTCTGCCCTCAAACTGCCTGCCCGTCTATCCTCCCACAAATGCATTAGAGACTTTGTTCGCGCAGCCTCTCAACCATGTGCTTGGTGGAGTTCACCTTGTTGCAACGTCTATGATTAGGTGGTGCGTTGGGAGGTGTAACGATCGCTGCAGCCTCTGCATACGACTGGAGTCTATGGGCGAGCGACGGATGTGCGAGCACAGTCTTCGCACCTTATGGAGCAGGGCTGGTAACTCCGGATAATTATTTATGAAGCACTGCACCACAAGGTTCAAGGTGTGAGCAAGGAAAGGTGCATCTGAGTTTTGCCAGGGCTATGGCCGCCATAAAATTACGTCCTTATCACTGACTACCTTGCCTGGCTCGAGATGTAGACTGCCCAGCCTTGACTCTGTTTCTCGCTGTAAGTAGCCGGCCAGTACCTCTGCGGTGTGTTTGTTGTCACCCAAAGACATCATCTATAAAACAGCCTGCTGATGCTGCCCACTAGCTGTTCGATAGTGGGACACCTCGTGTGCAACACTGGCAACTGCGGATGAAGTGCTCGTGCGACTGCACTCTGTCGATGTGCTTTCACTTATGGAGGAGGAGGAGGGTCGAACGCCTACAGCCAACTGTTGCCTAAACCGTGGGCTAGGCAGCACTGTCCCACAGCCGCTGTCCCCTGAATCCACCACATTCACCCACATGCATCTGTTGTGAAGTGCACCTTTCCACTCACTGATTGTTTGAGTGCATGGACAATGCGGTCTTTCACATGCAGGTGGAGGGCAGGGATGACTTTTCTAGAAAAGAAGTGCCGACTGGGTAGGTCATAGTGTGGGACAGCGTAGGCCATGAGCTCTCGGTACGCTGCACTTTCAACCAAACGGAAGGGCATCATCTCTAATGAAATCAGTTTGGCAATGTAGGCGTTCAAAGCCAGTGAGGTTTTGTAGTCCTTCCATGCTTGCAAGTGCATGATGTTTACATGTCTAAGCATGCAACTGGTATTCAAATTTCGGAGATTTTTCATTCGGCTAAAGGTCCTTCCGGACTTCTTACAGATAACCTTTGCCTCATCAATTGGATTTTGGTCAAAAAAGTGCCACACTGCCCTTTTCCTACTATGGGAAAACTTTTCAGGGCTTGCACGCTGTGCTAATTTGGCCATCTGGCCAAGCTGTCCTGCAATACTTTTTGTTTTTTTTAACACTTTTTGGACTGCTATGGGCCTGCCAGATAACAGCAGCTGCGATGTCGATGCCTGCTGCGGATCCTCCTCCTCTTCTGAGCTATTCTGAGCAGCACCCTCTTCCCCCAATGGATGCCAATCCGGGTCAACAACTGGGTCATCCATCACCTCCTCTTCAATTTAATCTGCACCTTCCTCTTTGTCACCGTGTAAGATGGTATCGTATGCGGGAAGGGGCACCTGAGTTTAATCAGGGACAGATTCTGGCTAAGTAGACTGCGAGGGCAATGTTGTACTCTGGGTGAATGTACCAGCAGAATCATATAGCAGTGGCTGTGCATCAGTGCACTCCATGTCATATTCATCTTGAACTGGGGAAATCAGGATTTGACTTGATAAGTTAGGCATGGTATGTGAAAAGAGCTCCAGGGAGTAAACTGAAGTGTGGCCTGCCGCATCCTTTACTTTTGGTGGGGGTGAAGGCAGTTTTTGAAACTTCAGAAGAGGAGGCGATTGAGCTGGAGGCTGTTTCGGCAATGTAAGCCAAAACCTGTTCCTGATGCTCCGGCTTTTAAAAGCGGTTTACCTTTTCCCAGAAAAGGGAGCCTTCCAGGCCTTCTGGAGCCAGACGATGACACAGGCTCAACACCTCCTGCCTTAGGTACTATTGTGCTTTTGGCACTACCAGCAGATTCACCACCACCACCATCAGTACCAGCTGCCCCCTCCCGCCCACGTCCGCTGCCACTTCCACCATACTTCCTCATGTTTGGAAAAAAGTACCAAAAATACCAGCAGATTTATGGTACTTTATGAGGAGCGTACAGCTGTATACGGTGTAGGGAAAATTTATATCTCTGTTTATATTTCCGGAGTCACACACAGAAGCTCACTCAGTATGGATTTGACCGTAATACAAAAAACAGATATACGGTACTGTATCAGAATTGGACAGCTTATACGGTGTAGGGGAAAATTTAAATCTCCTTATATATTTCCGGAGTCACACACAGATCCTCACTCAGTATGGATTTGACCGTAATAAAATCAGCAGAATACGGTACTGTATCAGAAGGACAGCTTATATGGTGTAGGGAAAATTTAAATCTCTTATTTATTTCGGAGTCACACACAGACTCATCAGTATGATTTGATCAGCAGAATACGGTACTGTATCAGAAGGGTACAGCTGTATATGGTGTAGGGAAAAATTTAAATCTCTGTATTTATTTCTGGAGTCACACACAGATAGTCAGCATGTATTTGTCCGTGATACCTGCCGGTAAACGGTAGTGTGTGAGGAGCATACAGCTCTATACTGTGTGGTAAAAAATGAATGCTTGCTAAGTGTGCAGAAAAAAAGAATAATAGTATTAGTGCTGTGTAAAAAGCAGTCTGCACAGCAGTGTACACACAGCAATACAGCTATCAGGCAGCCTAATAACCAGCGCTGCTGCACACAAGAAAATCCTCCCCTGTCACTGCTCACTTCATGTACAGCACAATTGCTATCAGCAGAAGCACAGAAGAACTTCTCTTTCCAGTCCTAACTCTCTCCCTACTGATAAACAGTCAGCAACCTCTCCATACTGTTAAGATCGCCAGAAGTAAAATGGAGGTCGGTGGTCAGGACTTTTATAGACACTATGACGCCCCCCAAAGCAAGCCAATCACTGCAATGCACTTCTATAAGATGGTGGTGGACGCTGCACATGTCATCTCGTTGCCCACAGTGTACGTCCTCGCTCATTGGCTGAAAAAAGGCGCCTGAAAGCATTCTGGGAAAACCTAGTTTAGCGCTCGTTTTGCTGACCGCATGGCCGACTTCACGCTATGGTCTAGTTTCGGTCAACGAAACCCGACTTTGACGAAAGTTGGCGACTTATGAATCTGACCGACCTGTTTCGCTTAACTCTCGTCTTCCTGTGAAACGTGTGCTCATGCTAAATCCTCTCTTAACTTGCCGGCCGGGGAATTGGTACCACTGCCAATTCCAGATAGACCGTGGACTTTCCTGTCCATGGATTTTATCACCGATCTTCCTCCCGCTAATTGCAAAAGCGTGATCTAGGTAGTTGTTGATGGGTTCAGCAAACAGGCACATTTTGTGCCTTTGGCAGGCCTCCCTAATGATGAGACTCTATCTAAACTGTTCATTGAGCATGTCGTCCGATTGCATGGTATGCCTGTCAGTGTCTTGTCTGATAGAGGGGAGCAATTTGTGGCAAAATTCGGGAGGGCTTTTTGTAAAAGGCTGGGTATCAGTCTGATCTTTCATCCCTAGACCAACGGTCAGACTGAAAGGACTAATCAGTCTTTGGAGCAGATATTGCGGTGTCTTGCTACTTCCAGAGAGGACGATTGGTGCTCTGTGGTACCCATGGCAGAATTTGCTTTCAATAATCATGTGAATCAGTCTACTGGTACTTCCCCGTTCTTTTGCAACTTTGGGTTTCATCCTCACTTTGGTGAATTTTCCTGGCTGGATTCAGGGTGTCCAGGGGCTGATTCAGCCTTTTTGCAGTAGGGGAGATCTGAAGGGAGGTTCAGAGAAATATTGGGGAGGCTCAGGGCAAGTATAATTTTTTTGCGGATAAACGACATTCTGTGGGGCAGGCCTACCAGGTGGGGGATAAGGTATGGTTATCCATCAAGAATGTTAGTTTGAGGTTCCTTCTGCTAAGTTGGGTACCAAGTTTATTGGCCCTTAGGAAATTATAGAGGTGGTTAATCCTGTGGCTTTTTGCCTGCGCTTGCCTGTTTGTTTGGAAATCCCCACATGTATTCAGGCTGTCTAGCAGCCGCAAATTATGCAGCTGCGGCAACAAAAACTAAATCTCCGAGCACACCGAAATACTCGGAGGACACCCAAGCATGCTCGGGAAAACCTGAGCAACGAGCATACTCGCTCATCACTATACAGAACATGTTGGATGGAAACATACCACCCACACTGATACTAACAGTCTCCTTTGCTGTCAATGCCACCCACAAGAACAAAGCAGAAGTATCTTACAATGGAGGCAGCTAACTCTGGAGATAATATTTACATTTCAGTCATGATGATATTGCTAATTGAATTGCTTAAAAGAAAGTAAAATAAATTGCTGCCCAAATAATAATGATCACTGTTAATTAAAAACAAATAGAGTTGAGCGAAACAGGTCGTTCATTTTCAAAAGTCGCCGATTTTCGCCAAAGTCGGGTTTCATGAAACAAAACCCGACCGTGGAGTGAGTTCGGTCACGTGTTCGGCGACCATTTTGCTGGAGTCGGTTTTCCCCTACACTTTAAGCGCCTTTTCTCGGCCAATGAGAAAGGACGCAGGCTGTGGGCAACGGGATGACATAGCCAGCGGCCAGCACCATCTTAGAGAAGGGCATTGCAGCGATTGGCTGCCTTTCTGTGGCATCACAGTGCATATAAAATCCCTCAGCGCCGACCGCCATTTTACATATGCCAAACTCAGTGTAGGGGAAGGTTGCTGGCGGTGCGACTGAGCAGGGAGAGCGTTAGGCAGTGCCTAAAAAAAAAAATTACTTTCTGCTGATAGCGATTAGCTGTACAGTGACTGTGCAGTGAGAGGGGAGGATTTTGTTGTGTGCAGCAACGCTGGTTCTTAGGCTGCCTGCCTGCCAGTGACGCTGTAGAAAGTGCTTGTGTGGAGCATCAGATTTGATTAGTAGGCTGCCTGCCTGTGATAAGGGGCAATTATTTGGTGGAGTAGCAGAGCTGCCTGCCAGTGATAGTATACAGTATAATAAACTTGGAACTCAACAATAGAAGCAGGTGAACAAAGTTGATGGTTAAGAAATGGTGCTGATAACATAGAATACAGAATTAAAAACTAATTTTTTAAAAAAAATAAAGCACAAAGCAAATATTGATTCTGCAAAGGATATGAGTGATGAAATGAGGTAGAATTAGGAATATAACAGCAGTTATATTCCTAATTCTACCTCATTTCATTTTGCCCTATAGCACTATACTTATGCTAATCTGCTGTTTACAAGTGCGTTGTTATGAATTGCTATTTTAGGACAGCAAGCTGTTTGGGTGTCACGTTGCAAATTACTGAACGGTAACATACTTTATTCCACACCAACCGTATACCCGTATTCCTATATTCAATATGCATCATTTATTTCAGTGTCCTTTTCTGTTAAACACCGTCACACTGTGACTAAACGCTACACCATAGATCACTTTACCTATTATAGATCCAGGTATGTCAGGTTCATGACAATGTGTTTTTGTCTTTTATGTTACTTATTGCAAATTGGATGTTTTCACCGTACCTCCTCTTTTTAGCATCACAGGATTTTCTCCACATCCTTGTCTATACTATAGGAGTTTGTCTGGCATAATCTCCATAACAGGTAGTTCACCACATATTGACTACTTTTATTACGGATTTCCTCATCACTTACGCATTGGAACTCCTCTTCACCACTGTGTTGTTCATCACTCATATCCTTTGCAGAATCAATATGTGCTTTATTTTTGAAGAAAAATTTGTTTTTAATTCTGTATTCTATGTTATCAGCATCATTCTTAACCATCAACGTATTACGTAATTTCTCTTTATAGTTCAATTATAGCCTTTTGACTTTGCTGAACTTCACCTTGACCGGAACCCTGGTTGGCTCCTCCGCACACCGTACTTGCCACCCCCGACTCATTTTCGTCCTTTTGTGCACTATTCACAGTAGCATCTTGTTACAATCGTTTATGAATATTGTAAATACCTTGCATCATATTTCTAATTGGATGATTCTTTATCCTTCTGTGTATATTGCAGCATAATTTCATTGGAGTAATGTTTCTGAGGAAGGTCTAGGATTGGACCGAAAACGTTTAAACATAAACTTTTGTCTATGTGGATGCCACAATAAAAATTTTGTTCACCTGCTTCTATTGTTGAGTGCTAAGTTTATTATACTATATTTTGGTTGGATACCGTACTTGGGCACCGCCATCTCCTCACACCAGAGTGCCGTGGTCTTATCATACAAGTGATAGTGTACAAATTGCTTGTGTGGAGCATCAGATATGATTAGTAGGCTGCCTGCCTGTGATAAGGGGGCAATTTATTCCCCATTGACTTGCATTGGGGTCGGATTTCCGACTCCGACCCGACCATTTCCGTTAGTCGGCTGACTTCGTTCGACTCGACTTTTGAGAAAATCGGGTTTCACGAAACCCGATTTGACCCGAAAAAAGGAAAAGTCGCTCATCTATAAAAAAAATGCTAATACAATATACACATATTAGCTATTATTGACAACTCTGACAAAATATTAGTGTCTCATTCAATCTGATGTGAATTCAGCTTATAATATAGAGCACATTTTAAAGACAAGTTGCAGGCAGTGACATTTTTCTTATGAAAATCTAATGGAAAGCATTATCTGAAGGGTAAATAAAAAGTGTCGCTCCAATAGTGTAGTAGATTTGGACAGAGGTGAGCTTCACAAATGCTTTAACGATCCAAGACTCACCATTGGTTGTGCTATTATATAGACACAAAACTACTTACTGACATACACACTTAAATTCATGTCCTGGATTGCATTTCCACTCATTGTTCAGTGGGATGCAACTCTACTGACTTAATAAAAAATATAATGGAAAAATACTCTTGGTTATAATAATGGGTTCACCAGTCGTGATATTCAAGTCAAAGGGATATTCTTTATTCAAAAACACATTTCATGAGCCCACATCCCTTCCTTGAGTAATCAAAAGGAAGGCAGGGAGGATTGACTCCACATTAAAAATATTTTTGTACACATGTGTAAATAGTACCATTGAAATGCATTAACGCCTAAAACATTCAAGTGCATGAGATCCAACCTGTCGCTGTCTACAAAAAGAGATTTATGCAGTCTTATGTAAAGGTCTAAGTGAACATTACTCCAGTAATAATTCCTGGAATGTTACGCCAATAGAGGAGTTTAATTTCATGGATAGATCTCTCAGTTTTGGCAAGGATACAGCTGCGTAAATGCACTTTAGTAACTTAACACTCTTGTGTAAATACACTAGAGATGAGCAGATCTACTGAGACTCGATTTGGCAAATCAAGCAGATTTTCAGGGAAATTCAATGAATAGCAAAGTTATTCCCTACAACGTAAATGTTCCTTATTATGTGCTGTGGCTTCTCTATGCCTCATTGCATGAAATATTTAGGATGTAAAAAAAAGGAATATTCTACTCACCACTCACCTAATCTGCTGTCCCCGCAGCCTGCCATTCGGTCCTTGGTGTCATTCGATGTCCTAGTTTCCAGACCTTGTTAAGTTGGAAACCATGGCATGAAGAGAATAAGCCAAAGAGGAATGTGCATGATGATGAAATAGAAAACAAGAGCCACTGAGGACTGGACAGGGATCTTCTGGTATGGAGGGACAAGTGAGCGGAGAAGTGAATATCTATTAATTAATTTATAAATTTATTAATTAATTTATAATTTTTTAATTTGTTTAGCCCTACACAGTTTGCCAAAATGCCAGTCACAGCTGCCTGCCATTTTGCTGAATTTGCAAGGACCAAATTGCCAAAAAATCTGTAATCTGTACAATACAGATTTTTGTAAAATTTGAGGATGATTCAGTTCTGTTCAAATAAGTGTCATAATCTTTCAAATACACATATGCAAAAGTGATACATTTTGATAAAAGAGTTCTTCATCTAAATATCTAATATGAAGTTCATTAATTTAATAGGTCTTGAAGTCAGTTTGTGTAAATAAATAGTTAATAAGACTTAAAAGAGTTAGTGTACTGACTTCAACCACATTTTGTTATTTAGTAATTGTATACACAATAACATTTTCACAGATGAAAACAAGCTGAGAATCAGACCTTAGCTTTATGTAAAGAAACTTTTCTTTATCTCAGGCACAGAGCTAACTGGGAAACTGGGAAATGGCAGTTTCAGACTGAATAAAATATTCATGTTGATAACTTACATAAAACAAAAGATGGAGTATTTTCTTCAGGGAAATTACTTTCTCTGATGAGGCTCCATTTATGCATGATGGAGTTTTACATTTTTGAAAACCCCTTTGGTTATTTTTTTCTTCCTTTGAATTCTGGCAAGTTTAATTTCTGGCTCACAAATAGAAAGATGTAGCTTTGCTTTCTATTATGTAGAACACTGTTTGGAAAATATAATTTAGTTTCTTGAAAATGAAAATATGCCAAAAACTAACATTTAAGACATTAGCCTTATGGATGGTATGGCATGGTTACAAGGATTAAGTTTTCTTGCTGGTTATTTATTTTATCTAGCATCCATTATTACCGTGATAGGCTTGAAGGCTGTAAATTATTTAGTTGAATCTAACAAGCATGCAGATAAAAGCAGTTTAGTGTATTGGCGCTGTAAAAAGCGCTGCCTGAATCATTTCCTAAATAGGATTTAAGCTTTGCATATGGATTTGTCACCCTATATTTTATTGGATAAAAAAGCTTACATTTTTGTAGTATTATATAACACAGAGATATGCATAGATGTCTTACAAAATTACAGTAAAAAATAAAATGTCTGGTATTAAATGCTTTATGATGGGTGATGCTTGGTGTAAATTGGTATATAGAGAGTAAAAATCTGGTGATTCCTTTTAAGAAAGCAACATAAGATTTCTGACAAACACAAGTGATGTTTGTGATGGGAGCCATATACGGATTATAATGAGGGAAATCTGCGCTACCGCCCAGGGACCAAGGCTCCAGGGGGACATCACCAGATTGCACTCATTATAATTATAATATCCTGCCAGGGAGATTTCATGGAGATGCAGTGCATATGATTCAGAATGGCAGAGCAGCTCCTGGGATCTCCAGTTGCTTCTGCAGTACTAGCGTGATGATGTCATCATGCTAGGGTGTACTCTCAGGCCAAACCAGAAGTGGACCCTCGGGGCTCATACTGTATACAGAAGGCCATATATTGGGTTCACACTGTATGCAGTAGGCTATATAGGGGCTCACACTGTATACAGGAGGCTATGTAGGGGGCTCACACTGTAGATTGGAGGCTATTTAGGGGCTCATATTGTATATAAGAGGCTTAATAAGAGCTCACACTGTATACAGGAGGCTATATAGGGGCTTACACTGTATATAGGAGGCTATGTTCCCACTGATACTGTATATAGGAGGCTACGTGGGATCACATAATCTATATAGAATGCTATGTGGGGGTTCATACTGTATATAGGAGGCTATGTTGGGGGCACATAATGTATATAGGAGGCTATGTGGGGGTTCATACTGTATATATAGAAGGCTGTGTGGGGCTCAAGCTGTATATAGGACCCATCACCAAATTGCCCTCATTATAATTGTGATATCCTCGCAGGGTGATTTCATGGAGATGCACTGCAGATGATGCAGACATACTGTATACATGAGGCTATATAGGGGCTCACATTGTATAGAACATGCTATATAGGGGCTCAAACTTTATACAGGAGGCTATATAGGGGCTCACACTGTTAGGGTCTGCGGAACGCACCAAATATATGATGTAAGAATGTGCGTTCGCAGCCCGGGGTCCACCGTGCAGGCGGAGCCTACTGCTAGTAAAATGGCGCAAGAAGCGAACTCTGTTATCCCGCAGAGTCGCCAAAATAAACGCCGTAACGCGCTGTGGCAATATGTGCAAACTCTGTTATTCCACAGAGCAGCTAAAAGGAGTGCCGCAGCGCTATATGGCGATGTGTGCGAACTCACTTAACACCACTGAGTCGCAAAATAAACACGCTAGGGCGTTGTCTAGCGTTGAAAGCGAACCCTGTTACGTCACAGAGCCGCTGAGACAAACTTCTGTATCCTGTCAGGCACCCAGGTACACAGTTGACTGCTAAGCGAACATAGAATGTGATCATGCGCTAATGTCCTCGCGGCAGTCACCCGCAATCTATGGCGTCTGAACGCCAGGCCCTGAATACGGCAATCAAACTCCTCACCGGTTATGCCGGTAATCTAGGGCATCTAGGACACCGACCCTGACCAGCTAGCCTACCAAACTCCTCACCGATTAAGTCGGTATTCTAGGGGCTTATTTCAGCCGGGCCCTAACCACACACACGCATGACCACACTGACGCAAAGCATATGACGATTGATATCAGCGCATGGCGGCCCAGACATGCCACTCTTTTATAGTAACAGCTACAGGACCTGCAGGAAACAAGGACCAATGAAACTGTTCCAGAATACCAGTAGTCACAGGACCTTCCTGGTGGACCAAGAGGAGCTGCTGCAGTACCTGAGCATGTGACCCCTGATCTCCAATGAGAGATCTCACCCTGGGCATGCTCAGAAGGGGAAAACAAGGACTTTGTCCTAAAGACGTCTGCTCGCCGCTAACCAGTACTGGCCACAATAGCAGAGCCTGGAGAGGCAGCAGTAACCCTCTGCACACTGTTAGACTGGGCGAGACGCTGGGACCGACGTCTAAGTTGAGCAGGTTCCACTGTGGCCGGAGATGAATGGGGGACCACAGCGGGACTGGTTTGAGACTCCCCTTGTGCAGCAGCGGGAGCTCGAACCCTAACATTACCCCCCCTCCTAGGGCCCCCTTCTTTGGGCCTCGCTGCACTCAAAGGCAGCGATGAGCTGCGGAGCATGAACATGCTCGGCAGGCTCCCAGGACCTATCCTCAGGCCCATAACCCCTCCAATCCACCAAATAAAATTTTTTGCCTCATACCACCTTGCACCCAACAGTGGCGTTCACCTCATGATCATCGGTAGATGAACCCGACGTCCCGGCAGATGACTCGGAAAACCAGGAAATGGCCACGGGTTTCAGGAGGGACACGTGAAAGGTGTCGGTGATACCAAGGCGAGGCGGAAGGGCTAGGCAGTAAACCACCGGGTTCACCTGCTCAAGAACTTTAAAGGGACCCAAAAAGCGAGGTGCCAACTTGTTGGACTCTACACGTAGCCTGATGTTTCGGGCAGAAAGCCACACTAGGTCACCCGGAGCAAATGTAGGAGCGGGGCGCCGATGGGCATCGGCCGAACACCTCATCCTCTCTTTGGAGGCCTGAATGGCATCCTGGGTGTGGTCCCAAATGTCCCGTGCCTCCACAGCCCAGTCTGCCACCCTGGAATCAGCAGAAAACACGGGCGTGGGCACTGGTACCTGCAGATGCTGACCGTAGTTCAGGAGGAATGGGGTCTGTCCGGTGGAGTCAGCCACAGCATTATTTAAAGCGAACTCAGCCCACGGTAGCAAGGATGCCCAGTCATCCTGCCTGGCAGAGACAAAATGTCGCAAGTATGTGACTAAGGTCTGGTTGGCCCTCTCTACCAACCCATTCGTCTCGGGATGGTATGCAGAAGAGAGATTCAACTCAATGCTGAGTAAACGACACAGCTCTCTCCAGAACAGAGACGCAAACTGGGGACCTCGATCAGTGACAATTTTGTCTGGCATACCGTGTAGGCGAAACATATGCCTAATGAATAATGCTCCCAAGGCCCGTGCAGACAGTAACCGTGGTAACGGCACTAAGTGCACCATTTTGGAGAAGTGGTCGGTTATCACCCAGATGATGGTGCAGCCCCGAGACTTGGGTAAGCCCTCCACAAAATCCATCCCGACCATCTCCCAAGGCCTGTCTGCCACCGGTAAAGGGAAAAGTAGCCCAGCTGGCCGTTGTCGAGGGGACTTATTCTTGGCGCAGGAGACGCACGCCTGAACTATTCCCTGACGTCACGGACCATATGTGGCCACCAGTATGCCCTCGCCAGCAACTCAGATGTCCTTTTTGCCCAAAAATGTCCACCCACCCTGGACGAATGTGCCCAAGAGAGTACCTCCGGTCGCAAATTGGTGGGCACAAAAGTCTTGCCCGGAGGCACAGACTCAAGCGAAACAGGGGCCACAGTTCTTAGGCTCTCTGTGGGGACAATCAACCGAGGCTCCTCCTCCACCTCCTCAGAGGACACCACGGAGCGAGGAAGAGCATCGGCCCGAATGTTCTTCTCACCGGAGAGGAGATGGAGGGTGAAATGAAACCGGGAGAAGAACAGGGACCATATGGCCTGACAAGAATTTAGCCGCTGGGCGGTCTGTAAATAGACCAAATTTTTGTGGTCAGTGAAAACTTGAAAGGGAAAGCGAGCCCCCTCCAGGAGATGTCTCCACTCAGAAAAGGCCAACTTCATGGCTAGCAACTCCTTATCCCCAATGGAATAATTCCTCTCCGCTGGTGTGAAGGTCTTGGAAAAGAAGAAACAAGGATGTTTCCGACCTTGAGCATCCTTTTGAAAAAGAACTGCTCCAGCACCAACGGACGAGGCATCGACCTCCAATAAAAAAGGCTTATCAACCTCGTGGCGATGTAAGATGAGAGCGCTAGTAAAATGGGACTTAATTGAAGTAAAGGCCTTGGAGACCTCCTCTGACCACAATTTGGGATTGGCTCCTTTCTTGGTGAGGGCTACCAAGGGAGTTACCAAAGTGGAGAAGTGGGGAATAAACTGGCGATAGTAATTAATGAACCCCATAAAGCGCTGCACCGCTTTAAGAGAATGGGGTTCTTGCCAATCCATCAAAGCCTGTAGATTGGCAGGATCCATAGCCAATCACTTGGTGGAGATGATATAGCCCAGGAAAGGTAAAGACTCCTGCTCAAACATGCATTTCTCCAACTTTGCATAGAGGGAGTTCGCCCGTAACAGGTCGAAGACTTTGCAGACATCCCTCCGGTGAGAGTCAATATCTGGAGAAAAGATGAGAATATCATCCAGATAGACTACTACAGAGGTGGAAAGCATATCCCGGAAGATGTCATTGACAAAGTCTTGGAAAACGGCTGGGGCATTACAGAGCCCGAAGGGCATCACCAGGTATTCATAATGCCCATCCCTGTTATTAAAAGCCGTCTTCCACTCGTCCCCCTCACGGATGCGAATCAGGTTATAAGCACCACGCAGATCTAATTTAGTAAATACCCTTGCTCCCCGGAGCCTATCAAAGAGCTCAGAGATCAGGGGCAACGGGTACTTATTCTTATCGGTGATGGCGTTAAGACCTCTGTAATCTATACACGGACATAATTCTCCACTCTTCTTCTGCACGAAGAAGAACCCCGCTCCTGCTGGTGACACCGACTTCCTAATGAACCCTTTAGCCAGATTCTCCTGGATATATTCAGACATAGCCTCGGTCTCAGGAAGAGAGAGGGGATAGACCCTTCCCCGAGGAGGTTCTGCTCCAGGCAAGAGGTCAATAGGACAGTCGTAGGGACGATGGGACGGCAGAGTCTCCACAGCCTTTTTAGAGAACACGTCTGCATATGACTGATAGCACTTTGGAAGAAAAGAAAGATCTGCGGGTATCTCTGTAGTGGTAACCTGAATGCACTCCCTGACACATCTGTCTTTACATGACTCACTCCAACCCAGTATCCTACCGGAGGTCCACTCAATATGAGGGGAGTGGGAATGGAGCCAGGGTACTCCCAGTAGGATTTTGTCTATTCCCTCGGGAAGGACGAGAAGGGAAATAATTTCCTGATGGGAAGAGGTACACACAAAGTAAGAGGGACAGTCTGGTGTGTAATTGGCGAGGGCAATGTCAATCCATTCACTACCCGGACAGTCACTGGTTTGTCGAGCGCTACCAGATGTATTGCGTGGCGACGAGCAAAGGTGGATGACATGAAATTCCCCTCTGCTCCTGAGTCCACACAAAACTCGACTGTAAGTGTGGAAGAGTCCCTTTAAATGTCATCTTGGAGGAAAATGCCGCTGTCTCTAGTGAACCTCCTCCCAGGGCCACTAGACGCGATCGCTTCCCCGATCGCTGTGGACATTTGTTGGCATAGTGTCCTGTCTGCTGACAAAGGTTACAGACCACAGATACTCGGACGGCTCGAGACTTAGGTCCAGCACGAGGAACCTCTGTGGCCTTTTGGGGTTCAGACGCCAGATCGGGGGATTCGAGAGGTTTGGCAAAGGTGGGAGCCAACCGAATCCTCTGCCTACACTGGGCCCGCTCCAACCTCCGCTCGTGAAAACGGAGGTCGATGCGGGTAGATATGGAGATAAGCTTTTCCAGTGTGGCGGGAATCTCCCTGGTAGCCAAAGCGTCTTTAACATAGTCAGCCAGTCCTCGCCAGTAGACTGGAATGAGAACTTTATCCGACCAGTCTAGCTCTGAGGCCAGAGTCCGAAACTGGACGGAAAACTGACTGACCAAAGACGAACCCTGTGCCAATGCCAGCAGTTGTAGCGCCGTATCGTGGGTGACCTGAGGTCCTAAAAAGACCTTTTTAAGAGCCTCCAGGAAACGAGGAGCACTCTGCACCATACGATCGTCGCGCTCCCACAGCGGCGTTGCCCACTCCAACGCTCTGCCCGAGAGTAGAGACAGTACAAAACCCACTTGTGCCCGATCTGTGGGGAAACGTGCAGCCAGAAGCTCGAGTTGTATAGAGCACTGACTCACGAATCCCCGACATTGCTTGCTGTCACCGGCAAACTTGTCAGGAAGCGAGAGGTGGGATAATGTAGGAGCAGAGGTGGCAGAGGACAAACTGGCTGCAGCCACGCTAGCAGCCTGAACAGCGACTGCGGTAACATCCACAGCTGAGGTTGTGCGCTCAAGAGCCGCCAACCTACCCTCCAGCTGCTGGATGTACTGCGGTAGATGCTGGTCATCCGCCATTTTACTAGCCAGACCCTGGCGCTAATATTATGTTAGGGTCTGCAGAACTCACCAAATATATGATGTAGAGAGGTGCGTTCGCAGCCTGGGGTCCACCGTGCAGGCGGAGCCTGCTGCTAGTAAAATTGCGCAAGAAGCGAACTCTGTTATCCCTCAGAGTCGCCAAAATAAACGCCGTAACGCGCTGTGGCAATATGTGCGAACTCTGTTATTCCACAGAGCCGCTAGAAGGAGTGCCGCAGCGCTATATGGCGATGTGTGCGAACTCACTTAACACCACTGAGTCGCAAAATAAACACGCTAGGGCGCTGTCTAGCCTTGAAAGCGAACCCCGTGACGTCACAGAGCCGCTGAGACAAACTTCTGTGTCCTGTCAGGTACCCAGGTACACAGTTGACTGCTAAGCGAACATAGAACGTGATCATGCGCTAATGTCCTCGCGGGAGTAACCCGCAATCTATGGCGTCTGAACACCAGCCCTGAATACGGCAATCAAACTCCTCACCGGTTATGCCGGTAATCTAGGGCATCTAGGACACCGACCCTGACCAGCTAGCATACCAAACTCCTCACCGATTAAGTCGGTATTCTAGGGGCTTATTTCAGCCGGGCCCTAATCACACACACGCATTACCACACTGGCGCAAAGCATATGACGATTGATATTAGCGCATGGCGGCCCAGCCATGCCACCCTTTTATAGTAACAGCTACAGGACGTGCCAGAAACAATGACCAATGAAACTGTTCCAGAACAACAGTAGTCACAGGACCTTCCTGGTGGACCAATAGGAGCTGCTGCAGTACCTGAGCATGTGACCCCTGATCTCCAATGAGATATCTCACCCTGGGCATGCTCAGAAGGGGAAAACAAGGACTTTGTCCTAAAGACGTCTGCTCGCCGCTAACCAGTACTGGACACAATAGCAGAGCCTGGAGAGGCAGCAGTAACACTCTGCACACTGTTAGACTGGGCGAGACGCTGGGACTGACGTCTAAACTGAGCAGGCTCCACTGCGGCCGGAGATGAATGGGGGACCACAGTGGGACTGGTTCGAGACTCCCCTTGTGCAGCAGCGGGAACTCGAACCCTAACACACACTGTATATAGGAGGCTATATATTGTCTCACACTGTATACAAGAAGCTATATAGGGGCTTAAACTTTATATAGGAGTCTATGTGAGAACTCATACTGTTTATACAAGGCTATGTTGGGACTCATACTGTATATAGGGAGCTATGTGAGGCTTATACTGTATATAGGAGCTGATGTGCATGCTAATACTATGTTGGGGCTATAATGTATATGGGGGCTTATGCTGTTTTATAAGAGGCTATGTGGGGGCTCATACTGTATATAAGAGGCTATATGGGACTCATATTATATATAATGAGTTATATGGGGCTTATACTTTATATAATAATTATGTCAGTGCTCATACTGTATCTTTGTAGCTTTATGGTGTTCATACTATATAAGGAGCTATGTGGGACTTATACTGTATATAGTTAGCTATGTGGGGATCATACTGTATTTAGGGGCTGTGTGTGGACTCATATTATATGCAGTTGACTGTGTGTGGATTCATAACATACTGTATGTAGTGGACAGTGTGGAGGCTCATATTTTACATACCTGGGCCTGTTATCATCATTGCAGTATGGCTTATGGTCTCATTTTCTTGTCCTGATTGACTGAATTCCCTGATAAAACCCTGAATGACCAAAAGTGGAGGGAAATGCATTGGAAGATGTCATTAAGCTAAGTACTGGTATTTATCCATTCTTCCGCTTGTGTGATTTATCTTCTATGTGTGAACATCATCATCCCATTTTGCAAGATTTTTCCTTGGCATTTATCCATTGTTCCTGTATTTAAATTTTTATGTTCAAAACAATATCTTTCACTGCTTTTTGTGGTTTCTCTGTTCAACATAGGGTAGTTTAGGTACAAATTTTTGTAAAAAGTTTAAGGTTTGTCCATATAACTAGAGAAGGAGTCAGCTCAAAAATCACCTGTTGCTATTGTTAATGCCTATGTAATTGATGGATCCGCCCCATAGAGCAACAGGGATGGGGAATTCACCAGGCAGGATATAAAACATTAATGTCCAAAAGGAGAAAAGAATGGAGAGGGCACTCACTGCTCTGGTAAAAAAAAAACTTTAGTGCATGTCCTTTAAAAGCATGGAGACGGGGATTAAAGTGGAGGAGTAGATGGACAGACAATGGCCGTTTCACGTCTCCTGCACTTTAACGGGTGATGATGAGGACCCCATTTAACTACTGGATCCAACACCTGGTAGGAGTTGAAAAATTAGCCAATTAACGTGTAACCACAAATTTGCGAGTTGTAATTTTTTTTATCATCTTATCCATCAGGTTCAGGATGTTATTTCATTCAGAACCTGCTTTGTATTTTACATCATCTTTTGCCCCTGATGATTTTATTATATTGGGAAAACCATCTGGCCCTTTTTTGTAAGATTTCAGAAAAAACTTTAAATCCATCTGTACAGGTAAAGGTTCACCTAGACTTATGTGCGGGAAGCACAATAGGGGAATCCTGCAGTACTGGGCTTTGCCGAAATTGAGAGGATTAAACAACCAGCTTGGGGTGGAAACCTCCACAAACTATTATTAAGAAGAGAAGCCAGATGGATCCTGCGCACTAGAGCCCAGGGTCCTACAGGTTTTAAATTAGACATGACTATCTTTTTATAATAATTTTCCAAATTGCTACTTTTATTGTTTTTGTTATGTGTTTTTGTACAGACTATAGTGTTTCCCTTCCAGGACAGTTGAGGAGATGTATCCAACCGACGCCTATAAGGTGTTGGATCCAGTAGTTAAATGGGGTCCTCGTCATTTCCTCCTCTACACAGGACCCATTGAAGCGCAGGAGATGTGAAACCCCCATCATCTGTCCATCTACTCCTCCACTTTTCTTGCTTTTAAACGACATGCAATAAAGATGATTTTTACCAGAACAGTGTGCGCCACCCTCATTTCTTTTCTCATTATGGACATTAAACTTTAACGTTTGAAATACTGTTTTACTAATTTAACAGCCATACACCAAACTGCTATACGACATGCTGCTGCGGTATGCTCTTATCTGGATATGTACCTACCTAGCAATGTAGATTTTCCAGATATTAATTTTTTGTCAAGTTGAGTTTTTTAAAACAACTAAAAAATATATTTTTTTAACTTTTTGCATACTTGTTTTATTAATCTAATTTAACAACTGTATTGGCCACAATAATACTGTGAGCTGTTGCCACATCTTCCTTTTTTTGTGCATGCACAAAATAGAGTTCTAGTTTATGGCCTTTGTGTCACAAGGAGATGGAAAATGGTGTTTACAATTAAAAAATACAAATAAAACAAACATTTTTGTTTTTTCATACTTGTTTTATTAGTCCAGTTTGGGAACAGAGCATCCATTACTCTACTTCGGGTTGTTGCAACGTTTTGAAGCTACGTACTTATCTGCAATTTGATTTTAGATAGACCTTTTGGGGTAGGAGAATATAATTAGCTTAGTAAAATATCTTAAAGGAAAGTACACTAAATTGAGATATTATTATTATTTTTTATATAGATATTAACTGTGTCAGTTTTGTTTTAGAAAATCTGGTTAAACCATTCCCAACATTAGACGTCCTGACACGAAGCAAGCAACCTGACTTTCTCTATAGGCAGCCCTGCGATGGTTGTCAAAGCAAATAATGACCTCTGGGTATTCTACATATGTTAGCCTTAATCCAAGTTTAGAAAAATTGCAAGCCAAAGTATATTAGAAACATCAAATTTATTTATAATAAGTAGTGTTGAGCGATACTTCCCGATATCAATAAGTATCGGATCGGATTGGATCGGCCCGATACCCAAAAAGTATCGGGTATCGCCGATTCCGATACTGGAAACCCAATGCAGTCAATGGGACAGAAATATCGTAATTAAAAAAACCCTTTCTTTTCTTGAAAACACTAGATATCCAAACATAGAATACATATATATACATGTCATTGTGACATATATATACATATATTTATAGTTCAAACACTTCTACATAGTAAAATAGCCGCTGATTCAATTGCCGGGCAATGCCGGCTTTTGTGAAATTACAGAACCACCCGACATGAAATGACACATGGTTTACATAGAGTTAACCATGTCATTTCATGTACTTTGATATATGGTTTTCACTAACAATTACATGAGTGTATGTGTGCAAAATTTCACACATATAGGGGTTAATTAAAGGTGTAAATTCATTGTAAAAAAACCACATTTTTTTCTACGAATTTACACCTTTAATTAACCCCTACATGTGTGAAATTTTGCGCACGTACAATCATGTAATTGTTAGTGAAAACCATATATCAAACTACATGAAATGACATGGTTAACTCTATGTAAACCATGTGTCATTTCATGTCGGGTCTGTAATTTCACAAAAGCCGGCAATTAAATTAGCGGCTATTATACTATGTAGAAGTGTATGTACTATAAATATATATATATATATATATATATATGTGTCACAATGACATGTATATATATAATATATATATATATATATATATATGAGGTGTAAAACATGCGTGAGTTCCCGCCCTATTTTCTGAACCAGACAGACAAAGCCAGCGAGTGGGGGCAGATAATAATAGCCCAGAGAGGGACCATTATTTTTGGGCCCCCCCCTGGCTACTAACATCTGCCCTCAGACACCCCAGAAAAGGCAAATCTATAATTAGATTCGCCCTTTCTGGCACTTAGCCCGTCTATTCCCATTGCCCTTTAGCGGTGGCGAATGGGTTAATAATGGGTTAAAGCCACCTTGCTATTGAAAGGTGACTTTAAGCCAGTTTAATAATTGAGAGCTGTCAATTAGATAACTATCAATTATTAATCCTATTGTATGAAATAAAAAAAAAACGCACACACATTAATGAAAAATCATTTTAATGAAATAAATACACAGTTTTTGACTATGTTTATTGTACAGGTACTCCATCCGATTCCCTTATTCTCCTGTAATAAAACTAAAATAATAAAGCAACATTATTCTTACCTATCCGACGCACAGTCAGGTCCCCGATGTAATTCTTCTGAAAGGTTTAACGTTTACTGCAGGGACCGCAGCTAATGCTGCCAGCCTCACAGTAAACCCCTGAATGAATCATCTCCTCTCCTGGCTGACAGGAGAGGAAGTGTTTAGCATAATTGATTGCTTCCCACTTTAACTTCAGGTCAGCCAGGGACACCGCACAGCATCAGTGACGTCAGAGGGAATCCCGACTGACATGAAGTGAACTGATTAACAAAAATATGGGATCCTATCGAAAAAAAAATGGCGTGGGGTCCCCCTATTTTTGTTAACCAGCCTGATGAAGCAGACTACTGAGGCCTGGTATTTTAGGCTGTTAAGGATCCAAGATCCATGAACCTTGCAAGCCTGAAAATACCAGGCCACAGCACTCTGCTTATCTTGGCTGGTTAACAAAAATAGTGGATCCCCTCGAAAAAAAATAGCGTGGGGTCCTCCCTATTTTTGTTAACCAGACAGATGAAGCAGACTACTGAGGCCTGGTATTTCAGGCTGGTAAGGATCCAATATCCATGAACCTTGCAAGTCTGATAATACCAGGCCACAACAGTCTGCTTAGCTTGGCTGGTTAACAAAAATAGGGGATCCCCTCGAAAAAAAAATGGCGTGGGGGTCCCCCTATTTTTGTTAATCAGCCAAGTAAAAAGCAGACTGCTGCGGCCTTGTATTAAAAGACTGTCAAGGCCCATGGATTTTGGCCCTTAACAGCCTAAATATACCAGGCTGCAGCAGCTCCACAATTGGCGCATCCAAAGATGCGCCAATTGTGGCACTTTACCGGGCTCTTCCCACTTGCCCTGTAGCGGTGGAAATTGGGGTAATAAGGGGTTAATGTCACCTTTGATTGAACGGTGACAATAAGCCCGGTTAATAATGGAGAGGCATCAATAAGACACCGATCGATTATTAATCATAAAGTTTGTAAATTTTTTAAAAAATACACAGCCAGAATAAAGTCTTTTAATGAAATAAAACACAACACAGTTTTCATTATTTTTATTTAACGCTCATCCTGTGACTCCATCGATCTTCTGTAAAAAAACAAAAATAACAAACCAACACAAATACTCCCTGTCCGTCGCAGTCCAAAATAACGAGTGTCCCACGACGAGTCCGGCTCTGATACATCTGGTTGCCAGGCTGAGCCTGACATCCCGACGCAGCAGAGCTTCTTACCAGAGGAGATTCCCCGGCGGTGACGTCATCCGGACTGCTTTACGGCCAGCTGTCGCGAGAGTACAGCTAGCCGAGATTACCCAGTACCCGGCAGCACGTGCAGTTATCGTGAGAAGCTGCACGTGACCGCCAGGGAGAGGGTAATGGACGGCCATCCAGGATGTGACCACTGGGGATCTTCTGCCAGGTAAGTGCTGAGTCCTGACTCCTGACAGACCCGACTGACACTGACACTGACACTTTCGGGAAGTTCCTGTTTCACGTACTTCGCTCTGTGACACAGGAACTCCCCATAGACTTTACAGGAAAACTCCGATTCCGGTATCCGATATGCAAAAAATATCGGATCTCAGAATCGGAATTCCGATACAGCGAATATCGGCCGATATTTGCAGTATCGGAATGCTCAACACTAATAATAAGTAAAAATAGAAAATAAATTAGATAGATTTACAATGACACAACACAAGTAAGAAAAGGGGACACCTGACATAAATATATATAGATTTAAAAAAGTTGGTATATAGACAGATTAGTAAATACATAAAGCCTAGTTATATAATTTAATAAAACAGTGTATAGTTGTACATACACAATTCATATATGTATATTTGGTGAGGTGAATCTCAAGGGTAGATTGTATAGCCAGAGCAGTTAACAAACTACTCCAAGTAAGCCATCTACAAGATGTTACATGTATAGCAGACAATAAATATCAAAAGAGAGTTTAATACCCATATATGTATGGCAAAATCAGTCAGGGAGAGACAAAAGACGAGGGCACCAGTCCAGCCTCTTCCTTACTGATTTTGCTAAATATACAGAGGGTATGGAAAGTGTTCAGACCCCTTTAAATTTTTCACTCTTTGTTTCATTGCACTCATTTGGTAAATTCAAAAAAGTTCACTTTTTTCTCATAACCCCTTTCTGTCATCGGATGTACGATCCCATCCATGTGCCCTGGGACTTAATTCCCAAGGATGGGATAATACGTCATAGGCGATCAGCTGACACCCAGCACTATGTGCCAGGAGTGGTCATGGACCGTTCCTGGTACATTAACCCCTGGCACACTGCGATCAAAGATGATCGCAGTGTTCGGGCAGTACAGGGAAGCATCACGCAGGGAGGGGGCTCCCTGCGTGCTTCACTGAGACCCTCAGAACAGCGCGAGGTCCTTCCGGGTCCTGCAGGGAGGCGGCCTCCGCAGTGCCTGCTGAGAGCAGACGCTGAGTAAGCCTGCAGCAGTGCCTGTGAGATCGCAGGTCTGACAGCGTGCTGTGCACATTGTTAGACCAGCGATCTGATGTTATACAGTGATTTCCCACCCTGGGACAAAATAAAAATGTAAAAAAAGTAAAAATAAATGTGTAAAAAAAATTCCTAAATAATAATAGAAAAAAAATTCCCCAATAAATTTATTTCTTTAATGTAAAAAAAAAAAACAACAATAAAAGTACACAATTTAGTATTGCCACATCCATAACGACCCACCCTATAAAATTGTCCCACTAGTTAACCCCTTTAGTGAACTCCTTAAAAAAAAAAAAAACCAAGGGAAAAAAACAATGCTTTATCATCATAACGCCGAACAAAAAGTGGAATAACACGCAATCAAAAAGACGGATATAAATAAGCATGATATTGCTGAAAACGTCATCTTTTCCCACAAAAAACAAGTTGTCATACAGCATCATCAGCGAAAAAATAAAAAAGTTATAGCTTGCAGAATAAAGCGATGCAAAAACAATTATTTTTTATAAATTATTGTTTTTATTGTATTTATGCGCCAAAACATAAAAACATGATATAAATAAGGTATCGCCGTAATCCTACTGACCCAAAGAATAAAACCGCTTTATCGATTTTATCACACGCGGAACAGTATAAACGTCCCCCCAAAAGAAATTCATGACTTGCTAGTTTTTGTTCATTCTGCCTCCCAAAAATCGCAATAAAAAGCGATCAAAAAATGTCATGTGTCAAAAAATGGTACCAATAAAAACATCAACTCTGTGGTCCAATTTCTCCTTTTCCCCTTGGGAAATATAAAAAATTGGTGACTAAAAGATTCGGCGTACTCAGGAACTATTGCACAATAACTTTTGAGGTCTTGTTAACCTTGGGAAAATAAAAATTGGGGTGAAAAGATCATTTTTGTGGAAAAAATATGATTTTTTAATTTTACCGCTCTACGTTACAAACTTGTATGAAACACTTGGGGGTTCAAAGTGCTCAGCACAGATCTAGATAAGTTCCTTATGGGGTCTAGTTTCTAAAATGGGGTCACTTGTGGGGGGTTTCCACTGTTTAGGCACATCAGGGGCTATCCAAACGTGACATGGCATCTAATCTCGATTCCAGCCAATTTTGGTTTGAAAAAGTCAAATGGTGCTCCTTCCCTTCTGAGCTCTGCCATGCGCCCAAACAGTGGTTCCACCCCACATATGGGGTATCAGCGTACTTAGGGCAAGTTGGACAACAACTTTTGTGGTCCAATTTCTCCTGTCACCCTTGGGAAAATAAAAAAATTGGTCACTAAAAGATTTTTTTTGTGGGAAAAAAATAGGATTTTTTATTTTCATGCCCAGGCATTATAAATTTGTGTGAAGCACTTGGGGGTTCAAAGTACTCACCACAGATATAGATAAGTTCCTTAGGGGGTCTAGTTTCCAAAATACTGTCACTTGTGGGGGGTTTCCACTGTTTAGGCACATCAGGGGCTCTGCAAACTGAACATGATACCCATCAAAGTTTGCATTCCAAAACGTCATTACTTCCTTTCCAAGTCCTGCCGTGCGCCCAAACAGTTTTTTCTCCACATATAGGGTATCAGCGTACTCAGGACAAATTTGACAACAACTTTTGGAGTCCAATTTACTTGGGAAAAATCAAAAATTGGGAACTAAAAAATCATTTTTGTGGATTTTTTTTTCCACACCCAGGCATTATAAACTTTAGTGAAACACTTGGGGGTTCAAAGTGCTCACCACAGATCTAGATAAGTTCCTGAAGGGGTCTATTTTCCAAAACGGTGTCATTTGTGGGTGGTTTCCACTGTTTAGGCACATCAGGAGCTCTCCAAACGCGATATTGTGTCCAATCTCAATTCCAGCCAATTTTGGTTTGAAAAAGTCAAACGGTGCTCCTTCCGTTCCGAGCGCCCAGACAGTGGTTTTCCCCAAAATATGGGGTATCTGCGTACGTAGGAGAAATTGCACAACAACTTTATTTGTCCATTTTCTCCTTTTACCCTTGTTAAAATAAAAAAATTGTTTGTAAAATATAATTTTTGTGACTGAAAAGTTAAATGTTCATTTTTTCCATCCATGTTGCTTCAGCTCCTGTGAAGCACCTGAAGGGTTAATAACTTCTTGAATGTGGTTTTGAGTACCTTGAGGGGTGCAGTTTTTAGAATGGTGTCACTTTTGGGTATTTTCTGCCATATAGACCCCTCATAGTGACTTAAAATGTGATGTGGTCCCTAAAAAAATGGTTTTGTACATTTTGTTGTAAAAATGAGAAATCGCTGGTCAACTTTTAACCCTTATAACTTACTAACAAAAAAAAAATTGGCTCCAAAATTGTGCTGATGTAAAGTAGACATGTGGGAAATGATTATTTAGCAACTATTTTGTGGGACATATTTCTCTGTTTTAAGGGAATAAAAATTCAAAGTTTGAAAATAGCAAAATTTTCCAAATTTTCGCCATATTTCTGTTTTTTTCATAAAGAAACACAAGTAATATCAAAGAACATTTTACCACTATCATAAAGTACAATATGTTGTGAGAAAACATTCTCAGAATCGCGAAGATCTGTTGAAGCGTTCCAGAGTTATAGCCTCATAAAGAGACAGTGGTCAGAATTGTAAAAATTGGCCGGATCATTAAAGTGCAAACCACCCTTGGGGGTTAAGGTGTTAATGTACACTTTGCACCCCATTTTGACTGAAAAAAACGAAAGCCGGAGAGGTATGGATATTGCTGTTTTTTTATTTTTTTTTGCTTGCAGGAGAACAAGGGATTCAGTTGGATTGGCAGCATAATAATGTGGTCAAAAACTGTGCAATTATTTCATTAAAATAATTTTTAATTAATGTGTGTGTGTATTTTTTAACCCTTTACTACTATAGATTAATAATGGATAGTTGTCTTATTGACACTTCTCCATTATTAACCAAGATTAACGTCACCTTTCAATAGCAAGGTGACATTAACCCCTTATTAACCCATGAGCTACAGCTAAAGGCAATAGGAATAGAGAGGCTAAGTGCCAAAAAAGGCGCATCTCACAAAATGACTTTTCTGGGGTGGCTGGGGCCAGATGTTTGTAGCCACGGGGACCTAACAACCATGGTCCCTCTGTAGACTATCAATATCTGTCCTCAGCCACTGGCTTTCCCTCTCTGGCGGAGAAAATTGCGTGGGAAAAAACGCAATTTTTTCTGCGATTATAGCCTTAAATTTAACCCCTAGAGTTCCAAATTTTTCCTAACATAAACTAATAAATTTATTAAACACTGACATATATAGATCGTTTTGATATGACATATCATGTCGGGGTCTGTAATGATTTTACAGATGCCGGCAATTGATTTAGCGGCTTTTATGCTATGTAGAACTTATGAACTATAAATATATATATATATATATATATATATGTGTCTCAGTGACATGTATATATATATATATATATATATATTTGTGTATTCTATGTGTACATATCTATTCTTTCAATTCTTTATTAAACATGTCACTATGATTTTACAGCATACCGCACTGAATTGTCAGCTTTTCTAAAGGACACCCTAAGGGCCGAGTCGTTCCATGATACCTCTGCAGCCCAACGCCTGAACTCTGCACAAAACCATTCAACACAGTGCTTCCCCTGTGCCACACTCATCACCATGTACTCAGCCAGTCACACACGATCAAGCTCATCATATAGTTACCATATATATGCCCGAGGGTCTCAAAAAAAACATCCAATGACATTTTTTCAGGGGCCGTGGTAGAGAGAGAGAGAAAGCCCAAGCCTGCGGAGCCTCCCTTAACAAAGAAATTATGACTCCCACTGTTAGGCCGGCGTCACACTGCCGAGTTTGATGCGAGTTAGTCGCACGACTTTCTCGCATCAACACCCGGCATGGCCGCCCGCTCTCGAAGCCGAGTGTGCGGCTGCATGTATTTCTATGCCGCCGCGCACTCGGGTCCGAGAGCGGGCGGCCGTGCCGGGTGTTGATGCGAGAAAGTCGTGCGACTAACTCGCATCAAACTCAGCAGTGTGACACCGGCCTTATGCACTCGGTTGCAACAACTTTATTATATAATGGATTGCAACCGAACACGGGGTCCGCGATGCAGTTTATAGTCACTACTGCCGAACACCCCTCGAGTATGAGGGTAAAACTGACAACAAAAATATAATATTAGATCTCGCCTGTGTTACTTCACACTAGGGGAGATGTAGAATTGGCACTATCTCCGTTAACGTCACGGGAGATGTGCTATCGACTGGCGTAGATGTAGCCCTGTTAATGGCACAGAAGCCACTTGTCAGATATTAGGTTTGCACTATGTGCTGTAAGCTGGTGTAGACGTAGCCCTGTTGACTGCACAAAAGCTACGTGCCAGCCTCTAGGCAGTGCGGGCGACTAACTTCAGGCGTACGTGCTACCAGCCGGCGTGAGACCGGACTGAGCAACTCTTTGTTCAGCTTGGCAGGTTATGCGACCCGCAGTCTGCTCAGGGTGTATAGCTACCCTATATTCGTAGCAAGACTGCCCCACATTGGCTACCTGCCTGGCATAAGCTAAACCTGGCTGAAGGACCTGTGCTAATTAGCTGAGCGAACTCTGGCATCGGCAGGTCCCGGAGAGCAAAGCTAGAGAGCACGTGGAGCCTAGATTCTGGTACGTCCACACATGAGCACTGCCTATTTTAGCATGATCTGACGGCGCCGTGCGGCGGAAAGACAAGCTATTTAAGGGCTAAGCTGCGCCCCCAGCCATCTCGTTACTCGCATCATCGGTGACGTCATCCATGACCAATCAGGCGGTGCCAGGTCAGAGGATCAGCTGACATTAACCACCAATCACGGTTCGCCATGTCAGGGACATGCTCAGTACAGGCATTTCTGGACTTAGGCTATAACAGCCCTGTCTCCTTCTGTAACCTATGCTTAAGGCTACTATTAACAAAGACCCTGGAGACAGCTTGTACTCTCTTGTACTGGCTAGGCGTTGGGATTGATGGTGCAGCTAAGAAGCATCTGCTGCTTGGGGGATCACTGATGCGTCAGGTGCAAATCCTGACATCTGACTCTCATTCCCTGAGGCATGGGGACGCAGTGAAAAAAACCAATTTACACCCTTCTCTGAAAACCCAAAACTTCTTTTTGTCCCCAGAGAAAGTGTCAGGTAATTTAACTGGCGGTTCAGGAGTGAGAAGGGAAACATCGTTGGCGCTGTCACCCTGAGCCCTAAAGAAAAACACACCCTGCACTGCCAGAGAAACCTCCCTCTGAACTTGCTGCTGAGACTGAGCAACGGTTTTGTGCTCCACTGACAATTTTTGCATCATCTGAGTGAGACTGCTAACATGCTCAGAAAGAGTGCATACAGGATCCGTAATACCACCAAACTAAAATAAAAATTGGCACTGATCCATTTTGACAAATATAAGGCTGTTCATTAGTGTTGAGCGATACTGCTCGATATCTAAAAATATCGTATCGAAATGGTATCGCCGATATCACTAAATATCGTCGATATCCGATTCCGATACCGGAAGTCCAATGTAAGTCTATGGGAACAAAAAATCGCAACAAAAAAAAAACCTTTCTTTCGTTGTAAACACAAAATATACACACATAGAATACATATATATATATATACATGTCATTGTGACATATATTATGTGAGACAGTGAGAGCGTATGTATTGAATGGGGTGTACATTTCACAGGTACTTTGCTGACTTGTATAGGGGAAATGTGTGCCTTTGTAAAACTAGTGGTGGAGAAAGGTCATTACACCATCCATTCAAGTACACGTTTGCAGCTCAAACCTGTGGCCACTCAGGTGATAATTAGGAAACCAGAAGTAGGTGTCTGGGAAACACAGTCAGAGAGAGAGGAGAGCTAGTTTAGTCTGGACACAGGAAGGTGTCCCGGCACAAGAAACAGTCTCCAAGAGTGTTAGAGCTGGCTTAGTCTGGACACACAGGAAGGTGTCCCGGCACAAGAAGCAGTCTCAAAGTGTTAGAGCTGGCTTAGTCTGGACACACAGGAAGGTGTCCCGGCACAAGAAGCAGTCTCCAAGAGTGTTAGAGCTGGCTTAGTCTGGACAGGGAGTCCAGGCACAAGAAGCAGTCTCCAGGAGTTTGAGCTATCTCAGTCTGGGTGCAGGAAGTACCCCGGACACAGGAGTAGTCTCAGTAAGAATCCGTGCGAATAGCGGCTGAATAGGAGTGGATCTCTCTCAAGTCTGGACGCTGAAGGGGCCTTCAGACACAAGGAGGAGTATCTGTGAAACTCCATACTGGTAACATATATCATATGTGTTGTTTTGGGCACAGACTGGTAGAGTCTGGACCCGGATAGTCAGGGAAATCGATCTATGTGTAATTAGTGGCTAGACAAGCCTAGGTTTTCTGTTTATGCTTTGTTTTATCTGTTTGCTGTGGACTTTAATAAAGCTGGTTGCGGCCAGTTTTACATCAGAACTGCTGTCTGAATGAACTGTTTTCGTGCCATTCTGTCTACCCAGACAGCGATCCTAGAGCTATAATCGCTGGAAATGTTACAATTGGTGGAGAATGCGGGCAGCGCAGTGGCTGATACAGTTAGTGCTGGAGTGTGCATGCAGCACGGTGGCATAGAGACAGCAATAAAGGTGAAGTCTGTTGAAATAGCAGCAGAGAAAAAAAAAAGTGTGTGTCAAGAGAAACGTCTGATTGGAGCAGTCTTAAAGAGACAGTAGCCCTAATAGAGTTTGCAAAAGAGAAAAAAAAAAAAAAAGTGTCTGCACAGCAGAGCTGAATTTTTCTGTGGAAAAAACTGTGGAGTATGTATGTCTTGAGTGAAGACTGCCGTTGTTGAGACAGAGAAGTCTGACAGCATGGACGACGAGTGTGGATACAATCATCTTGCTGTGACTCAGTGGGGTCACAAAGGCATCTTGCTGTGACTCGGTGGGGGTTACGAAGATTGTCGTCGCACTCAAATCCGGTTTTCAGCTGCAACTCGGCGGGGTTGTGAAGATTGTCGTCGCACTCAAATTTTGCTGTGGCTCGGCGGGGCCACGAAGATTTTTCCAAGGGAAAGCGGTGAAGTTCTGGTGTGAACAGTGCTCCGCGATGGCTGTGAACAGAGCAGCGAATGGGTCTGACAAGTCGGACCGCATATTTGAGAAATGTCTACTGGACATGCCACTGGACCTGGTGCGGGAGCTGTGGGCACCATATGGAATGGCGGCAGATGGACCATTCTATGGACTCTCCGGGGGTGCCAGTGTTGTCACAGAGTGCCCGGGAGGTGGTAAGAGATGTTGTGAACTGAGTCCTAAGACTACTGCTGATTTTTTGTGTAAAAATTACCCTGCCGATGTGGTTGTTAAAAAGGGGGCGGAGTCTAAAAAAGGGGCGGATTTTCACAAGAGTGTAGAGTGTGGAAAACTGAAAATTATTACTGGTTGTGGGTTGGTACCTCCTAAAAATGACAATGTGACCGTTGATAACGGGGTAGCTCCAGTAGAAGGGGGTGACGTCAAAGTGGGAGGTGACCTGTTAGTCCACAACACAATGGGGAGTGACACAGACCCCGTAGCTGACTGGGACACTATGAAAGTAAAAAGTGAGGTCAGTCAGGAGAGGCTAGACGAGGGAAAAGAGTCCCCCTCTCGTCGTCGACGGCGCAAGGGCCACAAAAAGGTTGTGCCGGTAGTACTCGCTGAAAATGAAAATGAAGAGAATGTAGTACTGTCTGCCTATGCTTCAAGTGTGGATTCTCCTTTAGAGGTAGAAGAGGAGAGGGCCAGTCATGGCCAAGAGCTGGAACCTATTCGGCTGCAGTATCAGAGTGACATGCTGCAATTATGTGAAAACCTGGAGGACGTGTCCTCAGACCAGCGAGGTCTAGAAGGAAGCAACGAGGAAGTTATCCTGTGGCAGAATATGTTCTTTGCCATTAAAGAGGACCACCGCAAAATCAAGGAAGAGGTTTTGCAGTTGAAGCGGGAGAAGGAGGCGCTGCAGGATGGAGTTTCTGGAAGTAAACAAATCCTAGAACGACTGCGCGAACAGCTCAACCAGGAGCTGTGTGACTCCAGGAAGGAGTGTGGTGAACGCAGTAGGGAACTGCAACAGATGAAGAGAGATTATGTGGATCTTCTCAGGGTCAAAGAAAAACTAGAAGAGGATAAGAGGGATGCAGAGCAAATGCGCCAGGTGGTTGAGACCACTCTGCAGGACACCCGTGAAGAAAATGGTGATCTGCGCAGAAAGACCCTAGGTCTAGAAGCTCAGGTGAAGGAGCTACAGATGTCCTGTGATACTCTCCAGAAGGCGGATATGCGCCTTAAGGAAAAGCTCAGCCAAATGGAAGCTGAGCGGGAAAAGATGGAGGAGTCCATCAGAGAAGCTACAGACCAGGGCCAGGAGTTGGCCACTGGAGATGAGAGGTGTAAAGCAGATACTTCCTCGAGTGCTGTGAGTTCGGATGATTCGGTGGATGTCGGAGCCGAGATCAAGGAGCTCAAGGAGTGGTTACAAGCCCATTGGACGCAAGAGAAGCTTCAGAGATGGGCAGCTGAGAGGCGAATGGCGTAACTAGAGGAAGAAGTTCTCGGGCTTAAAAGTCGCCTGATACAGTGTCACTCGGTGAACAAGGCCTCCTTGGAGAAAGAAAAGGGCAAACACGTTGCACTCGCTCCCTTTTGCCAGGAGAAAATAGACCTGAGGAGAGCTAAGAGTGTGGTAACGGAAGATAAATGTGAAATGGAAGTGGTCAGGACGGAAATTCACGAATTTGTAGCTGTGAGTCAGCTCAGAAGAAGCATAAAGGGGGAAGAAACTGACAGTCAGTTGTCCCTGAACCCTGAGCTGATTGATCATCTGGAAACCACTGGTGAGACCGAAACGTGTCGGTACAAGTGCCTCGTAGATGTACCCGAGGACTTGAGAGAAGAATGCACCCGTGAGTCTGTGCATGAAGCGTTTAGGAAGGCCGTGGGAGCCTGTAAGGTGTACTCGACTTCAGGAGCTAAACAGCTGATGGTCTTGTCCACGACCGAAGTTACAGTGAAGAGGGTGGCAATCCTAAGTGACATGCACTGGCGATGTATTCGCACAAAGCGGTTTCTCCGGTTGAAGACAGAACAAACCGTTAGACAACTAAAGCTTATGAGAAAAGCTCACAGTCTACAGGAAGAGGTCATCCGGGTGCCTCATGTTCTGGTGAGAAAGCTGATTGGGAGAAATGGCCGAGCCATGCAGATAATGGTGAAGAAGTCTGGTGTGGTGAAAGTAAGCAGTCCACGTGATCGTCGGGACTGGATACCAGATGAAGACGGCATGGTGTCATTCTACGCTATAGGAACGGAAGAAAGTCTTGAATATGTGCGCATGCTGGTGGCGTACCGTGTGACCTACCTGCGAGAGGTAGAACAATTGAATCTCGCTAGACAGCGAGTAGATAGACAGCATCATCTGAGCAGCAGAAGATGGCAGCCGTCTAAGAATAGTGAGACCCGACAGAGAAAGGGCCCCCTAAATAACAGAACAGCTACGGCTGAAGTTAGGGACCTTACAAGATGTCCTGAGGGTAGTGGGCGTGGGTTTAGAGGTAGTGAGACCTCCAGTAACTCAGGTTTGAGAGGCCCATACAGACGACCCGATAGAGTACAGGACAGTACGGAGTCTAACCGGACCTTAGATACCCAGGCAAGACCTGACAAGGTTACGATTGACCACTGGGAGCGAAGGGGAGACCTGACAAGGTTACGTCCCAGGAATGTGACTGGACGAAGTCTGTGACAATGACAGACGGTAGGTCCCTAAGGAATGAGCGAATGTCATTGACTAATATTCCGGGGCTGAACAGAGCAAGCGACAAGTACATGGTCTCTGTGTGAACTGTGGGTTGAGGTGATTGGATATATTATGTGTTCAACCCCACAAGCTTAAACTTATGTGATGATCATGATAATGATGATGATGATAATGATGATGATGATCATAATGATGATGATAATGATGATGATGCTAATCATAATAGTGATGATACTGATAATGGTGATGACCGTGATAGAGATGAAATTCCTTTGCAGGTGATGTTGGGAGACGAGGATGGTGGTTCTCGGGAACCGAGTGTCCCTGACCTGCCTGTGTCCTGTGACAATTTTGGGAGTGAGCAGTTGCGAGACCCCACTCTTAAAACGGCACAGGAAAATATAATTGTTCTAAATGAGGTTCCCCAAGAGCCTGGCTCTGAGGAGAGGTTTCCTCATGCTGCCATGAACAATAACCTATTGTATAGGGACACTGAAGTCCAGGGAGAGGTCGTGAGACAGCTCCTGGTACCTGACCTATATTTGCAGCTCAAACCTGTGGCCACTCAGGTGATAATTAGGAAACCAGAAGTAGGTGTCTGGGAAACACAGTCAGAGAGAGAGGAGAGCTAGTTTAGTCTGGACACAGGAAGGTGTCCCGGCACAAGAAACAGTCTCCAAGAGTGTTAGAGCTGGCTTAGTCTGGACACACAGGAAGGTGTCCCGGCACAAGAAGCAGTCTCAAAGTGTTAGAGCTGGCTTAGTCTGGACACACAGGAAGGTGTCCCGGCACAAGAAGCAGTCTCCAAGAGTGTTAGAGCTGGCTTAGTCTGGACAGGGAGTCCAGGCACAAGAAGCAGTCTCCAGGAGTTTGAGCTATCTCAGTCTTGGTGCAGGAAGTACCCCGGACACAGGAGTAGTCTCAGTAAGAATCCGTGCGAATAGCGGCTGAATAGGAGTGGATCTCTCTCAAGTCTGGACGCTGAAGGGGCCTTCAGACACAAGGAGGAGTATCTGTGAAACTCCATACTGGTAACATATATCATATGTGTTGTTTTGGGCACAGACTGGTAGAGTCTGGACCCGGATAGTCAGGGAAATCGATCTATGTGTAATTAGTGGCTAGACAAGCCTAGGTTTTCTGTTTATGCTTTGTTATATCTGTTTGCTGTGGACTTTAATAAAGCTGGTTGCGGCCAGTTTTACATCAGAACTGCTGTCTGAATGAACTGTTTTCGTGCCATTCTGTCTACCCAGACAGCGATCCTAGAGCTATAATCCCTGGAAATGTTACAATATATACATATATTTATAGTTTATACACTTCTACATAGTAAAATAGACTCTGATTCAATTGCCGGGTAAAGCCGTGACATACCCCATAGAAGTCGACGGGCTCGGTGCCGAGTACCCCCAAAACCTCTGGCTCTGTGTGACTCAACTTGGGCGTCACGAACAGGATTCTGTAGCTCGCTATAAGCGAGTCCTGTGTGCCTGAATTGAACTGGTTTTGTGCTTGAGAATTGCTAAAATCATCAGAGAATGTATTTGCCATTTTTCCGTCATATCTGCGTCACGACGAGGCACTGGTGAAGAAGAAGGGCGTGCTCTTCGTGGGTGTACACTCACTCAGTGGTGTGAAAACGATGGCCGACCACTCTAAATGGTACTGCAATGTAAGATCGTGCCCCACAGGTCTTGAGTTCCGCCTCCTCATCCTCCTCAGTGTGCGGAAACTAACACGAAGGTCCCGCCTCACTACAAAAGAGGGGCCCTCTCCAGATGCTAATGACACATGTGACTTGGCAGAGATGGCTAATGGACACGAGCAGAAGTGTGAAGGGATGGAGCAGTCAGAGCTCTCCCCCCACGGAAGCGACCCGATCGCCACGGAACCACCGTTGGGCACCCGGCCTGGAAACCCTCCTACGCTGCAAGAAGCGGAGGATACCCTAAGAGGCCTGGCCCGGCACCGGGAGGAGGTCGCCAGGATGGAAGCCAGCTGGCGTGCCCTAAAACTAAACTTGGAGCGGCGCCAATCCCTCTTACCTGAAGTGTCTGTACCGGAAGGTGAGGCACCCGTTCTAGTAGAGGAGTCCGTGCGGGCATCCCAGCCCTTGCAATGTGATCCGGTTGACGTTGTCGCAGTGGAGGCACCCGTTCCTGCAAAAACCTCTGCACCGGCAGCACCCCAGATCCCGCTGTCTGCCCCCGTCGCTGAGACAGAAGAAGCGACACCCGTCCTCATGGAGGAGGCCGCGCAGGCACCAGAGGTCTACCTGTCTGTACCGGAGCCCCGACTGTCATCTGTTCCAGAGCCGGCTGCTTCCTCCGCAGGTGAGCGCCGCCAGGACTGGGGGGCGCCAGAAGAGCTGCCGCAAACCGGACAACGTAAGCTGCAGTTTGATGGTGGAGACATGGAGATGCTGGAGGAGAATTACAACCGGCGTCAGGAGGAAGAGTGGAGACGTTGGGAGAAGGAAGCAGAGCGACAAAGGGAGCAGCGCGAATCCCAGAAGCTTCGCCAACGTCACATCGAGAAGGACCGGGCAGATAAGGACCGGATGAGAAAAGATAAAGGTACCCTGAGGGAGCCGCGGCGTAAGGGTGCAGTACGGAGCTTTAAATTGAAAGGTGGTTGGGGCTTCATCCAGGAGCCTGGACTTTATTTAGAAGTCTTTGTGACCCGGCGGGACGTGGAGACTCACCTCCCAGAAGGACACCCGGGGAGGGACCTGTTGCCAGGAGACTTGGTGACTTACACCCGACACTGGGATTACAATGGATGGTACGCCCTAAATGTTACCAGGTGCGACCCCTACTCCCCAGAGTGTCAGGAACCTGTGAGACCCTCGGAGCCTTCAGCCTCCCACATCCAGGCCTCTGCACAAGTGCCCACCCCACGCCGTAAATCTCCCCAGCCTCCCTCAGTGGTCTCCTCAGCAGCCCCAGCTATGGACATGATAACTATAGCTGGCCCGTACCCGGCGCCTGTTAGGCCCCCTGGGGTTCGTTCAGTTGGGACATAGGGGTCCAGACTCGGAGGGAGATGAAAGAGGTGGCCACACAGACACAGATAGCGGGTCACTACTTGACTGTACAGGCCACACGACGTCATCAGGTCCTGGTGGTCCTTGGTGTCTCGGATGTTTGGCAAGCATCAGAAGAGTACCAGGTGGTACCTGGAACACCCCTGCCAAAGAATTATAAATAACCCGGACAGGGTCCCTGTATGTAAATAGTTAAATTGTTGATGTACCCGGACGGGTGAATGTTCATATAAAAGTTTTTTAATATAATAAAAAAAACAACAACACAGTTTTCATTACTTTTATTACAGTCTCATCCTGCGACGCCATCTATCTCCTGTAAAAAAATGAAAAAAAACAGCAGTATACCACCTGTCCGACGCAGTCCATAGTAACGAGTGTCCCACGACGATCCAGCTCTGCTACATCAGAATGACAGGCAGAGCCTGTCATCCCGGCGCAGCACAGCTGATTACCTGCTTCCCCGGCGGTGACGTCATCGGACTGACTGCTTTACGGCCGGGATTACCCAGCAGTCACTGCAGTTATCGCGAAAAACTGCATGTGACCGCCAGGGAGAAGATAATGGCGGCCATCAAGCAGTCCAGGACGTGACCGCCGGAGATCTTCTGCCAGGTAAGTGCCGCTGACTCCTGACAGACCCGACCGACGGACACTCACAGTGACAGTGACAAATCCGATTCCGGTATTCGATATGACGAAAATATCAGTGTTCGGAATCGAAAGGTCGATACAGCTAATATCGGCCGATATCCGATATTTGCAGTATCGTATCGCTCAACACTACTGTTCATGTTTACTGTCAATTGCGTGAAGCAAAGACACCCAGTGCACTGAATAAAAAATAAAAAAAGATAAGAAAATAAAGTGGTAATTGGTAACCAATTGCGCTGCTGATTTATGAAGAACAGAAGACAGGCAGAAATGGCAGTAACAAGTTTAATCATGATAAAACAGGCTATGAGTTTCTGAACCAGTGCCTTCCTGTTGTTTTTACAGAATTTATATGCACAATAAAATGGGAAAAAGAAGATTATATCATGTTCATGGGAAAAACGTCATGGCACCATAGAAAAATTTAAATCCTTAGATTAGATTAGAAATCAGGATTCTACCTTAAGAAGGTTGTGATACTACCCAAATGACATTAAGCCAGATCTTACTATTATGCTTTATTTCTAAAAACATACAGATATTTATCCCGTATGCAATACCTCATGGAGGCATCTGATTGGCTCCAAATTTATTAGGCTAGCGTACACGGACCCGCAACTATAAGCGCTGCATTGACAGCAAATAGCGGCTCAAGCAGTCCATGGATGACCGCTGAACTTTCGGAGGTATCAGGACCACATCACGGACACCTCGTAAAGACGCAGGAAACATACCCAGTGAATTTGCAGTAGACGGCATACCTGTCAGACTGCTGCGGAGAAGACAGCCAGTTCCTTACGCAGGTTGCTACTTCTGATTTAGAAGAGAAGACGGGTATTCTTTATCGTCACTAGCTGAATGCTACGTGCGTTTGCATGTCGTGCACCAAAACGCCGTTACGACGTGAACTCCCTACATCCATTACAACGACCGCCAAAATCAGTCAGTGTCATTAATAACAAAAGACGAGCAAGGTCTGAAGTAAAGATATGCCATACAGCCTACCAACAGTAGAATGTCATACAGTAACTTCAGCTACGAGACGTAGTTCTTCAGTATTTGATTCAAGAACTCTTATTTTTGTTATAGTATGTATCGTCAAAGCTATACTAATTAACCTTGAAAATGTGTTGTAATATATTACTGAATTTGCAGCACTCATTGTATACAATTGATGTACAATGTGTATATTTATTATCGATTTTATCATTAAAAATTTGTATAATTGCAAATTACAATTATATTTAATAATAGTACACTAAGCTTTTTTTTTACCAGAATTTTATATTTTTTTCTTTCTAATGACATGAATGATCTTTCAGGTAATCAATATTTTTCTTTATGAAAGATTGAAGGCTTTTGCTTTATATTTGCTGTTTCCTTTTTTTTCCTCCTCAAAGGCCATTATCTAAAAAATGAAGATAAAAGTTATTCCTTTGGAGTGTATGAGGTTCTTCCTTCCTTCTTTGCTCTTGTTTTCACACACGGCAGGTTGCTCAGTGGCATACAGCCCAGCAGGAACTCATCTTTAAATGCTTCTTTTCACCTGTTAATAGCGTGCTGCTGACAGGGCATTTTAAAAAGGTCTTGAACATGAACTGGTCAAATGTTTTATACAAAACCTTCACCTTTGATGTTATTTGTTTATTTTCTTTTTTCCCCAACCTTTCATAAGGTAGAAAAGATTCTGTGAATTAAATGACCTATTGAGCAATACCATCCTATGAAACAGACAGTGGAGCTGAATGATATATGCTTCATGGAGTTCATTGACACTCATTAATTGGTAAAAGGTCACTTTCTTCTTTTATCTTTCTGTTTCATGGAAAGGTAACATTTTCAAGGTTCACACCTGGTAAAATTATTGGAAAGAGAGGTTTAAACCTTTTAAATATTAAAATATATGTGCTAAAAAGATATAGTGAAGTTATTAGCTCTTTAAAGTTAAAAATAACACACTTTAAATAACGAAGAGAAACATAGGAAAAATAAATTGAAAAACTGTTGAGACCATATGATCTTAGTCATAATGTTGATGGTTTAAGTAATATTTATAATTTTACTAACTTTAGCAAGCATGTGTGGATGCTTGTGAACAAACAAAAGATAATAAAAACATTAAATAGAACTTATTATTTGATTTATGCTGCCCGAGACGTAGGCAGAAAGATTTTGACTGGTTTGACTATTGCAGATGTGTATGTGTTATTCTGAAACCCTACTGTTGTGCAGAGCTTCTTGACTGAGTACTGCTTGGCCAGTCCCCAGTGGCTTCTCCTTGCCCTGCCCTACCCGATCACTATGAATTACTGGTGTCTCCTTTTGCATTGGTACAGGGACACCGGTCTTTCTAGGGGAGCCAGGAAGGAGCAGCATTAAAGTTACAACTAGTGTTGAGCATTCCGATACTGCAAATATCGCGTATCGGCCGATATTCGCTGTATCGGAATTCCGATTCCGAGTACCGATATTTTCTCATATCGGATACCGGAATCGTAATTGTCCTGTCACTGTCAGTGTCCGTCGGTCGGGTCTGTCAGTAGTCAGCGGCACTTACCCGGCAGAAGATCTCCGGCGGTCACGTCCTGGAATGCTTTGATGGCCGCCATCCTCTTCTCCCTGGCGGTCACATGCAGTTTCTCGCGATAACTGTAGTGACTGCTGGGTAATCGCGGCCGTAAAGCAGTCCGATGACGTCACCGCCGGGGAAGCAGGTAATCAGCTGTGCTGCGTCGGGATGTCAGGCTCTGCCTGGCATTCCGATGTAGCAGAGCTGGATCGTCGTGGGACCCTCGTTACTATGGACTGCGTCGGACAGGTGGTATACTGCTGGTTTGTTTTTTTCCTTTTTTTACAGGAGATCGATGGCGTCGCAGGAATGAGAGAGTAATAAAATAAATGAAAACTGTGTTGTCTCTTTTATTTCATTAAAATACTTTTTTCTTGCTGTGTCTTTTTTTTAAACATTTAAAAACTTTGGGATTAATAATGGATCGGTGTCTTATTGACGCCTCTCCATTATTAACCGGGCTTATTGTCACGTGCAATCAACGGTGACATTAATCCCTTATTACCCCGCTTGCCACCGCTACAGGGCAAGTGGGAAGAGCCTGGTAAAGTGCCACAATTGGCACATCTTTTGATGCGCCAAATGTGGGGCTGCTGTAGCCTGGCATTATCAGGCTGTTGAGGGCCAAAATCCATGGGCCTTGACAGTCTTTTAATACCAGGGCGCGCGAGTGCAAATAGGGGACCCCCATTTTTTTTGAGGGACCCCTTTTTGTTAACCAGCCAAGCTAAGCAGACTGCTGTGGCCTGGTATTATCAGGCTGGCAAGGTCCATGGATATTGGATCCTTACCAGCCTGAAAAACCAGGCCTCAGCGTCTGCTTCATCTGGCTGGTTAACAAAAATAGGGGGGACCCCATGAAAAAATTTTTTTCGAGGGGATCCCCTATTTTTGTTAACCAGCCAAGATATGCAGACTGCTGTGGCCTGGTATTATCAGGCTGGCAAGGTCCATGGATCTTGGCTCCTTAACAGCCTGAAAAACCAGGCCTCAGCAGTCTGCTTCATCTGGCTGGTTAACAAAAATGGGGGACCCCACGCCAATTTTTTTCGACGGGATCCCCTATTTTTGTTAACCAGCCAAGATAAGCAGACTGCTGTGGCCTGGTATTATCAGGCTGGCAAGCAGGGTCGGATTGAGCCACCGGGACACCGGAGAAACCTCCGGTGGGCCCCAGCTCCTGCGTGGTGGGCCCTGATTTGAAAGGATAGGTCGCGGGGCAGAGGGGGCGGTGGCCCCGGGCCCCGCGCTCTGAGGGGGCCCACCCGGAGCTACACTACAGTTACATTCTGCGGCTGAGCAGGGAGAATCGCTCTCCCTGCTCTGCCGCCCGGAAGCTATGGGACCTGAACAGGCGGTGGGGGGGCCCGTTGCCAGCAGTGGGCCCCCCACCCATCATCGGAGGGTCAGCTGTATCGGCATCCAGCTGTATCGGCATCTCAGCGTCTGACAGCGGGCGCCGGCAGGTGACGTCATCGCGCCCACTGTCAGACGCTGAGAGGGAGAACAGTGAGCAGCACAGGAGCCGGGAGGTGAGTATTGTTTTTTTTTTTTTTTTTTAATGGGGGTGCATTATACTACAGAGGCTGTATATGGGGGGTGCATTATACTACAGAGGCTCCATATTGGGGTGCATAGTACTACAGAGACTCCCTATGGGGATGCATTATACTACAGAGGCTGCCTATGGCGGTGCATTATAATATAGCGGCTGCCTATGGTGGTGCATTATATTATAGACTCTGCCTATGGGGGTTTATTATAATATAGAGGCTGCCTATGGGGGTGCTTTATACTATATTGAGGACTATCTGGTGTATTATGCTGTATGGATGCTATCTAGGGGCCATCATACAGTGTTGGACCCATTAAATAGTTTGGGGACATTAAGGGGTCAGTATATATCCAGTGAGGGGCATTATTCTGTGTATAGGGGAGATGTACAGGGGGAGACTTGGGACATTATTAAATGTAAAGTGGACACTTATTGTTATAGGGGAACTCGGGTTACTGTGACTGTCAAAGGGGCACACAGGGCATTATTACAGTCTAAGGGACAAAATGTGGGCACTGTTTTCTAGGGCACTTGCACCCGGCATTACTATATTTTAGAGGGGTGCTTTAGAATTTAGAGGTCACACAGAACCACACAGCAGGTGCAGTAATAGGGACACTACGGCAGCAGCAGCTCAGTATTGGGGTATCAGGTGCAGAAATAGGGACACATATGGCAGCAGCGGCTCAGTATTGGGGTATCAGCAGGATGAGGAGTTTGTGCAGGTTGAGAATAGTCCAATTGGTGACCGTGACAGTGCTGAAAATATGAGAAGTGAAATGTGTCTTTGTTGTAATCTCTGCAGTCGAGTCCTGGCTGGAGAAGTCGTCATGTCGGTCTGGGCCAGATGGAAAAGACATGAAAAGTGAACAATTCCATTAGAAAGAACAGCAGCGGTAAGTCATTATCTATACCTGTGCTGTAATCTATTATATGTTCTGTAGGACTGGTATTATTTACCACACACCATATGGCGGTAATATCAATATTGGTCTTTTTATATATAGATTATTTTTGACAACAGTGCGGTCATTTGCTGAGGTTCTCTGATTAGGGCCCACTCAGAAGTTTCGCCCCCAATAAACCAAAACCCTAGCTACGCCTCTGGCTCTCTCTCTAGTCTTTCTTTCTCTCTCTAGTCTTTCTCGCTCTCTGTTCTTTCTTTCTCACTCTCTGTTCTTTTTTTCTCTCTGTTCTTTCTTTCTCTCTCTCTTTTCTTTCTTTCCTCTCTTTCTTTCTCTGTTTGTTCTTTCTCTCTCGCTGCTCTTTTTTTCTGTTCCTCAGTACCAGCCACTGTGCCCTCATTACCATTCAGTGTGATCAGCAGTGCTAAATGGGTACGCTTGGGGCGAGGATATGGGTGTGATTAGTTGTGAAATGGGTGTGGTCGGGGCGTGGCCTAAAATTTGCAGCGGTGCGCGTAGCCTTTAACCCTCTTTCCTGTCTTCAAAATTTGGGAGGTATGCTGTATGACCTCCCTACAACTTCTGGGCATGCTCCTGATGAGCGCGACGGATGGTCTCCTGAGGGATCTCCTCCCACACCTGGACTAAAGCATCCACCAACTCCTGGACAGTCTGTGGTGCAACGTGGCATGGCCTAAAATTTGCTGCAGCAGGCAAGCGTGCCACAGCGTGCCACAGCCTTTGTCCCTCTTTCCCTTCTTCAAAGGTTGGGAAGTATGATGGTGGGCCCCAAGAATAATTTTTCTCTGGTGGGCCCAAGGTACTCCAGTCCGACGCTGCTGGCAAGGTCCATGGATATTGGCTCCTTAACAGCCTTAAATACCATGCCTCAGCAGTCTGCTTCATCAGGCTGGTTAACAAAAATAGGGGGGACCCCACACCATTTTTTTTTCAAAGAGAACCCCTATTTTTGTTAATCAGTTCCCTCTGACGTCACTGATTGTGTCCCTGGCTGACCTGAAGTGAAATTGGAAAGCAATCATTAAGCTTTCCACTTCCTCTCCTGTCAGCCAGGAGAGGAACTCATTCATTTGGGGGTTTACTGTGAGGCTGCAGCATTAGCTGCGGTCCCTGCAGTAAACATTAACCCTTTCTGAAGGATTACACCGTGGGACCTGACTGTGCATGGGATAGGTAAGAATAATTTTGCTTTTTTATTTTATTTTTATTACAGGAAATGGTTTTTGCAGTAAAATAAAAGCTGGTCAAAAACATGTGTCTTTATTTCATTAAAATGATTTTTAATTAAAGTGTGTGTGTTTTATTTTTATTTCATGCAATAGGATTAATAATTGATAGTTGTCTAATTGACAGCTCTCAATTATTAACCTGGCTTAAGGTCACCTTTCAATAGCAAGGTGGCTTTAACCCCATATTAACCCATTCGCCACCGCTACAGGGCAATGGGAATAGACGGGCAAAGTGCCAGAAAGGACGAATCTAATTATAGATTTGTCTTTTCTGGGGTGTCTGGGGCAGATGTTAGTAGCCAGGGGGGGGCAAAAATAATGGTCCCTCTCTGAGCTATTATTATCTGCCCCCACTCGCTGGCTTTGTCTGTCTGGTTGCGAAAATAGGGCGGGAGCCCACGCATTTTTTTTCAACAATTTTGCACATCATATATATATACATGTCATTGAATTTGTGACACACATATATATATATATATATATATTATATATTTATAGTTCATACACTTTACATAGTATAATAGCCGCTAATTCAATTGCCGGCTTTTGTGAAAATGCAGAACCCGACATGAAATGACACATGGTTTACATAGAGTTAACCATGTCATTTCAAGTTGTTTGATCTATTGTTTTCACTAACAATTACATGAGTGTATGTGTGCAAATTTCACACCTGTAGGGGTTAATTAAAGGTGTAAATTCGTAGCAAAAAAGTCCGTTTTTTTTACAACGAATTTACACCTTTAATTAACCCCTAAAGGTGTGAAATTTTGCACACATACACTCATGTAATTGTTTGTGAAAATCAGATATCAAACTACATGAAAAGACATGGTTAACTCTATGTAAACCAAGTGTCATTTCATGTCGGGTGCTTCTGTCTTTTCACAAAAGCCGGCTTTACCAGGCAATTGAATCAGAGGCTATTTTACTATGTAGAAGTGTATAAACTATAAATATATGTATATATATATGTCACAATGACATGTATATATATATATATATATATATATATATATGTATTCTATGTGTGTATATTTAGTGTTTACAAGGAAAGAAAGAGTTTTTTTTAGTTCCGATATTCCTGTCCCATAGACTTGCATTGGATTTCCGGTATCGGAATCGGGTATCGCCGATACTTTTGGGGTATCGGCGATACCCATTCCGATCCGATACTTCTTGATATCGGAAAGTATCGCTCAACCCTAGTTACAACACAAAAATGGCTGCAATAGTGCCTGTTGTTTGGAATCAGGAAACATCTACCATTTAACTAAATATTAGATAATCCTCTACATAAAAAGGAAACTAATAGACAATAATATATAATTGTGATAAAAGTGTTTTACCACTCTCTGACATTAGGTGTAATAATCTGTCCTTGTGCCTGGGCCTATTTGACCAGGAATGGATTATTATGTCAGCGCGATCACCCATGCACACGGGGGGAGTGCAAGCGATCGCCGCCGGGTGTCAGCTGATTCTGACAGCTGACATCTGGCACTAACTTCCAAGAGCATTCTCAGTCAGCTCCCGTCATTTTAATCCCCGAAATGCTGTGACTGAAATTGTTATCATGAGTTGTAGCTGCACTCTAAAATTTAGACAGGTAGATTTCTGCCGACATCAACTTTCCATTTATTATGAGTTGGAGGTATTTTTCTTTATGTGTATTTTCTGTGTTTTTCACAGTTTCTTCTTCCAAAGCTTCTATGGATTATAGAGCCCGTGAGCAGGTTTGGCTTACACGAATTAATGAGGTCTTTAGCGACCAACCCAAAATATCTGTAGCAAGTGGTGGTAAGGACATTCAAGAGTTAACTAAAAATCTAAAAAATCTATTATTAAAAAGGACGAGAATTTGGTGGAACCGCGCCTTCTTGATTAAATATATGGAAAAAGGACTAGTACCCAGAGGGCTGCGAGTCCAGGTATTTCCTTCATTTGACGTGGATGATGTTGTCTTTCGTCATAAATGGGAGGAGGAGTTAGCCACTAATTGTTCTAGAGGTTTCATGGAACTACTCAGTATACAGAATAAAGAAATCTTGGATACTCTGGATTCTGAGATAGAAAATATTCAAAAGAAATTAAAACAAGATTTATCTGAGGTGGAATTACAAACTATTCACCAGGAAATTGACAACGAATTCCAAAAATGGGAAAAAGAAATATGTACTACCAAGACCAATAAATTTCAAAGGGATGTGAGTGACAAACAGTCTAATACTGTCTATAAATGGAATCGGAGATCACGTCGCCCTCGCAATTTCAGCAGAAAGAGATCTGCATCTTTTACCTCATTTGCCTCTAGTGAGGGGTCTTCTAGGTCAAAGACAACAACAAATCTATCAACTATTAACCTTATCCCCAACAAAGATGGCCAAGTTGTCAAACGCAAAATAGCTCTCCCGAATAAGCAAGACAAACGAGACAAGAAAAATACGCCAGAGGTAATCAATTTATCTAAACATACTCTTACTCCGGTTCAGATAGAGCTGCTCTCCAGGGGCCTCACCTTCTCCCCCACCAATTCGTATGACTCCTTTACAGCCATTAAAGATCTTAATTTATTTTCTAGAAAACTGATCTTGAAGAAGCTATATGCCAAACGTGATCTGAATGGATCACATGTTGATCAAGTGGAGGAGGAGGCTTTGCGGGCCCTTGAGGAGCTGCTCACTGAACAGGATTTGACACCAAGAGGTATGTTTCCTCCGTCTGCTTATCCACGTTCCACCCGTTTTCCCTCCTTGTCTATTTGTCCGGCAATAGATATATTTACCAGGTTGGTAACTGAGGATTTCAAACAGATCTCCCACCGACGGAGACTGGATAACCTCACTGCCCAACAACGTGTTGCCTTGAGAAAATTACAATCCCTTGAGGATATTGTAGTTAAGTAGGCAGACAAGGGGGGAAATATAGTGGTGTGGCCTCAAGAATTATATGAAAGGGAGGCGTTTAGACAGCTGAGGGATAGGAGGACATATCAACGACTAGATCATAACCCTTTGAGAGCCTTTTCAGCAGAGTTGGAGATGATTCTCCATCGGGCATTTGAGGAGGGCTTAATCCCCAAAAAAGTCCTAGAAGGTCTAATGGTCAAATCACCTAAAATACCAACAATTTATTTTGTGCCCAAGATACACAAAAATACTATCGAACCCCCAGGGCGTCCTATTGTGTCAGGCATAGGAGGGCTTTGTGAACCCATTTGTAAATTTGTGGACTACTATCTTAAACCATTGGTAGAGGTTTTGCCCTCCTATGCCAGGGACACAATGGACGTCCTGGCTAGGATAGATGGTTTGACGTTGGAACCTGACATGTTTTTAGTGACAGCTGATGTAGAGTCACTTTACACGTGTATTCGACATCAGGATGGTCTTGATGCCTGTCATCATTTTTTGGCTAATGGGAGTTGGGATGGCCCTTTCTGCGAATTTATTTTGGATTTACTCAATTTCATACTCACCCATAACTTCTTTGTTTTCAAGGATAGGTTTTACTTGCAGTCCTGTGGCACTGCCATGGGTGCGGCCTGTGCGCCCTCCTTCGCAAACCTCTTTCTGGGGTTTTGGGAGAGGGGAGTTTTTGGGGGGGAGGGCGCCCAGGCCGCTGACCATGTGCAGTGCTGGCTGAGATACATCGATGATCTGCTCATTATCTGGCAGGGCACTGAACAGGGACTGCATACCTTTATGGAAGGGTTAAATCAAAATGCTTCAAATATTAAAATTACTTATACTTACAGCAAGACCGAGGTGGACTTTCATGATATAAAGATAATAGTGGATGAACATCTACGACTGCAGACGGATATTTATCGAAAGCCCACCTCGGTCAACTCAGTACTTCATGCCACCTCATGTCATCCGGGGGCAACTATAAGGGCCATCCCAACTGGACAATTCTTAAGACTGCGTAGAGTATGCTCCACTGACTCACGCTTTGAGGAGCAGGCTCTTGATCTTAGGGAGAGATTTGAAATGCGTGGGTATAGTAATAGAAGTATCAAACATGGCTATCTGAGAGCCAAAAAAAGCCAGCGCAACTCCCTAATACATCCTCAAAACAAAAGGAAGAACAAGAATCAAGAACCTGACATTGTCAGGTTCATTTCCACCTTCAATGGAGAATGGTCCGCCATGCGGGAATCCCTACAACGTCATTGGAACATTTTACAGACTGAGCCTATATTAGCGGCTGTTCTCTCTGAACGCCCATTGATGACAGCTAGACGTAGCCAAAATTTGGCTGATATCCTTGTACATAGCCATTATGTTCCCACTATGAGAAATCCCTTCAACTCACGTGGTCCCCCACAGGGCTGCTACCCTTGTGCCAACTGTGTTGCGTGCAAGAACATAATGCGAATTAATACGTTCTCATCGGCTGATGGGAAAGTACATTACACAATTAGACAATATATAACTTGCAACACAACGCAGGTTATTTATTATGCTACTTGTGAATGTCAAAAAATCTATATAGGTATGACCTCGCGGCAACTCAAAATACGCACAAGGGAACATGTACGTAACATTCTCGCTGCGGCCGATATTACAGACCCATCCATGTTAACAACAATACCTAGACACTTCAAACAATATCATCAGTGTAACCCAAAGTCATTTATGGTCAGAGGAATCCAACATGTACAAAGTGGGATTCGGGGAGGAGACATTAAGCGCCAACTTGCGCAGAAAGAATGTCGATGGATCACCGTCTTGGGGACAATGTCCCCAGCTGGCCTGAACGAATCCCATGGCTTTGCCTCGTTCCTCTAATAAAGACATGTTGGAGATCTTCTTTCCCGTCCTCGATCAACTCTAGTCCTTCCCCATAGCGTTTTTTTCTTTTAATTGTTGTTTTTATTGCTGGTTTTAATTTTATCATTTGTCTTTGTTTTTTCCTAAGTGACTGTAATAGTTACTCCAGCCTTGAATCCTGTGTAGTCTCCTTCATTCTTCACGCCAGATAACTTCTGCTCAAGCATTCAATGTGGATTTACTACAATCAACAATTTCTTCGCATATAATATTTGATGGATTGCAATTCTACTAGTGATCTTGCCATGGACACTTATGTTGAATTCAATATGGTGCGTTTATGCGAACTATTCTACTGCAACAATATTTAGCATAATATTTGCTGATTTTACTGAGTGTCAGCATGGCTAATCCCTTGTTCAGTTCAAGTATTTAGTCTAGCGACATAATTATGATTTATGTAATTTGTGTTTATTTAATAGTTTGTGTTATTATTTTCTTTTGTTTTTTCTCCAACTTAATGTAATAATCCATGTGAATTAATATTTGCATCTTGTTTAAGTCTATATATCTCTACATTGATGCTTCTCTATCACTAAATGCAGTGTTATGTACCTGCCTCCGTCGATCACCTGGCCTGGGCTTCGCCCATTCTGTACTTGACTCTCGCGACATTTCGCTCCTCCCCTGTGGTGTGGGCTGCGTTGCTTGGGGACGGCCAGGCGCCGGCCGCCCCGTGTGACGTAGCTCGTTACCCGGTACGGGCGCATGCGCGTGAGAGTCTGGGCTTATAATTACGGCTGCACACATTTGTGTTAGCCTTTATTGTGTTAACCCGCCCCCAACACGTGACCGGCTAAGTCAGATACATAAGGAGACACCGGATTCCCCAGACTACGCCCCCTGAAGAAGGAGTGTCGAAACGCGCGTCGGGGATCCGGTGTCCTTTTTCAGACCCTGCAAAGCCATGACAGGTAATCACCTCAGTGGTCACTGTGTGTTTTTGACCTTAAACAACTGTTGTTTCGTTTAGACTGACGGATTGCTCTGCTTATCTGGGCACGCAATGCCATTGTTACTGTGTTCTCATTTGGAGAAGCCCTATGGGCTAATTTCTGGCATGTGCGCTCCCCAGCTGCACTCCTCTGTCTGTCATATTGTTGTAGGTAAAACACCACTGCTTTGGTCAGTTGTGCCACGGTAATGTCTATCCAAACTGTCATGTTGGTCCATTCTCACTTTGCAATCTGATTCAGGACACCATTCTGTTTGCTACACCTTTGTGGCTGAGGCTTTTTTATGACCCATTTAAATTCTTTAAATTTCTTCTGCTCACTCCCACTGTTTCATCAGTGGATTTTTCATGCCTTATTGTATGTTGTATATTCAACTATTTTTTCTTTCATTATTATCTTTCGTTTGTTTTACTAATTAAGTTTAATAAATATATGATGTTTTATTAGCATTTCGACTCCATGTTTCTCCTTGTTTGAAATCGTCACTACATCTGTAGATAAATTCCCCAAGGGGTATAGTTACACAAATCGAGTCACTCGAGGGGGGATTCTGCTATTCTACCAATTAGTGTCTCTATTTATGGAGTCCTCAAACAGTTCTATGAAAAACTGCATTCCAGGAGGCAAAGAGCACTCAATTCCTCCCGAGTGTCTCTATATGGCAAAGTAGTGCTGTAAAGTCACATATGAGTTATTGCCACATTTAGTAGAAATTGTGGGCCAAATTTTGGTGCCATTTTTACCCACATCTTGTGTAAAAATGTAAAATCTGGGGCTAAAACAAAATTTTGTTGGCACAAATGTAGTTATTTTATCTTCACTGCCCAATTGTATAAAATTCTGTGACACACCCATGGTGTCAATATGATCACTGCATCCATAGATGTATTCATTCAGAGGTGTAGTTTGTAAAATAGGGTTATTTATGGGGGTTTCTGCTGTTTTGGCACCTCATGGGCTCTCGCAGTGGGTCATGGCACCTGCACACCATAACAGTAAAATCTGGCGCGCCTTACATTCTGAGCTTTGCACTGTGCCAGAAAAATATTTCTCAATTACATGAAAGGTTTTGGCACACTCAGGGAAAAATGAACCTCAGTTTGTTGTAAATTAGCCCCTAGAAAAATTAAAAACTTGGGCTAAAACAACATATTAGTGGTAAAAATGTAATTTATTCTTTCTTTACCACTCAGTAGTATAAAACTCTGTGAGGCACATGTGGTGTCAATATGATCAGTGCACCACTAGATAAATTCATTAGGGAGCGTAGTTTGTAAAATGAGTTCACATATAGAGGGTTTCTGTTGTTCTGCCACCTCAGAGGCTCTACCAATGTGACATGGCACCCTCAAACCATTCCAGCAAAATCTGAACTCCAATGTGGCGCCTTTTTACCTTCTGAGCTTTGCACTGTGCCTCAAAAGTAGTATTCCCCCACATGTGGGGTATTGGCATATTCAGGAGAAATTGCACAACAAATTATATGGTCTCCTAAACATGACGTCAGCTAATGATTCCAGGAAATTTTACATTCAAAAAGTCAAATGACGCTCCTTCCCTTCCGAGCCCTGCCGTGCACCCAAACAGTAGTTTTCTCCCTCATATTGGGTATTGACGTAATCAGGAGAAATTGTACAACAAATGGTATCATGCAATTTCTCCTGTTACACTTATGAAAATGCAATATTTTGTGGTAAAAACATATTTGTGGAAAAAAATTGATTTTTTTTTATTTTTACGGCTCATCATTATAAACTTTTGTGAAACACCTGAGGGTTCAATATGCTCACCACACATCTAAGTCAGTTCCCTGAGGGGTCTAGTTTCTGAAATGGTGTCACTTGTGGGGGATTTTTACTGTTTAGGCACATCTGAGGGTCTCTTAATGAGACATGGCGTCCGCCCATTGTCCAAGCAAATTTTGCATTCAAAAAGTCAAATTGCGCATCTTCACTTCCGAGCTCTGCCTTGCGCCCAAACAGTGGTTTTCTCCCTCATATGGGGTATCGGCATGCTCAAGAGAAATTACACAACAAATTTTCAGGTCCATTTTTCCTGTTACCCTTGTCAAAATAAAAAATTGGGAAGTAATTTTTTGTGAAAAATGTTAAATGTTCATTTCTTTTCCACATTCAAAAAAAAATCCTATGAAACACCTGAAGTGTTAATAAACTTCTCGATGTGTTTTTGAGCACCTTGAGGGGTGCAGTTTTTAGAATGGTGTAACTTTGGGGTATCTTCTGTCATATAGACCCCTCAAAGTGACTTCAAATGTGATGTGGTCCCTAAATAAATTAGTGTTGTACAAATGAGAAATCGCTGGTCAACTTTTCACCCTTATAACTTTCTAACAAAAAAAATTTGGTTCCAAAATTGTGCTGATGTAAGGTAGACATGTGGAAAGTGTTACTTTTTAAGTATTTTGTGTGACATTTCTCTGTGATTTAAGGGCATGAAAATTCAAATTTGGAAAATTGTGAAATTTTCAACATTTTCGCCAAATTTCCATTTTTTTCACAAATAAATGCAAGTTATATCAAATAAATTTTACCACTGTCATGAAGTATAATATGTCATGAAAAACTTTCTCATAATCACCAGGATCCATTGAAACATTCCAGAGCTATTACCTCATAAAGAGACAGTGGTCAAAATTGTAAAAATTGGCCTGGCCATTAACATGCAAACCACCCTCAGCATGGACAGCAGAACCAAAATATTTATATTCATCTTTTGCAGCTACGCAAAAATTTACGAAACTGAATGCAAGGGAAACCATTTATTTTCCTCTCAACTTTCTTTCCGGAACCATGTGAAAGTGAGTTTTTTAGTTCTTTTAACTTAAAGTTGCTGTATGGTGGCCATTTTGCTTTGTTTCTTTGCCTGTGCGGTGTGTTACCTGGAGCCATGGATGCTGTGCGCATCTGTGTGCTCTTGCCTACTGATGAGTTATCACTTCGGCTATACCTTTAAAGGGTTTGTTCCACAACAGATCTTTTAATAATAATAGGTTCTACAATTGGATTTGTTAAAAATTATGTTCCTGTGCTGAGATAATCTTATAAATGTTCCCCTGCTATGCACTGTGTAATGGCTGTGTCTGACCATACAGGAACATGATGTGTACATACCACAGCTCCTGGGCATGGGAGAAAGCAAAAGAGTATACAGACATTAAAGCACAGGATCGCAAATTATTCTCTCTTTGAGGTAAAACATTGCTTGAAAACAAACAGGGAAATATTATAACTCACAAAAAGAATCAGCTACGATCCCATACTGTCCTGTCTGTATACTCTATTTTGCTTCTTCCCATGACCAGGAACTGTGGCATGACCAGACCATGTTCTTGAACCATCAGGAACATCCATTACAGAATAAATAGAAAGGGCACTTTAAAAGGTTAACTCAGGACAGGAACATTTTTTTTAACACATCTAATTTTTACTCCAAGATCTCCTGATTAAAATGCACAGGACAACCCCTTTAAGATTAAAAATATTAATGAAAAGTTCAATGTGATGTGGCAGAGTGCTTCATACTGTCTGATCAGAGTGTTAACTAAGTACCTTGCAGTCAGTTTTTTTTAATTTGTTGCTAATTTGCAATAGAACAACAATACAAACATTTTTATTGTACTTTTCTTAAAATGAATCAATGCATAATTTTTGGATATACTGTATGGCCAATGTCTTTTTTTCAACAGTTATAGCATAATAATTTTTTTTACATCTAACAAAGTGACGAAAATGAAGGTTCATCATGACATATCCCTTGCACTAATTATAACATGGCAACAGCTTGTCCTGAAATAATAATAATAATTTTATTTCTATAGCGCCGACATATTCCACAGCACTTTACATTTTAGAGAGGATTTGTACATACCATAGACATTACAGCATAACAATAAACACAGATCAAAACAGATACCAAGAGGAATGAGGGCCCTGCTCGCAAACTTACAATTTATGAGGAAAAAGGGGAGACACGAAAGGTGGATGGTAACAATTGCTTTCATTGTTCGGACCAGCCATAGTGTAAGAATCGGGTGTTCATGTAATGCTGCATGAACCAGTTACAGTAAGTATGTAACAATATAGACATAGAGGGCTATTAAATGCATAAAGCATGTGAGAACATGAAGCGAGGAACCTGATTATGGTAAAAAAAAAAATTTGAATGGGCAATACACGCATAATTACGTTAATACGTTGAGACGGTAGGCCAGTCTGAACAAATGCGTTTTTAGGGCACGCTTAAAACTGTGGGGATTAATCATATTAACCTGGGTAATGCATTCCAACGAATTGGCGCAGCACATGAAAAGTCTTGGAGACGGAAGTGGGAGGTTCTGATTATTGAGGATGTAAACCTCAGGTCATTAGCAGAACGGAGGGCACGGGTAGTGTCGTAGACTGAGATGAGGGAGGAGATGCAGGGTGGTGCTGAGCCATGGAGTGTTGAAAATGCTTCTCCCCAGGCCGCCCGACAGCGCCGTTTCGCACAAGTTGCTTCTTCCAGTTGGCGGCCTGGGGAGAAGCATTTTAAACACTCCACTCCTCCGTGCTCCAGTCCCTCCATAGCGGTTCCTTGCGTTTTCTTTGCAGCCACAGGTAATTCCTTCCCTCCTTCTCTTCGGTTGGGTTAAATCTTTTGCATTTTTTACTGTGGTCTGGATTACTTTTCAATTAGAGGAATATGCAGATTTTATATACATTGCATCTCATACTTTCAGTCCGCAGTCTCCTGCTTTTCCTACATATGGAATAGGCCTATTTTTTGGAGTGCTTGATGCACTGTGACTGGTCATTTAGCAAATCTGCAATGGCCATGTGATTTTTCTTTTGACCTCCCTGTAGGACATTCTTTTTCAATATTGTGGATTTTGATTGTATTAATAACTTTCCTTGTTTGGAGGTATTCTGATGCACGGATGCACTTTATAGGATATTAACTGTATTTATTTTGATGTTGATGTACTTCTTCCCCTCATGTTGGAGACCATATTGCCCTGTCTTTTTAATGTGATACTATTTTAATTGATCATCAATAAAAATTTGTTTTTTAATATTAATCTCTTACCGCACTTCTTCAATCTTCATGATTTTTGGCATGTTGATTTTTTGTTTTGTCAAAAAAATAAAGGGAACACTCAAATAACACATCCTAGATATGAATGAATGAAATATTCCTATTGAATACTTTGCTCTGTACAAAGTTGAATGTGCTGAAAACAAAATTACACAAAAATCATCAATGGAAATCAAATTTATTAACCAATGTAGGCCTGGATTTGGAGTCACTCACAAAATTAAAGTGGAATTTAATGTCCTTAAAACAAGTCAAAATGATGCTCAGTAGTGTGTGTGGCCTCCACGTGCCTGTATGATCTCCCTAAAACATCTGGCCATGCTCCTGATGAGGCGGCGGATGGTCTCCAGAGGGATCTCCTCCAAGACCTGGGCTAAAGCCAACTCCTGGACAGTCAGTGGCGAAACGTGATGTTGGTGGATGGAGCGAGACATGATGTCCCAGATGTGCTCAATCAGATTCAGGTCTGGGGAATGGTCAGGCCAGTCCATAGCTTCAATGCCTTCATCTTGCAGGAACTGCTGACACACTCCAGCCACATGAGGTCTGGCAGTGTCCTGCATTAGGAGGAACCCAGGGCCAACCCCACCAGCATATGGTCTCACAAGGGGTTTGAGGATCACATCTCAGTACCTAATGGCAGTCTGGTTACCTCTGGTGAGCACATGGAGGACTGTGCGGTAGTGTTGAGCATTCCGATACCGCAAGTATCGGGTATCGGCCGATATTCGCGTTATCGGAATTCCGATACTTAATTCCGATACTTTTTCCATATCGTATACCGGAATCGGAAGTTCCCATAATTCTTTGAGACAGGCAATGTGATTTTAGTCAGCCAATGAGGAATCCTACGAAGTGTGGGCACATCCTGTAATGCTGCGGTCATCTTAACTAATGGCATGGCTGTGATTGGCTGCTGAAATGATGTCAGAATGCACTATAAAAGGCGCCGCCGCCATTTTAGCGTCACTGTGCTGTGAACTCAGTAAGGGACAGAACGCTACTCTGCTCACTCTGAGGGACAGTTAGATATTGCGATTTTGTGTACTACTGTGCTTGAGGCAGGCTAGTTTACCAACCGCTGTGTAAAGCTTCATTTTGCCAGTGTTGTTTTAACAGCTCTGTGCAAGGTGTGTGTGTGACAGTGCAGGTGACGCTGCAGTTTGCTCTGCATCCACCGCTGTTTGTAGGCATCTGCACGTGTCACTGACTCTTTTTTTTTTTTTTTTTTTTTTTTATTTTGTGGAATTGGTGCAGCTCCATTATATTACAAAAAAAAATCAAATCTATTAGTGTGACGTGCTTCCATCCGTATACAATACATTGGTTGCAAACACTATAGAACTACACAAAGGAGCTTTTCACAGATTGTGGACAGTTGTGTTTCAGTGTTCACTTCAGTCTGTGTTTTTTACTTTTTTTAGTGCAGATCACGCTCCAGTTACATGTTCAAGCACTGCTGCTTGTACTCTGCTGAGCGTGTCTCAGTGGCTCATCCTAATAGTATTAGTGTGACGCGCTTCCATCCGTATACAATACATTGGTTGCAAACACTATAGAAGTACAGAAAGGAGCTTTTCACAGATTGTGGACAGTTGTGTTTCAGTGTTCACTTCAGTCTGTGTTTTTTTACTTTTTTGAGTGCAGATCACGCTCCAGTTACTTGTTCAAGCACTGCTGCTTGTACTCTGCTGAGCGTGTCTCAGTGGCTCATCCTAATAGTATTAGTGTGACGCGCTTCCATCCGTATACAATACATTGGTTGCAAACACTATAGAAGTACAGAAAGGAGCTTTTCACAGATTGTGGACAGTTGTGTTTCAGTGTTCACTTCAGTCTGTGTTTTTTACTTTTTTTAGTGCAGATCACGCTCCAGTTACATGTTCAAGCACTGCTGCTTGTACTCTGCTGAGCGTGTCTCAGTGGCTCATCCTTTTCATTTATCTCCAATTGGTTCTGCTACATTCCATTTAAAATAAATGTAATCTATTAGTGTGACGCGCTTCCATCCGTATACAATACATTGGTTGCAAACATATAGAAGTACACAAACGGGCCTTTCACAGCTACTGAACATGGGTTTTTAATTTTTAACTAAAATATGTATTTTTTCAAATGACACAAATATAAGTAATGTTGAAGAGGAATAGTCCTACATCCATTGTTTGCACAATATTAAGGTGTACATCATGTCCCTTAATCAACAATGTATTATTATATTTACTTGTATGCTTTTATTTAAAAGCCAAGAACACAGAAGGATAACCTTCGCACTGCAGCTGTTGTCAAAGTTCAACCCACATTATGCACTTCCAACATTGCAGCATTTGAGGCATGATGTGAGTTGGATTGGTCAAAGTTATGGAGTGAGAAGGTTCACCATCAGTACCCTATAGCATAAGTATGCTTTGTGTTAGACATGTGGATATCTGCCATAATATGTCACAATTATTTAGTTACAGATTTGTTACCAACACTAATCATTGAATGGTTTTAAATTTGACGTTTCACTTGTTTACAGCTTAGAAATAAGGGTGTAGCCTGATATCTATGTGTAGCACTAGCCACTTTAACATGTCATGTTTTTTAAACATGTGTAGCTAGGTAGCAGTAATTTTTGCCGGACACACAGCAGGGGAACAGCAGGCGTTACTGAACCCCACTATTACTATAGCTTGTGTATTGGTCTGTGGACACGACACTTCTGAGCAGCAACTGGCAGTGTTGTAGCCCAGGGAGTATAGCTCAGGTGGTAGAAAGATGAACATAACAGGAGACATGGAAAACGTTGTCAACCAGTTAGTTAATCTGAAACCGGACAGGCAAATTCAGGCGAGATCCATGCCTAGTTCATTTTCAGAAAAGTAAGCCGTTGTACATTATCGTAGGATAGTCGCATGCAACGGTCTGTTAGTACACCACCTGCAGCAGTAAAGACGCGCTCCGATAATACACTGCCAGCAGATCAACCAGCACCTCCAATGGCATACTGGCTAAGCTCTGCATGATCCACTTAGAGACACAAAACTTGAATGGGGAAGAGCCATCTGAGAGTAAACACTGAGAGGGCAAGACATGTAGTCTGTAACCATCTTACGGAAATGTTGCCTCCTTGCTGACTGGGCCGTCTCGGATGGTGTAGACATGGTGGCGCTGCCAAAAAACTTCGACACATTTGGAACTATTACTGTCTTGCCCTGTGCAGAGGCGCTGCTTGTGCTCCCTTTGTTGCAGAGCTGTCCCCACTGCCCTCGACGCACAGAGCTGCTTTGTAAATCATAGCAGCAGCAGTGCTCTT
>JARQOD010000001.1:207003151-207045063 GCA_033576555.1 Oophaga sylvatica | reverse complement strand
GGGTTCCAAACACGACGGGCGTTCAAAAAGCAAATGGCGCTCCCCCCTTCCGAGCCCTGCCGGCGCCCAAACGGGGTTTTAAAACCCCAACTAGGGGTATGCGTAATCAGGACAAATTGCACACCAATTTTTGGGGTTCTAATTTCTCCGGTTACCCTTGGGAAAATAAAAAATAGCTGGCTAAAAAAAATCATTTTTGAGAAAAAAAAGATTTTTCATTTTCACGGCTCTGCGTTTATAAATTTCTGTGAAGCACTTGGGGGTTCAAAGTGCTCACCACACATCTAGATAAGCTCCTTAAGGGGTCTAGTTTCCAAAATGGGGTCACTTGTGGGGGGTTTCCACTGTTTAGACACATCAGGGGTCTCCAATCACGACGTGGCTTTCAAAAAGTCAAATGGTGCTCCCTCCCTTCCAAGCCCTGCCGTGCGCCCAAACAGGGTTTACCCCAACATATGGGGTATCAGCTACTCAGGACAAATTGCACACCAATTTTGGGGTTCTAATTTCTCCGGTTACCCTTGGAAAATAAAAAATAGCTGGTTAAAAAAATCATTTTTGAGAAAAAAAATGATTTTTCATTTTCACGGCTCTGCGTTTATAAATTTCTGTGAAGCATTTGGGGGTTCAAAGTGCTCACCACACATCTAGATAAGCTCCTTAAGGGGTCTAGTTTCCAAAATGGGGTCACTTGTGGGGGTTTCCACTGTTTAGACCCATCAGGGGGTCTCCAAACACGACGTGGCTTCAAAAAGTCAAATGGTGCTCCCTCCCTTCCGAGCCCTGCCGTGCGCCCAAACAGTGGTTTACCCCAACATATGGTGTATCAGCATACTCAGGACAAATTGCACACCAATTTTGGGGTTCTAATTTCTCCGGTTACCCTTGGGAAAATAAAAAATAGCTGGCTAAAAAAATCATTTTTGAGAAAAAAAATGATTTTTCATTTTCACGGCTCTGCGTTTATAAATTTCTGTGAAGCACTTGGGGGTTCAAAGTGCTCACCACACATCTAGATAAGCTCCTTGGGGGGTCTAGTTTCCAAAATGGTGTCACTTGCAGGGGTTTCTACTGTTTAGGTACATCAAGGGCTCTGCAAACACAACATGACGCCTGCAGAACATTCCATCAAAGTCTGCATTACAAAATGGCGCTCCTTCCCTTCCAAGCACTCCCATGCGCCCAAACAGTGGTTTCACCCCACATATGGGGTATCAGCGTACACAGGAAAAATTGCACAACAACTTTTTGGGTCCAATTTCTCCTGTTACCCTTGGGAAAATAAAAAAAATAGCGGGCTAAAGAATAATTTTTGAGGAAAAAAAAATGATTTTTTATTTCACGGCTCTACGTTTATTAATTTCTGTGAAGCACCTGGGGGTTCAAAGTGCTCACCACACATCTAGATAAGTTCCTTAAGGGTCTAGTTTCCAAAATGGTGTGATTTGTGGGGGGTTTCGACTGTTTAGGCGTATCAGGGGCTCTCCAAACGCGACATGGCGTCCAATTTCAATTCCAGCCAATTTTGGTTTGAAAAAGTCAAACGGCGCTCCTTCCCTTCCAAGCCCTGCCGTGCGCCCAAACAGTGGTCCCACCCCACATATGGGGTATCAGCGTACTCAGGACAAATTGGACAACAACTTTTGTGGTCTAATTTCTCCTGTTACCCTTGGAAAAAATAAAAATTGGGGACTAAAACGATCAGGTTTGTGGAAAAAAATATGACTTTTTATTTTCATGCCCGGGAGTTATAAACTTCTGTGAAGCACTTGGGGGTTCAAAGTGCTCACCAACATCTATATAAGTTCCTTAGGGGTTCTAGTTTCCAAAATGGTGTCACTTGTGGGGGTTTCCACTGTTTAGACACATTAGGCCTCTACAAACGCGACATGGGGCCAGCCAATTCTGAGTTGAAAAAGTCAAACGGCGCTCCTTCCCTTCCAAGCTCTGCCATGCACCCAAACAGTGGTTTACCCCCACATATGGAGTATCAGCATGCTCAGGACAAATTGCACAAAAACTTTTGGGGTCTTGTTACCCTTGGAAAAATAAAAATTGGGGTGAACAGATCGTTTTTGTGGAAAAATATGATTTTTTATTTTCACTGTTCTATGTTATTAACTTCTGTGAAGCACTTGGAGGTTCAAAGTGCTCACCACACATCTAGATAAGTTCCTTAGGGGGTCTAGTTTCCAAAATGGGGTCACTTGTGATGGTTTTCCACTGTTTAGACACATCAGGGCCTCTACAAACGCGACATGGCGTCCAGCCAATTGCGTTGAAAAAGTCAAATGTCGCTCCTTCCCTTGCGACCTCTGCCGTGCGCCCAAAAAGTGGTTTACCCCCCACATATGGGGTATCGGCTTATTCAGGAGAAATTGCACAACAAATTTTGTGTTCATTTTTTCTTTTAACACTTGTGAAAATAAAAAAAATAGGTTCCGAAGTAAAGTTTTTGCAAAAAAAGTTAAATGTTAATTTTTTCCTTCCACATTGCTTCAGTTCCTGTGAAGCACGTAAAGGGTTAATAAACTTTTTGAATGTGGTTTTGAGCACCTTGAGGCTGCAGTTTTTAGAATGGTGTCACTTTTGGGTATTCTTTATCATATAGACCCCTCAAAGTGACTTCAAATGTGATGTGTCCCCTAAAAACAAAATGGTGTTATAAAAATGAGAAATCGCTGGTCAATTTTTAACCCTTATAACTTTGTAAAAAAAAAAATTTTGGTCCCAAAATTGTGCTGATGTAAAGTAGACATGTGGGCAATGTTATTTATTAAGAAATTTGTGTGACATATCTCTCTGATTTAAGGGCATAAAAATTTAAAGTTTGAAAATTGTTAAATTTTCAAAATTTTTGCCATATTTCCGTTTTTTTCATAAATAAACACAAGTCATATCAAAGAAATTTTACCAGTAACGTGAAGTACAATATGTCACGAAAAAAACAATCTCAGAATCAGCGGGATTCGTTAAAGCGTTCCAGAGTTATAACCTCATAAAGTGACAGTGGTCAGAATTGTAAAAATTGGCCCGGTCATTAAGCTGCAAAATGGCTCTGTCACTAAGGGGTTAAATGAAAACGGGGGTATCATGATATAAGGTGAATACCGATAGCTTTGTTATGGGACGCACTATTCAGCCATATCTTTAGTTGATATGGCAAAACTGGGGTGACAGATTCCCTTTAAATGACAACCCCTCTGATTTATTTAACAACGTGGTCTCTGCTGTACATTGACTTATCTGTCATTTGACACGTCTGCATTACAATACGTAGCTCATTTATAACACATTACCCTGGGAGTGTAGAAACTAAAAGTAAATAATATTTACTAAAAACTTATTTAACAATAGTTTGTCTTATGATACTACAGTAAAATATGCCACTTAGAGTTTTATCCCCAGCTTATACAATACATTAATTCAATTCATTGTTGGCAGTCTTTACTCTTTGTCTTATTCAAGTGGATAAAAAAGTATCAAAATAGTTTTAATAGAAGGAATTTTTTTAAAATATGCCATCAGAAGGCAGAAAAAAGTGTACTGTAAATAGAGCACTCAAATTACATTGAATATTTATGCACGGGATAGGACACGGTTGGTTGAGACTGCTATGCAAAAAGAATAAGGTTGTGTCCTGTGTCAATGATGTATCGTATAGTGCATAGATCAGTTATGATGGACATAAGCATTTGATTATTGTTGACAGATTCCATTGATTTTAAAAAGAATCTGACATCAATGCAGTTATGTTATATGTGAGAGAAGGTCAATTTTCCTTTGGTGTCAATATAGAGGTTGACCACAATGTTTTTTTTAATGATGGCCTATCAGAAAGAACACAGCTGCTCCCTTAAAACAATAGTGGCATGGCTAGGTACTGCAAATTAACCCCTATTCATTTGATTAGCAGGTGGATCTCCATCACCTAGCCACCGTCATTATGAAAATACTGAGCTGAAGCATTCGAGAACTTCTAGCCAGTGCCCGTAACAGCTGATCGTAAGGGTTGTAGGGTGCCACAGCCCACTTATCAGGTATTGATAGCCTATCTCAAGAGTATAGGCTATCAATAAAAAAGTCATGGCCACCCTCTTTAAGGCTATTTCTCCTAAACGTAGGCTATCAATAAAAATAAGTAGTGGCCAAATTCCTTAAGATCTAATCTAATATTTATATGGTTTTAAATCTATTGAAAGTTACATAACCCAAACGCAAGCTGATCCATTTAACACACTGTGTTTTGATAAATAATTTTGGCTAAAATAAAAGATTAAAACAATTTTTATCAGAAAATGTGTATTGTGAAGATGGCTAAATCTGATTTGTATATTTCTTTTTTGCTTTTTTTTCTCAAATTCTCACTCTTGCTAGAATATCTGAAGACCTTGAGATAATTTAAATTACAAATAGGAACTATCAGAACAAAACACCTGCAATTGTGAAATTAGGCACATGCTGATTTTCACAATATCAATAAATTGTGGCAGGTGGAATGCATTTACATTCTCCAGTCAAAACAAATAGGACCTATCTCCCTATTATCGCAGAGGCAATGAAACGCTTGCATTGCATTCTTCTTCCAATTTGTCTTTCCCTCTGTACCATAAAGATAACAAAGTGCTTCTGTCTTTAGCTTCTTAGTTTATTCCATGCTTGTTCCTTAATGTCTCAGAATGGTTGTTTTGTCCTGCACTTCCCAGTCTAAAAATATATTAAAAAAATCAACATATATAGTTTGTGGTAACAACCAAAAATTTGCTGGGCATAACAAATATGTTTCATGAATTAAAATAATTATAATTTATTATTTTAAAATATATGTCTCTTATGGATAAGATTATATTTAACCCCTCTCTGCCATCAGACGTACTATTCCGTCCATGTGACCCTGGACCTAATTCCCATGGACGGAATAGTACGTCATGGGCGATCAGCTGCGCTCCCGGGGGAGCGCAGCTGATCGCCGCCGAGTGTCAGCTGATTATCACAGCTGACACCCGTGACTGTGTGTCAGGAGCGGTCACGGACGGCACATTAACCCTTGGCACACCGCGATCAAACATGATCGCGGTGTACCCGGGGCACAGGGGAGGATCGCGCAGGCAGGGGGCTCCCTGAACGCTCTCCTGAGACCCTCAGAGCAGCGCGATGTGTCGCGCTGTTCCGAGGGTCCGTCCTCCCTCCAGGTCCCCGGATCCAAGATGGCGCCGGGGTCCTGCAGGGAGGCGGCTTCCTCAGTGCCTGCTGAGAGCAGGCGCTGGGGAAGCCTGCAGCAGTGCCAGAGCGATCGCTGGTGTGACAGAGTGCTGTGCACACTGTCACACCAGCGATCTGCTAAAATACAGTGATGTCCCACAATGGGACAAAGTAAAAAAGTAAAAAAAAGTAAAAATAAAAAGTGTAAAAAAAAATCATAAAAAAAAAAAAAAATATTCCCCAATAAATTCATTTTTTCCTGTAAATAAAAAAAACAAAACAATAAAAGTACACATATTTGGTATCGCCGCATCCGTAACGACCCCCCTATAAAACTGTCCCACTAGTTAACCCCTTTAGTGAACCCCTTAAAAAAAAAAAAAAAAAACGAAGCAAAAAGTCAATGCTTTATCATCATACCGCCGAACAAAAAGTGAAATAACACGCGATCAAAAAGACCGATATAAATAGACATGGAACCTCTGAAAACGTCATCTTGTCCCGCAAAAAACGAGCCATCACACAGCATCATGAGCGAAAAAATAAAAAAGTTATAGCTCGCAGAATAAAGCGATGCAAAAATAATGATTTTTTATATAAAATTGTTTTCATTCTATAAAAGCGCCAAACCTAAAAAAATGATATCAATGAGGTATCGCCATAATCGTACTGACCCGAAGAATAAAACTGCTTTATCAATTTTACCACACGCGGAACGGTATAAACGCCTCCCCCAAAAGAAATTCATGAATTGCTGATTTTTGTTCATTCTAACCACCCAAAAATCGAAATAAAAAGCGATCAAAAAACGTCACGTGCTCAAAAATGGTACCAATAAAAACGTCAACTCGTCCCGCAAAAAATAAGACCTCACATGACTCTGTGGGCCAAAATATGCAAAAATTATAGCTCTCAAAATGTGGTGATGCAAAAAACTATTTTTTGCAATAAAAAGCGTCTTTTAGCGTGACAGCTGCCAATCACAAAAACCCGCTATAAATAGTAAATCAAACCCCCTTTATCACCCCCTTAGTTAGGGAAAAATAATAAAATTAAAAAAATGTATTTATTTCCATTTTCCCGTTAAGGTTAGGGTTGCGGCTAAAGTTAGGGTTAGGGTTGGCGCTAACGTTAGTATTAGGGTTAGGGTTGGCGCTAACGTTAGGATTAGGGTTGGGATTAGGGTTATGGGTGTGTTAGGGTTAGGTTTGTGGTTAGGGTTGGGACTAGGGTTATTGGTGTTTGGGGTTAGGGTTGGAGTTAGAATTGGGGGGTTTTTGCTGTTTAGGCACATCAGGAGCTCTCGAAATGTGACATGGCGTCTGATCTCAATTCCAGCCAATTCTGCGTTGAAAAAGTCAAATGGTGCTCCTTCACTTCTGAGCTCTGCCATGCGCCCAAACAGTAGTTTACCCCACATATGGGGTATCAGCATACTCTGGACCCCAAGAGTTATTGTGCAATTTGGCGTATTTCTCCTGTTACCCTTGGGAAAATAAAAAACTGGGGGCGACAAAATCATTTTTGTAAAAAAAAAATGATTTTTTTGTTTTTTACGGCTGTATGTTATAAAACTTCTGTGAAGTACTTGGGGCTTCATAGCGCTCACCACACTTCTAGATAAGTTCCTTGTGGGGTCTATTTTCCAAAATGGGGTCACTTGTGGAGGGTTTCCACTGTTTAGGCGCATCAGGGGCTCTCCAAATGCGACATGACGCCCCCAGACCATTCCATCAAAGTCTGCAATCCAAAACGTCACTACTTCCCTTCCGAGCCCCGACGTGTGCCCATACAGTAGTTTTCTCCCACATATTGGGTATCAGCGTACTCAGGACAATTTGGACAACAACTTTTGGGGTCCAATTTCTCCTGTTACCCTTGTGAAAATAAAATATTGGGGGCGAAAAAATCATTTTTTTGTAAAAAAAAAAGGATTTTTTATTTTTACGGCTGTACGTTATAAACTTCTGTGAAGCACTTCGGGGTTCAAAGTGCTCACCACACATCTAGATAAGTTCCTTGTGGGGTCTATTTTCCAAAATGGGGATACTTGTGGGGGTTTCCACTGTTTAGGCGCATCAGGGGTTCTCCAAATGCGACATGACGCCCCCAGACCATTCCATCAAAGTCTGCAATCCAAAACGTCACTACTTCCCTTCCGAGCCCCGACGTGTGCCCATACAGTAGTTTTCTCCCACATATTGGGTATCAGCGTACTCAGGACAATTGGACAACAACTTTTGGGGTCCAATTTCTCCTGTTACCCTTGTGAAAATAAAATATTGGGGGCGAAAAAAATCATTTTTGTAAAAAAAAAAAAGGATTTTTTATTTTTACGGCTGTACGTTATAAACTTCTGTGAAGCACTTCGGGGTTCAAAGTGCTCACCACACATCTAGATAAGTTCCTTGTGGGGTCTATTTTCCAAAATGGGGTCACTTGTGGGGGGTTTCCACTGTTTAGGCGCATCAGGGGCTCTCCAAATGCGACATGACTCCCCCAGACCATTCCATCAAAGTCTGCAATCCAAAACGTCACTACTTCCCTTCCGAGCCCTGACGTGCGCCCATACAGTAGTTTACTCCCACATATTGGGTATCAGCATACTCAGGACAAATTGGACAACAACTTTTGGGGTCCAATTTCTCCTGTTACCCTTGTGAAAATAAAATATTGGGGGCTAAAAAATCATTTTTGTAAAAAAAAAAAAAGATTTTTTTTATTTTACGGCTGTACGTTATAAACTTCTGTGAAGCACTTTGGGGTTCAAAGTGCTCACCACACATCTAGATAAGTTCCTTGAGGGGTCTAGTTTCCAAAATGGTGTCATTTGTGGGGGTTTCCACTGTTTAGGCAGATCAGGAGCTCTCCAACACGACATGGCATCCAGCCAATTCTGCGTTGAAAAAGTCAAACGGCGCTCCTTCCCTTCCAAACTCTGCCATGCACCCAAACAGTGGTTTACCCCCACATATGGGGTATCAGCGCACTCAGGACAAATTGCACAATAACTTTTGGAGTCTTGTTTCCCTTGGGAAAATAAAAATTGGGGTGAAAAGATCAATTTTGTGGAAAAAATATAATTTTTTAATTTTACGGCTCTACGTTATAAACTTGTGTGAAGCACTTGGGGGTTCAAATTGCTCACCAAAGATCTAGATAAGTTCCTTAGGGGGTCTAGTTTCCCAAATGGGGTCACTTGTGGGGGGTTTCCACTGTTTAGGCACATCAGGGGCTCTCCAAATGCAACATGGCGTCCAATCTCAATTCCAGCCAATTTTGGTTGGAAAAAGTCAAATAGTGCTCCTTCCATTCCGAGCTCTGCCATGCGCCCAAACAGTGGTTCCCCCCCACATTGGGGTATCAGCGTACTCAGGACAAATTGGACAACAAATTTTGTGGTCCAATTTCTCCTGTTACCTATGGGAAAATAAAAAATTAGTCACTAAGAGATAATTTTTGTGGGAAAAAAATAGGATTTTTTATTTTCATGCCCGGGCATTATAAACTTGTGTGAAGCACTTGGGGGTTCAAAGTGCTCACCAAAGATCTAGATAAGTTCCTTAGGGGGTCTAGCTTCCAAAATGGGGTCACTTGTGGGGGGTTTCCACTGTTTAGGCTCATCTGGGGCACTACAAACGGAACATGACCCCCATCAATGTTTGCATTCCAAAAAGTTACTGCTTCTTTTCCAAGCCCTGCCGTGCGTCCAAACAGTTTCCCCCCCCCACATATGGGGTATCAGCGTACTCAGGACAAATTGGACAACAAGTTTTGGGGTCCAATTTCCTTGGGAAAAATCAAAAATTTGGGACTAAAAAATCATTTTTGTGGAAAATTGTTTTTTTTTTTTTTCACACCCAGGCATTATAAACTTTTGTGAAACACTTTGGGGTTCAAAGTGCTCACAACAGATCTAGATAAGTTCTTTAGGGGGTCTAGGTTCCAAAATGGTGTCACTTGTGGGGGGTTTCCACTGTTTAGGCGTATCAGGGCTCTCCAAACACGACATGGCGTCCAATCTCAATTCCAGCCAATTTTAGTTTGAAAAAGTCAAACGGCGCTCCTTCCCTTACGAGCTCTGCCGTGTGCCCAAACAGTGGTTTTCCCCCACATATGGGGTATTGGCGTACTCAGGAGAAATTGCACAACAACTTTATCTGTCCATTTTCTCCTTTTACCCTTGTGAAAATAAAAAAAAGTTTGTAAAAGATCATTTTTGTGGCTAAAAAGTTAAATATTAATTTTTTCCATCCACGTTGCTTCAGCTCCTGTGAAGCACCTGAAGGGTTAATAAACTTCTTGAATGTAGTTTTGAGTACCTTGAGTGGTGCAGTTTTTATAATGGTGTCACTTTTGGGTATTTTCTGCCATATAGACCCGTCAAAGTGACTTCAAATGTGAGGTGGTCCCTAAAAAAATGGCTTTGTAAATTTTGTTGTAAAAATGAGAAATCACTGGTCAACTTTTAACCCTTCTAATTTCCTAACAAAGAAAAATTTTGGTTCCAAAATTGTGCTGATGTAAAGTAGACATGTGGGAAATTTATTTATTAACTATTTTGTGTGACATATTTCTCTGTTTTAAGGGAAAAAAAATTCAAAGTTTGAAAATTGCAAAATTTTTAAAATTTTTGCCATATTTGCGTTTTTTTCAAAAATAACACAAGTTATATCAAAGAAATTTTACCACTAACATGAAGTACAATATGTCACGAGAAAACAATCTCAGAATCGCGAAGATCCGTTGAAGCGTTCCAGAGTTTATAACCTCATAAAAGACAGTGGTCAGAATTGTAAAAATTGGCCCGGTCATTAACGTGCAAACCACCCTTGGGGGTGAAGGGGTTAAAAAACTTTGCACTCAAATGTGATTCATAAAGATGAAAATTGTTTTGTGAAATAATCCTGAAAATAAGAGTCACAGTTCATCTCCTGCATAGCAGTGGACAGCACAGGGCTTTTTCCAGCCCTGTATATGCAGTCATTCTCTAAATCCAGCTGGTATGTTTTTTCTGCACATTGTATCACCTGTTAACAGATTTTTCAACATTGTGACAACCTCCATATCCTTGTCTACATTATTTAATTCATGTACTTCCATACTGCGCTCCTTCATCTCTCATGTATTTGGCTGCTTTTATTCTGTTCTTATGTCACTGGTATCAATTGATTCAGCATTCATTTCACAGTACTTGTTTCTGTGTGTTCCTTTGCACATGGTTGCTCTATCAAGATGAATTATTGTATCTCTAGGATTTGTTACCACTATATAAGCAGGTAATTGTCACACTTTCCTCCCCACTCGCTTCTTCCCTTTTTCCTGCTTCTTTTTTTTAAATTATTTTCATTGTAATGTCCATGATAAATTATTTTACTGTTTTTTTATATTTTCTCTCCTTGGTGGATTCTGGTCCCTTATGTCTTTTTATTCTTTCAAGGTGTTTTGTTCCTTTTTCTTTTCCTTTTTCATTATCTGTAATTGTGACCTCTACCATGGGTTTCTCTCAACCCTCACCATGGACTATTTTTCACTGAATATAGCACCCTCTAATTCCAAGATTTATTGACCTTTTGTACTTTTATTGCAATATTTTCATAGATGAATGTTGTATTCCTCGACAATTTACTGCCTATTGCTTTGTATCACATTAAGTATTTTTCTCTTTTTTATTCATTTGTTTATTTGTTCTTTTTTTATTTGTTATCTTTTACTTTTCATATATTGACATAAAACTGAATATTTACAGTAGAGGAAATAAGTATTTTGATCTCTTGCTGATTTTGTAAGTTTGCCCACTGACAAAGACATGAACAGTCTATAATTTTAAGGGTAGGTTGATTTTAACATTAAGAGAATATCAAAAATAAAATCCAGAAAATCATATTGTATAAATTAAATAAATTTATTTGCATTTTGCAGTGATAAATAAGTATTTGATCCCACCGGCAAACAAGACTTAGTACTTGGTGGCAAAACCCTTGTTGGCAAGCACAGCGGACAGTTGTTTTGTAGTTGATGATGAGGTTTGCGCACATGTCAGGAATACTACTCGTTACTCGACCGAGTATCACGGTACTCGGTGTTCTCAGTGAGCACCGAGCACTTCTGGGATTACTAGGTGGGAACTCGGGTCTCCACCCAGCATTTTCGGGCGAACTTTAGAGACCCAATCACGCTGCAGGGAATGTCTGCCTGGCAATGAAACGCCACAACCATCTTTGTTGTAGTCGCGCAGTGATATGCTTGGCCGCACAGCATCATCACGAATATAAGAGACCGGACACGGCCCTGCTCGCCACATTCAGCTCCGGATTCAGAGAGTATAGGGAGAGCGGTTGCCGAGATAGGATCAGATTTGGTTATTTCTTTGCCAGTGTGGGGTCTACCATCCTATATTACTCAAATCCTGATAACCCAAAAGTCATTTTAAGGACTAATTCTGGGGTATATAGGTTCTAGTGTTAGGCAGGTAGGGGATTGAACATTGCTGTATACACATCAGTGCAAGGCCTGCAGGCACTGTATACAGTATGGGTATATAGATCATCGCATACATCAAGAGGGTCCTTTCCCTTCGTGACTTCAGTTGATGCTGCTGCTACCTGTAGGATATATTGGCCGTATATAGCTAGCCCCAGATGTAATTGGAATACAGCCCACATATTTTTCAGTGTGGTATCTCGTAGCCAGATCATATGTGGCCAGTGTACGTAATTTTTTTTGTTTAGCCCTGGGTGTGAGTGTACTTAAAAACACCATTACTTTTTATAAAAAAAAAATAGGGCACAAATTTGTGTTACTGGTATCTCCGTGCCAGCTCATATCTGTGCGTGCTCAACGTGTGGCCAGCGTATGGAAATATTTTTTTGTAGCTCCGGGTGTGTTTGCACGTAAAAACACCAGTACTTTTTATTTAAAAAAAGGTGCACAAATTAGTGGTACATTTATCTCTGTGCCATTTCATATCTGTGCGTGCTGAACGTGTGGCCAGTGTACGGCAATATATTTTGGAGCCCTGTGTGTTCTTTCATTTAAAAACACCAGTACTTTTTATTAAAAAAGTGCACAAATTAGCGGTACTGCTATCTCCGTGGCAGCTCATATCTGTGCGTGCTCAACGTGTGGCCAGAGTACTTTTTTTTATTTAGCCCTGGGTGTGAGTGCATTTAAAGACAGCACCATGTTGCATTATTTATAAAAACAGGCCACATTTTACTGTGTGGTCTATCTGTGACATGCCTCATACATCATAGTGACAAAATTTGATGCATTTTAGGCCTAACTTCCATTTTTTGGCCATTGTCTCACTCTCGTTTTATCCAGCAGTCTTTTCTATCCACACAATCATAAAAAATTATTCCACTCTGTTATCTCAGGCTGAGTCCTGGTGTCTCTGTGGTGGAAAAATCTTTTCTTGGTAGTCATATGATGCATAGTTTTGTCTGCTAGCCTTCTTGTACGCCTTTTTTATTGTGTTGAAACAGTAACAAAAAGACAAACCAAAAAAATTAATCCTGTCTGTGATTTCAGGCTATGGCCTGTTGTATCAGTGGTTTAAAAATCTTTGCTTCGCAGCCATACTTTGCATAGTTCTGTCTGCAAAAATGAATACAGTCTGTGATCTCAGGCTAAGCCTTGGTGTATGTGTGGTGGAAACATCATTTCTTGGCAGGCATACGTTGCATAGTTCTGTTTGCTAGCCTTCTTGTACCCCTTTTTTATTGTGTTCAAACAATAAACAAAAACATAACCCAAAAAATTAATACAGTCTGTTATCTCATGCTGAGGCCTGGTGTATCAGTGGTGTAAAAATTTTCACTTTGCAGGTATATTGATCACATATAATTTTTCTCCAAATAAATCAATTTCTATTGAGCTTTTCAAATATTTCAGTAGTCCATTTAAAATGGGCAAGGCAAGGGGCAAGGGACGGGAAGTGGATGTGATGCTGATAGTGCATGCAGAGGCCGAGGCCGTGGCAAAGCTGAAAGTGGGCCGCTGCAAAGACCTAAATGTTCTCACTCAACCTTCCTGTCCCAGTTTCTAGGGGATAGCAGCACATTACTATTGAAGCCCGAGCAGTGTGAAATGGTAGTTGGTTGGATAGCAGATAATGCTTCAAGTCACTTAGCCACCATCACCATGTCTTCCACACAGTCTGAGTAGCCTTGAGTGTCGACCGGCTATAACTCACCCTGATCCTTCTTCCTCCTACCATGCTGAGCGCCCTGAGACAACAGATCCCACACTCAGACACTCCGAAGAGCTGTTCAGTTTTCCATTTGGAGCTTTGTGCCTCTCGCCGGCTCCACTTGAAGCCGGGAAAGATGATATGTCATGTAGCAATGCACAAATCTTTGAGCAGCCATGGTCACAAGAGGTGGACGATGATGAGACACAATTGCCAGAAAGTCAGAAGGAGGAGCATGGTGCGGATGTGGAAGATGAGGTGGTGGATGACATAGTGACTGACCCAACCTGGCAGGAGGACATGCAGAGCGAGGACAGCAGCACACATGGGGAAGGAAGCATATCTCCCCAACAGGAAAGAAGAAGCAGTGTGTTGGACGCAGACAGAAGGCGTGCATCCGTTCCCCGTAACACCAACAGGACAGAAGTTGCCATTCCAACTGTTAGATCTTTTTGAGTCTGGTTATTCTTTAAAGACTCTGCCGAGAACCCAAACAGGCCATTTGCAGCAGGTGCCATGCCCGCATCATCAGGGGTAGCAAAACAACCAGCCTGACCACCACCAGCATGATTAGGCACATGGCAGCAAAGCACCCGACTTTGTGGGCCGAACCCCAGGCTCCAGGAACACTGTCTGCAGGTGACAACACTGTTTCTTCCACTGTTTTGCGTAAAAGCCAATTCTCAGTTCAGCGTGCCTGTGAAGATGGCTAAGGCCATGCACCTGTTGTTGCCCACAGTCAACCAGCACCTTCATCAAGCCCGTCCACGTCCTTTTCCTAGTGCAGTCTTCAGTTGTCTATACCCCAGTCATTGGAATGCAAGCGGAAATACCCAGCCAATGCCCCACAGGCCACAGTATTTAATTCGCAAATTTCTTGACTGCTTGTGCTAGAAATGTTGCCTTTTTGGCTCGTTGAGACTGAAATTTTCCGGAACCTGATGGCGAAGGCCGTCCCAAGGTACTGGATCCCCGGTCGCCACTATTTCTCACGTTGTGCCGTACCGGCATTACACCAGCATGTGTCCCACAACATTACCCGTGCCCTCATCAATGCTGTTACCTGAAAAATTCAAAAATTCACCTAACCATGGACACGTGGACAAGTGCCTGTGGGCAGGGATGGTACATCTCACAGACGGCACACTCGGTTAACATAGTAGAAGCCAGGACCCAGTTGGACCTTGGGATGGAACACATCCTCTCCACGCCGAGGATTGCGGGTCCTACGTCAATCAGTGAGAAGCTGGAAGCACTGCAGCACTGCCTCAGCCAAGCGGCAACAGGCTGTGCTGATGCCAATCTGCATAGGTGACAAACCGCACAATGCAGAAGGGTTGGGACAGCGCTGAAGGAGCAGTCAGATATTTGGCTGACACCGCTGAACCTACAGCCAGGCATGGTCGTGTGTGACAACGGCCAGAACCTGGTGGCGGCACTGAGGCCAGGTCAGCTCACACACATACCTTGACTGGCCCATGTGATTAACCTTGTGGTTCAAGGTTTTCTCAAAAGCTACCCGGAGCTGCAGGATCTGCTGTTGAAAGTACGCCGTATGTCTGCCCATTTTCGAAAGTCAGCAACAGCTTCAGCCGCCCGTACTGGGCTTCAGCAGCATTTGCAGCTTCCAGCTCACAGACTGGTGTGTGATGTCCCCATACATTGGAACTCTACACTGCATATGTTGCAAAGGTTTTGTGAGCAGAAGAGGGCAGTTGAGTACCAGTTTCAATAAGGCTGTCGATATTCAGGTCAGACTCCACATATAAGACCTCTGGAGTGGACATGGATGTCAGACATATGTACCATCCTCCAGAACTTTGAGGGCTGCACCAAAATGGTGAGCAGCGATGATGCCATAATTAGCATCAACATCCTGCTTCTCAGCATTCTGAAAACCACTCTGTATTGCAGCAAGATCACGAGGACATTGAGCCAGGAAACATACCGGGTGATTACACTCAGCCCAGCCTCATGTTGTCGCAAGGTGGATTGGTAGACAATGAAAAGGAGGAGGAGGTGAAGAACAGGAGCTACTTTCATGCTCTGAAGATGGTACTACAAGCACAGCCGTCATACCGTCTATTTACCGGGGATGACCTGAGGACAGGGAGGAGGAGTATGAGGATGAGGAGGAGGAGGACACCATGGTCAGTCATACTGTTGGTGAGGACATGGAAGGCATGCCAGTTAGTAGTCTGGCAGGCATGGCTGACTTTATGTTGCTCTGCGTTTCCCGTGACCCTCACATTATAACAATTTTCGGTGACACTCATTCCTGGTTGGTGACACTATTAAACCCACGCTACAAGGAAAATTTTCAACCTCTTATTCCAGAGTCAGACAGGGGTCTAAAAATGATTCATTGCCATAGGGCCCTTGTATCGGAATTAGTGAAAAAATTCCCATGTGAAAACGCTAGCAGCAGACATCAGAGTTTGTTGTACAGTCAAGGAGTCCAAGCGAGAGAGAGAGAAGTACAATCCAGGTCAGGCAGGGGAACAATGGCAAAGTCCTGGGAAAATTTTCTCAGACCCTTCCATCGTTCTGCCAAAGAGGCAAGGGGTGCTGTCACAAGAAGTTCAATATTTGGGAAGATAGTGAGGGAGTACCTTGCAGATCATACAAATGTCCTCCGGGATTCCTCTGTGCCTTTTAATTATTTGGTATCCAAGCTGGACACGTGGCATGAATTGGCTCTCTACTCCTTGGAGGTCCTGGCCTGCCCTGCTGCTAGCGTTCTGTAAGAGCGGGTTTTAAGTACTGCTGGGGGAATTATAACAGATAAGAGCATCCACCTGTCAACTGACAATGCTGACAGGCTGACTCTTATCAAAATGAACAAGGACTGGATTGGCAAGACATCTGTACACCACCAAATGAAAACACCGAAATATAACCATAAATGCATTGTCTATTTTGGGGAGGTGTATTCTCAGGCACTTCTTCACAACCACACATGGGTATCCGCTTTCTGAGTTGGTCTGTTTGCTGTTAGCCTCCTCCTTATCCTCATCATCCACAACCAGTAGAACACTAGGCCGAAGGGATTGCGTGATGCAAAAGTAACTCAATTTTTGGCAAGGGTATTATATAATATTTCTATTTATGTCACTGTCTCTGAGCTGTTGCTAGGGACAAACATATTTTGTCAAACACATTCTGGCTTCATATCAATGAACCTGTGTTCACCCCAGTATGATTTCTCATTATGTCTCCTCATTGTCCACGGATACATGACCAGGGTTAACATGTTCTGTACTGTTATAGGCCAGTGAATTTTGGGCAAGGGGGGCTGTGATGGCAATATTTTATTTATTAAAAAAGGTACCCCCATTGATGAAATGCTTGTCAGCCTATGCACTCCATTACAAGTGTCAGAGACCCACACACCTACATTGGGCCTACTTCTTAACTCAGTTTCCTGCAATGTCTCTTCCTTACCTGCCACTAGATGACCTGGGTGAACGTGTTCTGTACTGTTATAGGCCGGTGAATTTGGGCAAGGGGGGCTGTGATGCAAATAGTTTATTTATTAAAAAAGGTACCCCCCATTGATGAAATGCTTTTCAGCCTATGCACTCCATTGCAAGTCTCAGAGACCCACACACCTACATTGGGCTTACTTCTTAATTCGGTTTCCTGCAATGTCTCTTCTTTACCTGCCACTAGATGACCAGGGTGAACGTGTTCTGCACTGTTATAGGCCGGTGAATTTTGGGCAAGGGGGACTGTTATGGCAGTAGTTTAGTTATAAAAAAGGTACCCACATTGGGCAAATGCTTGTCAGGCCATGCACTCCATTACAATCCTCAGAGACGCACACCCTACATTGTGCCTACTTTTTAAATCATTTTCCTGCAATGTCTCTACCTTATCTCAGACTACATGACCTGGGTGAACATGTTGTGTACTGTTATAGGCCAGTGAATTTTGGGCAAGGGGGGCTGTAATGGCAATACTATATTTTTAAAAAAGGTACCCTCCATTGGTGAAACCACATCCTTGTTGGCAAAGACTTCATAACATTTGTGTACCTTAAATAGCTCACTTGAAAAGCTCCTTTTTGTGTACCCTGGTTGCTCATATTGGACACAATAGACTTCATATAAACTTGATAAAGAAATGCTGTTAGTTTGGCTCATTAGTTTATTACAAATATTTCTTTGTCTACTATATTTGCTTCTCTCCTTGAGAGCCATAACTTTGGCTGCATCAAATGGTAAGTGTTCAATAGCAAAAAGTGACAGCTGAATGCTTGTAGATGCAGAGTACGTAATGTAATCATTTTTGTCTGAGATAACTTGTATGAGGGAGACTGCATGTTCCTTCTTTCCTGGATAATAAACAGGAATAATAATAAATGCTCTTTTTATCTGTAAAGTATTTTTGGGAAAGGATGTCAGATCATCTATTGTGTCTCCAATATTTACTACACAGCAGAACGGAACAGTTATGGAAAATTGATCATTGTCACAGTTATGTCACAGTTATGCTTTTGAACATCTTCACATTCTTGCAGTTATCTCTTTTATTTCCAGAATACATAGTAGCAGCTAGTTTTAACATTATGTACCTATAGATACTGGTCAAAAAGATTGCCATGATTATCCAGAGTACTCAATGTGTTAAGCTTAAGTTTTTCTAGAAAGGCTGACTAAAGATATGATTGCTGTAAATAGTGTAGTGCTAATATATAAATGGCAATTTTGAATTCACATTGAAATATATAGAATACATTTAGACAATTACATAGCTGGATTTCTGGTCAAACATTTACAGATGTGGCTGACAATGCTCACAGTGACACAATCTTGAGAACTGTTTGTTTATTCACTTCACATACAGTTCTAAATTTCTATGTTTGTTGTTTGTCATTGTAAAACATTAAGGTTTAATTAACCTCTGTCTGTGGTGGTTTTATCTAAATCCTTGTGGCTTTTATATTATAAGGGTTTACAGCCCCCTTGTTTGATGACTCCATGATATCTCAGTTTCATCCGACCTTGAAAGCTGTCCACTTGAAGGGCTGGGTGAAACTAGAGTTACTACATAGTGTAAATCACTATATAGGACCAGAGAACCATGACTAAGACAGAAGCAAAAACTGGGGTACCTGTACATGTACAATGTGTTCATACCTGCATAATTGGGGACGCCCATGCAGTGTAGTGAATCTCCCAGGGGTTCTCTGTCTTGATGTTGCTTCTCTGATATTCCAGATGGATGATGTTTAAAAGCCTCTTGTTGATGATGTAAGTATACTGTATGTAGTTAATCTTTATATATACTGAATCATTTTATGTATTTAATCCACACCATTAAAAAAATGCAAAAAGTTGTTCCTCCTGCTCTCAACATATTGTCGGGATTCCATTACCAGTCGAAAAACAAGAAAGGGTTTGACAGCTTGAGGTTTCATGGAACACTTTTTTTTTTTAAACAGTCTCCTGCCTCGAGTCACGTCATTCAGACTGCATTGTAGGTTATTCTGAAAAGCTTTTCTGAAAACAGACATAATTTTTTTGTCACATTAGTAAACTTTATAGTCTTGCAAGGATTTAAAGAAATTTGTTTCACTTGATTTTTGACTAATTGGTGAGATTTTTATCAGACACAACTATGAAGTGTTAGCAAGTTTTGGTGGAAGAGATGCAGATTCTTTCCTTTTTTTCATTACAGTCAGTTTTCCTTAACTCTGTGTGATTTTCTATGAGATTTCTATTAGAACATTGACAAATGGATTTGGTAGGGGAAGAACGCACTTTTCTGACATTTGAAACTAATCTTTTGGAACCATGCCTTGTTTAACGTCCACCATCTTGCAATGTACAATCTTTGCCTAGTTACACAGTTCACTGAATGATTTTCTTTGCCATCAGAAGATGATTTCAGGGAAGCAACATTATTTTCTTTATCTGATACAATAACAGTGGAAAGAAAATATAATGATCCTCAAGTGTTTCTGTGGAGAAAAAGCAAACTTTGCAAGGAGGTGTAAGTAATTTTTTTGGCGCGGAAATGTCATTTATTTTGATATGTTGGAAATCTTGCACTGAAGCCTCATTACTCATCACTTGGGTAGATTAACTTAGACCTTTTATGTCTATCATTGGCGACATCGGGATGTACAAAATAGATATGTGTGAAGTGGATTTTCATGGACCCATCCAGTATTTGGTTTCCAAGGTGTAATGGGATGCCTATGACTATGCAGCAGGGCAGACATTGCTGTCACTGTGTAAACAAACGAGTACAGGAGTACAAAAGGAATATGGTGATGTGAATTTTACGAGGCCCATCCAGTATGTGGGTTCCAAGGCGTAATGGGGTGCATATGGCTATGCAGCAGGGCAGACATTGCTGTCAATGTGTAAAACAAAGAGTACAGGAGTACAAAATGAATATGATGACTTGGATTTTATGGGGCCCATCCAGTATGTTGGTTCCAAGGCGTACTGGGGTGCATATGACTTTGCAGCAAGGCCGACATTGCTGTCACTGTGTAAACAAAAGAGTGCGGTAGTACAAAAGGAAGATAGTGAAGTTGATTTTACAGGGCCCATCCAGTATTTGGGTTCCAAGGTGTAATGGGGTGCATATGGCTATGCAGCAGGGCAGACATTGCTGTCAATGTGTAAAACAAAGAAAACAGGAGTAAAAATTTTATATGGTGAAGTTTATTTTATGGGGCCCATCCAGTATGTGGGTTCCAAGGCGTAAAGAGGTGCATTTGGCTATGCAGCAGGGCCGACATTGCTGTCAATGTGTAAAACAAAGAGTACGGGACTACAAAATGAATATGATGATGTGGATTTAACGGGGCCCATCCAGTATGTGGGTTCCAAGGCGTACTATTGTGCATATGACTTTGCAGCAGGGCAGACATTGCTGTCACAGTGTAAACAAAAGATTACGGGAGTACAAAAGGAATATGGTGAAGTTGATTTTACGGGGCCCATCCAGTATGTGGGTTCCAAGGCATAATGGGGTGCATATGACTTTGCAGCAGGACAGACATTGCTGTCAATGTCTAAAACAAAGAGTACGGGAGAACAAAATGAATATGGTGACGTGGATTTTACGGGGCCCATCCAGTATGTGGGTTCCAAGGCGTAATGGGATGCATATGACTATCCCCCTCCAAAAAATGTCGCCAATGCTCAAAAGTGAGCTTGATAGCAGCAACTCTCGGTTCCCAACATCATAGTTGAGCTCAGTCTCCGAAATTTTTTTAGCAAAGAAAGCACAGGGATGCACCCCATCCTCTCCCTCCTGGGACAGAACTGCCCTTACCCCTACTCATGGGCATACCCACCATGGGGCAGGAGGGGGCAGGTGCCCCCCCTAGAAGCAGGGGCACACAATGAAAGAGAGCGGAGAGAGCAGCACAATGCCGGCTCCCTCTGCCACAAATTGCAGTGCCTGTCTGTGTGCGCAGTGCACAGAGCTGCTATCTCACCAGAGGAGCTTCTTCCTTCCTGGCTGCAGCAGCTGTAGTTTCACTTTCTGCCCTGCAGGGTCTGGTTGTCTTAGCCATACTGGGTCCTAGAGCCCTCTGTGTGCATACACTGGACACTTCCTGCTCCTGCCTCAGCCACTGCCTGCAAGCTTCATGGTAAGTGGGGATGGAATTTATTAAATTCATTCTGCTCAGGCATGTCATGGTCACTGTGGGGGAATGTGAGAGGATGGGGGTACAGTGGGAGAGGGGTACAGGGCACTGGGGTGAATGAAAGAGGATGGGGTATTGTGGGGGCTAGGGCACTGGGGGGTTAATGTGAGAGGATGGGGGTATTGTGGGGGAGGGGTACAGGGCATTGGGGTGAATGTAAGAGTATGGGGTATTGTGGGGGCTAGGGCACTGGGGGGGTTAATGTGAGAGGATGGGGGTATTGTGGGGGAGGGGCAACAGGGCACAGAGAGTGAATGTGAGAGGATGGGGTATTGTGGGGGAGGGATACAGGGCACTGGTTGGTGAATGTGAGAGGATGGGGATATTGTGGGGGCTGGCGCACAGGGGTTGATGTGAGAGGATGGGGTATTGTGAGGGAGGGTGGACAGGTCACTGGGGTTGAATGTAAGAGGATGGGGGTATTGTGGGGCTAGGGCACTGGGGTTTACTGTGAGAGGATGGGGGTATTGTGGGGGCTGAAGTGGGGAGGGGCAACAGAGCACTGAGGGGTGCATGTGAGAGGATGGGGATATTGTGGGGTCAGTGGGACAGAACACTAAGGGGTGCATGTGAGAATATGGGCTGTTGGGATGTGGGTGGGAGACAGGGGAGGTAGGGGATTTTTTTACTTGTGAGCTCCTTAATATTTTAATAATACATTAATATTTCAGTATTATTATAACAAGGGCATAGACAGACGGCCGTATAACTCATGCGAGGATCGCACTGCAATCCTCGGACTTGCTGGTACCGCTCCTGACATGAGCGCGACTGCCATGTATAATATATGGTATATACAGCGTAGTGTCGCATACACTGCTGTATTATACAATATACAACAGTTCTAATGCTCCATACCTAATATGCATGATGTATATGATGTATATGATGTAACCTGTATAAGATGCGACATTGGCTTGCCCCCCCCTAGTTTTGATCCTGGGTACGCCCATGCCCCTACTGATGAGGCAGCAACCTCTACCAGAAAAGGCTTGGTCTCATCTGTCTGGATCAAAACAGGAGCAGAGCTAAGCCTCTTCTTGAGATGCTCAAAAGCCTCCATTGCCTCAGTGGACCATTGGACAGTATTAGAACCCTTCTTGGTGAGATCAGTTATGGGTTTAGCGATAACAGAAAAATTCTTTATGAATTTGGCAAAGCCCAAAAATCTTTGGACAGATTTTAAACATTCAGGCCTAGGCCAGACCAGTACTGCCTGAACCTTCACCGGATCCATCTCAAGCCCATCACTGGAGACCAAGTAACCGAAAAAACTGATTTTCTGTACCGCAAACTCGCACTTCTTCAATTTAGCAAAGAAGTTGTTTTCGCTCAAAATCTGTAGAACTTCATGGACTCTCTGCCAATGTGACTCCAAATCAGGTGAATAGATCAAAATATCGTCCAAATAAACAATAACACTCCTACCGATCAATGGCCTCAGAATGTCATTAATGAAATTTTGAAAAAATGCAGGCGCATTAGTAAGGCCAAAAGGCATCACCAGACACTCAAAATGACCCTCCGGGGTATTAAAGGCTGTCTTCCATTCATCACCCTCCTTTACCCACAGCAAATTATATGCCCCACGAAGGTCAATTTTAGAGAACCACTTAGCTCCGGTTAGTTGGTTAAACAAATCGGGAATTAGTGGCAATGGGTAAGGATTGCGCACAGTGATCTTTTAATCTCCCGAAAATCCAGACACGGTCTAAGGCCCCCATCTTTCTTTTTGACAAAATAAATCCTACTGCCACAGGAGACTTAGAGGGTCTTATATGACCTTCAGCCAAACTAGTCTTTAGGTATTCCTTTAAGGCCTCCTTCTCTGGAATCATCAGATTAAATAAACGACTCTTAGGGAGTGTAGCACCTGGGATGAACTCAATAGCACAATCGTAATCTCTATGGGGTGGTAGAGCTTGCGATTCAACTTCTGAAAAAAACTTTCAGAAATCCAGAATGGCTTCAGGTAGCTCTTTCTAAACAACAACAGCAATGTGAACATTACAACATTTACCATAACACCCCTGACCCCAGGACCTTATAATACCAGACGACCAGTCCAGCAAAGGATTGTGCATTATTAACCAGGGTAAACCCAGTACGACTGGATCAGGCATTTAATCCAGTACAAACAAGTCAATGAACTCCTGATGTTCCATATTGACATTGAGCGGGAACCCAGTGACCTTTCAAGACACTCACCCATGCTCCAGGGGAGTGTTATCGCCACAACAGGGAAAGAAGATGACAATGGTTCAGAATCAAATTTATATTTGTCTAGAAATTGTTGATCAATCAAATTCAGTGCAGAACCACAATTCACCATGACCTGAAAATCAATGGAATGACCACGATAGGTGAAATTACAAGAAAAAAACTCATGCGGATCGTAAAAATGCAAAACAAACGGGGGTGTTGCTCCTACTGACTTTTCTTCTTTCTTTCTTAATGCGAACCTCACTTTTCTTAATCAAATGGTCAGCCTTACTACAATACAAGCATAGCCCCTCAGAGAACCTCCTCTCCCTCTCCTGAGAACGAGAGGACATCGCCTCAAGTTGCATTAGCTCCCCGCTGTTAACGGGGCTATCCTGGGAGACTGGTTCCAGCATTATAGGAGGCTTCTAATTATTCTGCCTGTCTCTCAATCTTCTATCCACATGGATAGCCAACTGCATAGCAGATTCTAAAGTATCAGGTGCAAGATAAGCAATGAGCAAATCTTTAACCCTTTCACTCAAACCTGCTAAAAACTGACTCTTGAGCTCTGGGTCATTCCACCTGACCTCTGCGGACCATCGTCTCAACAGGCTGCAATTCCTCTCAGCATCACCAGAACCCTGTTTAAGCCATCCGGAGCTCTGCCTCAGCTGTGGTGACTCGATCTGGATCATCATATAACAACCCCATAGCAGTAAAAAATGCTTCTACTGACGTCAAACAAGGATCATTAGGTGGTAGCGAAAATGCCCAGATTTGGGGATCACTTCGCAACAAAGACATAGTAATCCCCACCCGCTGTGATTCACTCCCTGAGGATCCAGGTCTAAGCCGAAAATATAGTAAACATGCATTTTTAAATGTAAAAAATTCCTGCCGTTTACCAGAAAAAAACTCAGGTAGCCCTTCGTACTCCAGGAAAATTACTCATGTGCTTTTGTAGGCTGGATACCTTCAAAGTTAACCCTTGCAAGTGTGAGTAAGTTCTTGGACGCTGTTCATATTGAAGGACTCCGGGAGAAAAAAAAATATCCTATTCCTTTTTTTTTATATATGTGCTGGCTGGACATACTGTTTTGGGTCTGCAACTCAGGAATAGAGCGGGGGGTGAATCTGAACCTGCACTAGGACTAGACTTGATCCCTATGATGGAGCGGGCAGAGTAATTAAGGGTGATACAATCACTTGACCATCGACACTACTAGCACCAGGGGAAACCAGCAGCTAGAAATCACAACAAGATGGCCGATGGTCAAACTGAATGATTCTAACACCTCCATGCAGGTGGGGGTACCTTAAATAATAGGTGTCTCCAAGCCATTGTCTGGGAACACTTTTGGATGGCACTTGGCCTCTTTAAGAAGGAGGGAGCACAAACGCAACCTAACCACAGTGCCCAGGAATCTGCGAGCAGTGCGCGGACCCCAGGCAGCAGCCAGAGCAGAAGGAGAAGGAAGTGCATGGTGATGGCTAAGGAAGTGAGTGATATAACTCGGCACTCAATGGAGATTACGAAGAGATGAGGATGATTGCTGTCCTCTCAGCAGATGGTCCCATGTATGGCAGCTCCAGGTAGCAGCGCTCCTCCATTGCTATAGATTTAGCTCACAGCGCTTTCTCATTGATCCAGGGTCCAGCGCTATACAGTGTTTATCATTATTCATGGATCTAATAACAAAATAGATGTTTCTTTAGCAAGTATTTTTGCTCAGTTCTAGCACAATATGTTCTGATGAAGGTCCTTATTTGTGGGGCCGAAAACGTTCAACTATATTAAATCTATTTTGTTTGGATGCAAATAAAGAAATCATAAGCAATCATCCTCATCTCTTCGTAATCTCCATTGAGTTACATTTACTATTGATTGTGGGCTGGAAACCCGACTTGTGCACCAGATACCGCTTCATTGAGTGCCGTGTTATCTATCCATAAGGCATTGAGTGAGTCAACATCCCTGCCGTGGGAGAGAAGCAGCATGCAGGGACGCCAATGCTACATGGTTCTTAGTGACTTCTATGGGCTAGTAATGTCATGCACAGAAATTTCAGTTTCTTTACATTGAGATTGACTATTTGAAAGAGCTCTTTTCTGGTTAGTAGGTGTGTACCTTAAACAAAGGATCCTCCTCATCTACTAGCTCCAAAAAAATAAAAGTTCAGAAAATGCATGAAAACAATACTTTATATTTAATTATTTTGAATAATAATTAGTGTATGCATAACCAATGTCACCTTTGAATTGGATGGTTACATTATATATCTTATGTACCATAATAATGTTGATCTAGTTATTTTTGATTCATCTAAAGTAAATATTTGGCTAACTTTCCATACCCACACTAACTATGAAGAGTTTGTGTTATACTATACCTGATGAAGAGACCTGAGTAGTCTTGAAAGCTTGCCATTTGTTACCATCTTTTCACTTAGCCATTAAAAGTAATCAACCACTAAAGACTTTCAAATTTTAATACTTTTTTTCTGTGCATTGCCCAATTCAATATTTTTCATGTTAATGTACAGTACTTATAATATTTACATGAAATTTAATGAATGGAATTGTATATTTCAGCCGCTAGGAATTTTGTGTCAAAGTTTCCAAACTACTTTTAAGATTCAGTGAAAATTGAAATAAGTCTTGTTTCATTTGAACTAGCACAATAAAATAATTCTCTGTATAAAAGCTGTGATCCAAACTCTTATTAGCAACTTGTAGGTGCAGTAGCTGTGTCATATTCTTTACAAACTAACACAGTGTAAACTTTTAGCCGTCAGTGGGAAATGAAGCATTCATCCAAATGTAAAGTCTGAAAGAATACTGCCAGAATCTATAAATAAGTTTTACCCAGGGCAATTGCTCCATCTGAAAAACACTGCATGCATTTCTGATCCTTACTAAAGACAAATATAAAAGCTTTGGGAAAAACAGAAATGTGAACTTTTCCAGTTCTATACAGGTTTCACATGCAGGCATACAAGTATAATAAGCTTATTGTACTTTTTGATAAATGCACATTTTTAAGAGAGTTCTATTAATATTAAGCTGCATTTTGTCACAAAAGTTTTCTTCTAAAAGCAAGCAGATCTTTGAAAATTTGAATCAGATTTTCCCCCAAAATTTGATTTGTGGCAAATAAATTTGAGTGATTCTCAATTTTAGAAAGCTGATTGCTCTGAAAATATAAGTGAAGGAGAGAAAAGAGAAAAATTGCCACTGACTAGAGATGACGACTTTGCCTTTTTTAGGGTCGAGTCGGGTTTCATGAAACCCGACTTTCTCAAAAGTCGAGTCGAACGAAATCGCCGACTATCGGGAAAAGTCGGTGTTCAGACTGAAACACGAAACCCAATGCAAGTCAATGGGGAAGCAAAGTCGGCATGGAGTGGAGGACAGTAAACACACCTACAGTGCCATTTCAATGCCAACTACATCAATTCTTATTACTTAAGCTTGTCAACCTTAATTAACTTTATAATAATGGTTACGCATTGAAAACTGGGGGTTATTTGGCTAAAGTTGTGGGGGGGTAGGGCTGGCTCCCTGTTTTAGTGTGATCAGTGTCTGATCTGCCCCATTTAGAATGCTCCAGTATATGATGAGTCCCATGTGTAATGCTCCAGTGTCTTAGGGGCCAAAATAATGCTCCATATATAATAGGCCACATTTATAATGTTCCAGTGTATAATGGACCCGTAAATGCTGCTTCATTTTGTGATGTCCCCCATTTAGAATGCTCCAGTATATTATGGGCCCCATGGATGATGCTCCAGTGTATGATGGGCATATATACTGCTCCATATATAATGGGCCCCATTTATAATGCTCCAGTATATAATGGGCCCTATAGATGCTGCTCCAGTGTCTGATCTCACCCATTTAGAATGCTCCAGTATATGATGGGCCCCATGGATGATGCTCCAGTGTATGATGAGCCAATATAATGCTCGATATATAATGGGCCCCATTTATAATGCTCCAGTGTATAATGGGCCCCGTAAATGCTGCTCCAGTGTCTGATGTCCCCATTTAGAATGCTCCAGTATATGATGGGGCCCATGGATGATGCTCCAGTGTCTTATGGGCCAAAATTATGCTCCATATATAATGGGCCCCAAGTATAATGCTCCAGTGTATAATGGGCCCCGTAAATGCTGCTCCAATATCTGATGTCCCCATTTAGAATGCTCCAGTATATGATGGGCCCCATGGATGATGCTCCAGTGTCCTATGGGCCAAAATAATGCTCCATATATAATGGGCCCCATTTATAATGATCCAGTATATAATGATCCCTGTAAATGCCGCTCCAGTGTCTGATGTCCCCCATTTAGAATGCTCCAGTATATGATGGGGCACATGGATAATGCTCCAGTGTTTTATGGGCCAAAATTATGCTCCATATATAATGGGCCCCATTTAGAATGTTGCAGTATATAATGGGCCCCGTAGATGCTGCTCCAGTGTCTGATATTCCCCATTTAGAATGCTCCAGTGTATGATTGGCCCTGTAGATGCTGCTCCAGTGTCTAATGTCCCCTATTTAGAAAGCTCCAGTATATGATGGGCCCCATGAATGATGTTCCAGTGTCTTATGGGCCAAAATAATGCTCCATATATAATGGGGCCCATGTATAATGCTCCAGTGTGTAATGTGCCCCGTAAATGCTGCTCCAGTGTCTGATGTCCCCCATTAAGAATGCTCCACTATATGATGGGCCCCATGGATGATGCTCCAGTTTCTGATCTGCCCCATTTAGAATGCTCCAGTATATGATGGGTCCCATGTATAATGCTCCAGTGTCTAAGGGGCCAAAATAATGCTCCATTTTTAATAGGCCACATTTATAATGCTCCAGTGTATAATGGGCCCCGTAAATGCTGCTCCAGTGTCTGATGTCATGCATTTAGAATGCTCCAGTATATGATGGGCCTCATGGATGATGCTTCAGTGTCTGATCAGCCCATTTAGAATGCTCCAGTATATGATGGGTCCCATGTATAATGCTCCAGTATCTTAGGGGCCAAAATAATGCTCCATATATATTAGGCCACATTAATAATGCTCCAGTGTATAATGAGCCCCGAAAATGCTGCTCCAGTGTCTGATGTCACCTCTTTAGAATGCTCCAGTATATGATGGGCACCATGTATGATGCTCCAGTGTCTTAGGGGCCAAAATAATGCTACATATATAATGGGCCCCATGTATAATGCTCTAGTGTATAATGTGCCCCATAAATGCTGCTTCAGTGTCTGAAGTCCCCAATTTAGAATGCTCCACTATATGATGGGCCCCATGGATGATGCTCCAGTGTCTTATGGGCCAAAATAATGCTCCATATATTTTGGGCCCCATTTATAATGATCCAGTGTAAAATGGGCCCCGTAGGTGCTGCTCCAGTGTCTAATGTCCCCAATTTTGAATGCTCCAGTATATGATGGGCCCTATAGATGATGCTCCAGTGTCTTATGGGCCAAAATAATGCTACATATATAATTGGCCCCATTTATAATGATCCATTGTCTAATGGGCCCCGTAAATGCCGCTCCAGTGTCTGATGTCCCCCATTTAGAATGCTCCAGTATATGATGGGGCCCATGGATGATGCTCCAGTGTTTTATGGGCCAAAATTATGCTCCATATATAATGGGCCCCATTTAGAATGTTCCAGTATATAATGGGCCCCGTAGATGATGCTCCAGTGTCTGATATTCCCCATTTAGAATGCTCCAGTGTATGATTGGCCTGTAGATGCTGCTCCAGTGTCTAATGTCCCCTATTTAGAAAGCTCCAGTATATGATGGGCCCCATGAATGATGCTCCAGTGTCTTATGGGCCAAAATAATGCTCCATATATAATGGGGCCCATGTATAATGCTCCAGTGTGTAATGTGCCCCGTAAATGCTGCTCCAGTGTCTGATGTCCCCATTTAGAATGCTCCACTATATGATGGGCCCCTTGGATGATGCTCCAGTGTTTTATGGGCCAAAATAATGCTACATATATAATGGGCCCCATTTATAATGATCCAGTGTATAATGGGCCCCGTAAATGCTGCTCCAGTGTCTGATTTCCCCATTTAGAATGCTCCAGTATATGCTGGGCCCCATGGATGATGCTCCAGTGTCTTATAGGCCAAAATAATGCTCCATATAGTTTGGGCCCCATTTTTAACCCCTCTCTGACATTAGACGTACTATCCCGTCCATAAAACCCGTGCCATTCTGACCATGGACGGGATAGTACGTCACAGGTGATTAGCTGCGCTCCCGGAGGGAGCGCAGCTAATCGCCGCCGGGTGTCAGCTGATTATCACAGCTGACACCCGTGACTGTGTGTCAGGAGCGGTTACGGACCGCTCCCGGCACATTAACCCCTTGCACACCGCGATCAAACATGATCGCGGTGTACTGGGGGCACAGGGGAGGATCGCGCAGGGTGGGGGCTCCCTGCGCGCCCCCTGAGACCCTCAGACCAGCGCGATGTGATCGCGCTGTTCTGAGGGCTTCCTCCCTCCAGGACCCGGATCCAAGATGGCGCTGGGGTCCTGGAGGGAGGCGGCTTCCTCAGTGCCTGCCGAGAGCAGGCATGAGGAAGCGTCCTGCACTGCCTGTCTCATCGCTGGTGTGACAGAGTGCTGTGCACACTGTCACACCAGCGATCTGATGAAATACAGTGATGTCCCACCCTGGGACAAAGTAAAACAGTAAAAAAAGTAAAAATAAACATGTGTAAAAAAAAATCCAAAATAAAAAAAAAAAAAAAAAATATTCCCCAATAAATTCATTACTTATTGTAAATAAAAAAAATAAAACAATAAAAGTACACATATATGGTATCGCCGCGTCCGAAACGACCCCCCCTATAAAACTGTCCCACTAGTTAACCCCTTTTGTGAACCCCTTAAAAAATAAAAAATAAAAACGAAGCAAAAAATCAGTGCTTTATCATCATACCGCTGAACAAAAAGTGGAATAACACGCGATCAAAAAGACGGATATAAATAAACATGGTACCGCTGAAAACGTCATCTTGTCCCGCAAAAAACAAGCCATCACACAGCATCATCAGCAAAAAAAAAAAAAGTTATAGCTCGCAGAATAAAGCGATGCAAAAATAATTATTTTTTATATAAAATTGTTTTTATTCTATAAAAACGCCAAAACATAAAAAAATTATATAAATGAGGTATCGCCATAATCGTACTGACCCGAAGAATAAAACTGCTTTATCGATTTTACCACACGCGGAACAATAAAAACGCCCACCAAAAGAAATTCATGAATTGCTGATTTTTGTTCATTCTAACCTCCCAAAAATCGAAATAAAAAGCGATCAAAAAATGTCACGTGCTCAAAAATGGTACCAATAAAAGCGTCACCTCGTCCCGCAAAAATTAAGACCTCACATGACATTGTGGGCCAAAATATGCAAAAATTATAGCTCTCAAAATGTGGCGATGCAAAAAACTACTTTTTGCAATAAAAAGCGTCTTTTAGCGTGACAGCTGCCAATCATAAAAACCGCTATAAATAGTAAATCAAACCCCCCTTTATCACCCCCTTAGTTAGGGAAAAATAATAAAATAAAAAAAATGTATTTATTTCCATTTTCCCATTAGGGTTAGGGTTTCGGCAAAAGTTAGGGTTAGGGTTGGCGCTAAAGTTAGGATTAGGGTTAGAGTTTGGATTAGGGTTAGGGTTGGGATTAGGGTTGGGACCAGGGTTAGGGGTGTGTTGGGGTTAGGGTTGGAGTTAGAATTGGGGGGTTTCCGCTGTTTAGGCACATCAGGGGCTCTCCAAATGTGACATGGCGTCTGATATCCATTCCAGCCAATTCTGCTTTGAAAAAGTCAAACGGTGTTTCCTTCACTTCTGAGCTCTGCCATGCGTCCAAACAGTAGTTTATCCCCACATATGGGGTATCAGCGTACTCTGGACCCCAAGAGTTATTGTGAAATTTGTCCTATTTCTTCTGTTACCCTTGGGAAAATAAAAAACTGGGGGCGAAAATATAATTTTTGTAAAAAAAAAATGATTTTTTTTGTTTTTACGGCTGTACATTATAAACTTCTGTGAAGCACTTGGGGCTTCATAGCGCTCACCACACATCTAAATAAGTTCCTTGTGGGGTCTATTTTCCAAAATGGGGTCACTTGTTGGGGATTTCCACTGTTTAGGCGCATCAGGGGCTCTCCAAATGCGACATGACGCCCCCAGACCATTCCATCAAAGTCTGCAATCCAAAACGTCACTACTTCCCCTTTCCGAGCCCTGACATGCGCCCATACAGTAGTTTTCTCCCACATATTGGGTATCAGCGTACTCAGGACAAATTGGACAACAACTTTTGGGGTCCAATTTCTCCTGTTACCTTGTGAAAATAAAATATTGGGGGCGAAAAAATCATTTTTGTAAAAAAAAAAAGGATTTTTTATTTTTACGGCTGTGCGTTATAAACTTCTATGAAGCACTTCGGGTTTCAAAGAGCTCACCACACATCTAGGTAAGTTCCTTGTGGGGTCTATTTTCCAAAATGGGGTCACTTGTGGGGGGTTTCCACTGTTTAGGCGCATCAGGGGCTCTCCAAATGCGACATGACGCCCCCAGACCATTCCATCAAAGTCTGCAATCCAAAACGTCACTACTTCCCTTTCCGAGCCCTGACATGCGCCCATACAGTAGTTTTCTCATACATATTGGGTATCAGCGTACTCAGGACAAATTGGACAACAACTTTTGGGGTCCAATTTCTCCTCTTACCCTTGTGAAAATAAAATTTGGGGGCGAAAAAAAATCATTTTTGTAAAAAAAAAAAGGATTTTTTATTTTTACGGCTGTGCGTTATAAACTTCTGTGAAGCACTACGGGGTTCAAAGTGCTCACCACACATCTAGATAAGTTCCTTGTGGGGTCTATTTTCCAAAATGGGGTCACTTGTGGGGGGTTTCCACTGTTTAGGCGTATCAGGGGCTCTCCAAATGCGACATGACGCCCCCAGACCATTCCATCAAAGTCTGCAATCCAAAACGTCACTACTTCCCTTCCGAGCCCTGACGTGCACCAATACAGTAGTTTTCTCCTACATATTGGGTATCAGCGTACTCAGGACAAATTGGACAACATCTTTTGGGTTCCAATTTCTTCTGTTACCCTTGTGAAAATAAAATATTGGGGGCGAAAAAATCATTTTTGTAAAAAAAAAAAAGGATTTTTTATTTTAAGGCTGTACGTTATAAACTTTAGTGAAACACCTGGGGGTTCAAAGTTCTCACCACACATCTAGATAAGTTCCTTGAGGGGTCTAGTTTCCAAAATGGTGTCATTTGTGGGGGTTTCCACTGTTTAGGCAGATCAGGAGCTCTCCAAACACGACATGGCGTCCAGCCAATTCTGCGTTGAAAAAGTGAGACGGCGCTCCTTCCCTTCCAAGCTCTGCCATGCACCCAAACAGTGGTATACCCCCATATGGGGTATCAGTGTACTCAGGACAAATTGCACAATAACTTTTGGAGTCTTGTTACCCTTGGAAAAATAAAAATTCGGGTAAAAAGATCATTTTTGTGGAAAAATTATGATTTTTAAATTTTACGGCTCTACGTTATAAACTTGTGTGAAGCACTTGAGGGTTCAAATTGCTCACCAAAGATCTAGATAAGTTCCTTAGGGGGTCTAGTTTCCCAAATGGGGTCATTTGTGGGGGGTTTCCACTGTTTAGGCACATCAGGGGCTCTCCAAATGCAACATTGCATCCAATCTCAATTCCAGCCAATTTTGGTTGGAAAAGTCAAATGGTGCTCCTTCCCTTCCGAGCTCTGCGTGCACCCAAACAGTGGTTCCCCCCCACATATGGGCCATCAGCGTACTCAGGACAATTTGGACAACAACTTATGTGGTCCAATTTCTCCTGATACCCTTGGGAAAATTAAAAAATTAGTGACTAAAAGATAATTTTTGTGGGAAAAAAAATAGGATTTTTTATTTTCATGCCCGGGCATTATAAACTTGTGTGAAGCACTTGGGGGTTCAAAGTGCTCACCAAAGATCTAGATAAGTTCCTTAGGGGGTCTAGTTTCCAAAATGGGGTCACTTGTGGGGGATTTCCAGTGTTTAGGCTCATCTGGGGCATGCAAACGGAACATGACCCCATCAACGTCTGCATTCCAAACGTTTCTACTTCCTTTCCAAGCCCTGCCGTGCGCCCAAACAGTTTTCCACCCCCACATATGGGGTATCAGCGTACTCAGGACAAATTGGACAACAACTTTTGGGGTCCAATTTCCTTGGGAAAATTCAAAAATTTAGGACTAAAAAATCATTTTTGTGGAATTTTTTTTTTTTTTTCACACCCAGGCATTATAAACTTTTGTGAAACACTGGGGGGTTCAAAGTGCTCACAACAGATCTAGATAAGTACCTTAGGGGGTCTAGTTTCCAAAATGGTGTCACTTGTGGGGGGTTTCCACTGTTTAGGCGCATCAGAGGTTCTCCAAGCGCGACATGGCGTCCAATCTCAACTCAGCCAATTTTAGTTTGAAAAAGTCAAACGGCGCTCCTTCCCTTACGAGCTCTGCCGTGTGCCCAAACAGTGGTTTTCCCCCACATATGGGGTATTGGCGTACTCAGGAGAAATTGCATAACAACCTTATCTGTCCATTTTCTCCTTTTACCTTGTGAAAATAAAAAAAAAGTTTGTAAAATCATTTTTGTGGCTAAAAAGTTAAATATTCATTTTTTCCTTCCACGTTGCTTTAGTTCCTGTGAAGCACCTGAAGGGTTAATAAACTTCTTGAATGTGGTTTTGAGTACCTTGAGGGGTGCAGTTTTTAGAATGGTGTCACTTTTGGGTATTTTCTGTCATGTAGACCCTCAAAGTGACTTCAAATGAGAGGTGGTCCCTAAAAAAATTGGCTTTGTAAATTTTGTTGTAAAAATGAGAAATCGCTGGTCAACTTTTAACCCTTATAACTTCCTAACAAAAAAAAATTTTGATTCCAAAATTGTGCTGATGTAAAGTAGACATGTGGGAAATGTTATTTCTTAACTGTTTTGTGTTACATATTTCTCTGTTTTAAGGGAATAAAAATTCAAAGTTTGAAAATTGCTAAATTTTCAAAATTTTCGCCATATTTGCTTTTTTTTTCAAAAATAAACGCAACTTATATGGAAGAAATTTTACCACTAACATGAAGTACAATATGTCACGAGAAAACTTTCTCAGAATCGCGAAGATCCGTTGAAGCGTTCCGGAGTTATAACCTCATAAAGAGCAGTGGTCAGAATTGTAAAAATTGTCCCGGTCATTAACGTGCAAACCACCCTTGGGGGTGAAGGGGTTAATGATCCAGTGTTAAAATGGGCCCCGTAAATGCTGCTCCAGTGTCTGATGTCCCCATTTAGAATGCTCCATTATATGATGGGGCCCTGGATGATGCTCCAGGGTCTAAAGGGCCAAAATTATTCTCCAAATATAATGGGCCCCATGTATAAAGCTCCAATGTATAATGGGCCCCGTAAATGCTGCTCCAGTGTCTGATGTCAGCTCTTTAGAATGCTCCAGTATATGATGGGCCCCATGGATGATGCTCCAGTGTCTTATGGGCCAAAATAATGCTACATATATAATGGGCCCTATTTATAATGATCCAGTGTATAATGGGGCCGTAAATGCTGCTCCAGTGTCTGATGTCCCCCCTTTAGAATGCTCCAGTATATGATGGGCCCCATGGATGATGCTCCAGTGTCTTATGGGCCAAAATAATGCTCATATATAATGGGCCCATTTAGAATGTTCCAATGTATAATGGGCCCCGTAGATGCTGCTCCAGTGTCTGATGTCGTCCATTTAGAATGCTCCAGTGTATGAATGTGCCCTATCTATGAAGCTCAAGTGTATGCTGGTCCCCATATTTTGGGCTCCAGTGTATAATGCTCCCCATATATAGCTCCAAACATTAAAATAAATGTAATATCTCTCCTCGCTGTGTACTGCTCTACTCGGGACCCCTCAGCGTCGCCATCTTACAGCTCTTTGCACTTGGACTGTTTATGCAGAGGGCGTACAGACTTGACGTCATTGCGCTCTCTAACCTGAATGTCACTGTCAGGAAACGCGGAAGACGTCACAGCGGGTGGAGCAGGTAGAGCTAAGTATTGCAAGTGCTGGAGCCTGAGCAAGCAGGGGGGCCGACTCGTGGGCGACGGCACTGGCACAGGGCCCCTCATAGTACGCCGGTGTTTCTGACGGCAATTGGGCTCCCACACCGTCAAAGACACTTTTTTGTACTATGAGGGGTCCTTTGCCAGTGCCGTCGCCACGAGTCGGCCCCCCCCACCTGCTCAGGGAACCCGCACTTTCCTGGGTGCGCCAGGTGCTGACGCCTGCCCTAGGGGGGATTTTTTAGGTTTTATAGCCCATCCACAGTTGCAAGTGCATGTTCATTAAATGTCTAAGCATGCAATGGTATTCAAATTTCTGAGATTTTTCCCTCGGCTAAAGGTCCTTCCGCACTTCTTACAGATAACCTTTGCCTCATCAATAGGATTTTTGGGGTAAAAAAGTGCACACTGGACTCTTCCTACTATGGTTATAAATTATCAGGGCTTGCACGCTGTGCTAATTTGACCATCTGACCAGCTGTCCTGCAACCCTTTTTGTTTTTTTAACAAGTTTTTGGACTGCTATGGGCCTGCCAGATAACCGCTGCTGCGATGTCGATGCCTGCTGCGGATCCTTCTCGTCTTCTGAGCTATTGCCAGCGGCACCCTCTTCCCCCAATGGATTTCCAATCCGGGTAAACAACTGGGTCATCCATGACCTCCTCTTCAATTTCATCTGCACTTTCCTCTATGTCATTATGTAAGGTGGTATAGTATGCGGGAAGGGGCACCTGAGATTTATCAGGGTCACATTCTGGCTCAGTAGACTGCAAGGGCAATGTGGGTGAATGTACCAGCAGAATCATCTAGCAGTGGCTGTGCATCAGTGCACTCCATCTCTGATTCATGTTGGACTGATTTCACTTGATAACCTAGGCATGGTATGTGAAAAGAGCTCCATGGAGTAATCTGAAGTGTGGGCTGCCGCATCCTTCACTTTTGGTGGGGTGAAGCACACAAGGAAAGGTGTTGTTCCTGACCAGAAGCCTGCACTGATGATCAGTGCTTGCATTTTTTTAAACTTCAGAAGAGGAGGCGATAGAGCTGGAGGCTGCTTCGGCAATGTAAGCCAAAGCCTGTTCCTGATGCTTACAGCTTTAAAAGCACTTTAACTACTTCCAGAAAAGGGAGCCTTCCAGGCCTTCTTGAGCCAGACGATGATGCCGGCCTCAACACCTCTGCCTTAGGTGCTATTGTGCTTATGGCACTTTCAGCAGATGCATCAACACCACCATCAGTACTAGCTGGCTCCCCACGCCACATCCACGGCCTCTTCCACCAAACTCCTACCAAAAAAACAGCAGATATATGGTACTGTATCAGAAGAGTACAGCTGTATACAGTCTAGGAGTAGACCAGAATATGAAAAGCAGAAAAAGTGTACTGTATCGTAGCGAACAGCTGTATACAGTGTTGGGGTAATTTTAAATCTCCGTATATATTTTCGTAGTAACAGACACTAGCTCTCTGGCTCAGTATGGATTAGACCGAATATAAAAGCAGAAAAAGTGTACTTTATCAGTGCGTACAGCTGTTTACAGTGTTGGGTAATTTTAAATCTCCGTATATGTTTCAGGAGTAACACACAGACGCTCACAGGCTTAGTATGGAGTAGACCAGAATATGAAAAGCATAAAAGTGTACTGTATCAGTAGCGTACAGCTGTTATACAGTGTTAAGGTCATTTTAAATCTCCGTATTTATTTCCAGAGTCACACACAGACGCTCTCTCAGTATGGATTTGACCATAATAAAGAAGGCAGAAAAATTTACTGTATCAGAAGATACCAGCTGTATACGGTTTTGGGGAAAAATTTTAATTTCTGTATATGTTTCCCGAATCAAACACAGTCGCTCTCCAGTATGGATTTGACCATAATACAGAAGGCAGAAAAACGGTACTGTATCAGAAGATAACAGCTGCATACGGTTTTGGGGAAAATTTTAATCTCGTTTATATTTCAGAGTCACACACAGACGCTCTCTCAGTATGGATTTGCCATAATACAGAAGGCAGAAAAACTGTACTGTATCAGAAGATACCAGCTGTATACGTTTTGGGGAAAATTGAAATCTCTGTATATATTTACGGAGTCACACACAGATAATCAGCATGTATTTGTCCGTGATACAGCCTGTACACGGTTAGTGTGTGAGGAGCGTACAGCTCTATACGGTGTGGGGGAAAAATGAACGTCGGTAACTGTGCAGAAAAAAAAGAATAAAAGTATTAGTCCTGTGTTGGTGCTGTGTAAAAAAGCAGTCTGCACAGCAGTCTGCACAGCAGTGTACACACAGCACTACAGCTAGCAGGCAACCTAATAATCAGTTCTGCTGCTGCACAGAAGAAATTCCTCCCCTCTCACTGGCCACAGCAGCTTAATAATCAGCTCTGCTGCTCCACACAAGCAATTCCTCCCTGTCACTGGCAGGCAGCCTAAGAACCCGCGCTGCTACACACAACAAAATCCTCCCTGTCATGTACACTAACTGTAAAGTAATCGCTATCAGCCAAGCACAGAATTGTTTTTTTTTTTCCTGCCTAACGCTCTCCCTACTGAGAACCAGTGGCAGCAAACCTCTCCCTACGCTAAGATCGGCAGAAGTAAATTGGCGGTCGTCGGTGAGGGCTTTTATAGGCACTGTGATGCCACACAAAGCAAGCCAATCACTGCAATGCCCTTCTCTAGGATGGTGGTGGCAGCTGCCCATGTCATCGCGTTGCCCACAGTGTGCGTCCCTGCTCATTGTTGAGAAAAGGCCCTTCAAGCATTATGGGAAAACCGTCTTTGGCGCTCGGCTCGCTGAACGCATGGCGACCTCACGCTTATGGTCGGATTTCGCTCGGCAAAACCCAACTTTGGCGAAAGTCGATGTTTTTTAATCTGACCGACCTGTTTTGCTCAACTCTACCACTGACTATAAAAGCTTAGACTTTACAAGCTGGAGAAAGAAGACCTCACTAACCATAAGACTAACAATTTAAGGTGAAGCAGAAAAAAGAGAAAGCGAGACCAAGGATCTGCTCATAGAGATGAACGACTTTGCCTTTTTTCGGGTCGAGTTGGGTTTCGGACCACCGACTTTCACAAAGTCGAGTCGAAACGAGATCTGCCGACAAACTCGCGGCACAAGTCAGAGGTTGACAAATATGAAACTCGACCCCAATGCAAGTCAATGGGGAATAACAGCTGGCCCCCCCGCCCACGTCCTCTTCCACCATACTTCCTCATGTTTGGGAAAATGTACCCAAAATACAGCAGATTTATGGTACTATATCAGTAGCATTCAGCTGTATACAGTGTTGGGGGAATTTTAAATCTCTGTATATATTTCCGGAGTAACACACATACGCTCACTCAGTATGGATTTGAATACATGGATCAGAATACAAAAAGCAGAAAAAGGCAACTCTATCAGAATCAAAAAGCTGTATACAGTGTTGGGGGAAATTGTAAATCTCCGTATATATTCGGAGTCACAAAACAGATAGTCAGCATGTATTTGTCCGTGAGACCAGCCAGTACGCGGTAGTGTGTGAGGAGCATACAGCTTTATACGGTGTGGGAAAAATGAACGTCATAACTGTGCAGAAAAAAAAGAATAAAAGTATCAGTGTTGTGTAAAAAGAAAGTCTGCACAGCAGTGTACACACAGCAAATACAGCTAGCAGGCAGCCTAATAACCAGCGTGCTGTACACAAGAAAATCTTCCCCTGTCACTGCACACTAACTGTACAGCACAATTGATATAAGCAGAAGCACAGAACTTCTCTTTCCAGCCCTAACTCTCCCTACTGATAAACAGCGTCAGCAACCTCTCCCTATGTTTAAGATCAGCAGAAGTAAAATGGCGGTTGGCGGTCAGGGCTTTTATAGACACTATGACGCCCTCAACAGCCAATCACTGCATTCCCTTCTCTAAGTGGTGGTGGTTCGCTGCTGAAAAAAGGCCACTGAAAACATTCTGGGAACTCGACTTTGGCGCTCGTTTCGACGACCGCACGGCCGACCCTCACGCTATGGTGTGTTTCGGCCAAACGAAACCGATTTGGTGAAAGTCGGCGACTTTCAACTCTACTGCTCACCATAAGTAATTGCACTCTATAGGCAAGAGAAAGAGGGTTGCCCACTGATCATTAGAAATTACAACTCTACAGGCAAGAGATCGGAGCTGCTGACCATAATAACTTACAATCTACAGAAAAGACATATTTAGAGGACCCCACTTATCTTAAGAGCTTACAATTTACTGAAGAGAGAGAACCCTTTACCATAAGTATTTACACACTACAGAAGATAGAGACTAACCATAAGACTCTGGAAATGAAAATTGGTCTGTCATAAAAAATGTGCTCCACTGAGAATCATTGTTTTTGTGATGGCCCAGGTACTGACCATACCGTACAAGGATGATGATCCATAAGGTATTATAGCTGCAGGACATTATTAATGCAAATGACCTTAACCTCTGCCTGGTGTTTAGCAGTGTGGGAAATGGTTCGGGTAGTTGCACTTTTTTTGTGAACTTTGAATCAATTGTTAAAATGTTTGCATCAATCCTGCAGGAGCCAGATGTTTACAGCATAGTTGATGGGATTTCAAGAAAGAAAAAATAAAGTACATTAAGGTATTTTTTTTAAAGAATGTGAATTTTCTCTTTTAACTGAACGTTTTTATCTTTATCGTTCCAAAATATCTACCTATGTTCACTGTGTCACTCTTATAATATGTTCATCTTGTCAATGGTAATATAATAAAGCTAAGTAAAATATGTTTTTGCAGCATTTGAACTTGAATTTAAAAGGGATTTCACTAAATAATTAATTTATTGAAATATTGTCAATGCATCAAGTTCCAATGCTTGTACTTCAAGAGCAGTTGTATATGTTTACATTCAATAACACTAGAACTATTACAGAATTAAAGAAAAAAGTGTGTTTATAAATATATATATACAGTTATATATATATATATATATATATATAATTTATACTGTATTTATATACAGCTCTTGTTAAAAATTAAGAGACCATGAACAGTTTATAAAAATCAGCTTCTCTCATGTCTGACAGCCATTCCATTCCAATGTCAGCTGAATTCCAACCAGAGTACACCTCATTTACATACTGTGCTTCTGATTAGGCGATCACCTGAACCAAATCTTATTTAATGAAGGAAAGTTAAAAAACACTGCTGTGGTGCTCACAATCCTCTTGCTATGGAAAAGCTGGATGACAAAACAAGTGCTAGTAATATCACAAAAGTAAATGGAATGAATAAAATAACTTTTAACCATGCCAAGGTTGAAAAAAGTAAGTGGGGGAAAGAAAGGGCTCAATTCTGGTTTTACCAGCAGAGGGATACAGTGAGCATCATGTTGCCTCCATCCTTAAAATTTTCTAAGACAGCTGTCCATTACAACAGGTCAAGTAGCAGACATTGGGGACAAACAAAATACAGACCGGCAGAGGGTGAAAACGATCTCCACTGACCGGGATGACCGTATCTTATTCGAATGTCACTCAGCAACACAGCATAACAACAAGTGGACCTACAAAAGGATAGCAAATGGAGCTGGGGGTGGAAGTGCAAGAACAGTTCGTAACAGGTCTGAGTCAGAGCTCAAGTCATGTAAAGCTAGAAAAAAGCCTTTCATCAATGAGAAGCAAAGGAGAGCCAGGCTGATGTTTGCCAAAGACCAAAAGATTGGACAATAGAGGACTGAAGTAAGGTAATCTTCTTTGATGAGTCTAATTTTTCAGCTTTGCTAACACCTGGTCATCTAATGGCTAGACGAGGACTTGGAGAGGCGTACAAGCCACAGTGTCTTGACCCACTGTGAATTTTGTTGGAGGATCGGTTGATGATCTGGGGAGGGGTGCTTCAGCAAGGCTGGAATTGGCTGTTTTATTCTTTGCGAAAGAGTATAAATCAAGCCGCATACAGATTATCCTGAAAAACTGTTGATTCCTTCTGCTCAGGCAATGTTCCCCAACTCTGAGCACTTTTTTTCCAGAAGGATAATGCACCATGCCACACAGCTAGGTCAATAAATGTGTGGATGAAGACCACCACATAAAATTCCTGTCATGACCAGTCCATTCCAGACCTGAATCCATTGAAAACTCGGGAATGTATCAGAGGACGATGGATGGCACAAGCCATTAAACAAAGAAAAACGCTTAAATTTTTGTACCAGGAGTGGCTTAAGGTCACCAAAAGCAGTGTGAAAGACTGGTGGAAAGCATGCCAAGATGCATGAAAGATGTGATTAAAAATCATGGTTATTCCACAAAATTATTGATTGTGAACTCTTCCTGAGTTTAAAAATTAGTATTGTTGTTTCTAAATGATTATGAACTGTTTTCTTAGCATTACTTGAGGTCTGCAAGCACATACAATTTTTTTGCTATTTTGACCATTTCTCATTTTTGGAAAATAAATACAAAATTT